>CAKXZU010000115.1:0-428015 GCA_936014575.1 Bombus lapidarius
ACACACTCTATCAGATTTATACGATACATCGTAATACTATATAACACTATACGTTATATCCTAATGCTACATAACGTTATACGTTATATCGTTATGCAACATAGCGTTATACGTTATATCGTAATGCTACATGACGTTATACGTTATATCGTAATGCTACATAACGTTATACGTTATATCGTAATGCTACATAACGTTATACGTAATATCGTAATGCTACATAACGTTATACGTTATATCTTAATGCTACATAACGTTATACGTTATATCGTAATGCTACATAACGTTATACGTTATATCGCTACATAACGTTATACGTTATATCGTAATGCTACAAAACGATATTCGTTATAACGATACACTATGACGTTGTACGTTATATCGTTATGCTACATAACGTTATACGTTACATCGTAATGCTACATATCGTTATACGTTTTATCGTAATGCTACATAACGTTATACGATACATCGTAATACTATATAACACCTATACGTTATATCCTAATGCTACATAACGTTATACGTTATATCGTAATGCAACATAACGTTATACGTTATATCGTAATGCTACATAACGTTATACGTTATATTGTAATGCTACATAACGTTATACGTTATATCGTAATGCTACATAACGTTATACGTTATATCGTAATGCTACATAACGTTATACGTAACATCGTAATGCTACATAACGTTATACGTTATATCTCAATGCTACATAACGTTATACGTTATATCGTAATGCTACATAACGTTATACATTATATCGTAATGCTACATAACGTTATACGTTATATCGTAATGCTACATAACGTTATACGTTATATCGTAATGCTACATAACGTTATACGTTATATATATTAGTGCTACATAACGTTATACGTTATATCGTAATGCTACATAACGTTATACGATATATCGTAATGCTACATAACGTTATACGTTATATCGTAATGCTACATAACGTTATACGTTATATCGTAATGCTACATAACGTTATACGTTATATCGTAATGCTACATAACGTTATACGTTATATTGTAATGCTACATAACGTTATACGTTATATCGTAATGCTACATAACGTTATACGTTATATCGTAATGCTACATAACGTTATACGTAACATCGTAATGCTACATAACGTTATACGTTATATCTCAATGCTACATAACGTTATACGTTATATCGTAATGCTACATAACGTTATACGTTATATCGTAATGCTACATAACGTTATACGTTATATCGTAATGCTACATAGCGTTATACGTTATATCGTAATGCTACATAACGTTATACGTTATATCGTAATGCTACATAACGTTATACGTTATATCGTAATGCTACATAACGTTATACGTTATATCGTAATGCTACATAACGATATTCGTTATAACGATACACTATGACGTTGTACGTTATATCGTTATGCTACATAACGTTATACGTTACATCGTAATGCTACATATCGTTATACGTTTTATCGTAATGCTACATAACGTTATACGATACATCGTAATACTATATAACACTATACGTAATATCGTAATGCTACATAACGTTATACGTTATATCTTAATGCTACATAACGTTATACGTTATATCGTAATGCTACATAACGTTATACGTTATATCTTAATGCTACATAACGTTATACGTTATAACGTAATGCTACATAACGTTATACGTAACATCGTGATGCTACATAACGTTATTCGTTATATCTTAATGCTACATAACGTTATACGTTATATCGTAATGCTACATAACGTTATACGTTATATCGTAATGCTACATAACGTTATACGTTATATCGTAATGCTACATAACGTTATACGTTATATCGTAATGCTACATAACGTTATACGTTATATCGTAATGCTACATAACGATATTCGTTATAACGATACACTATGACGTTGTACGTTATATCGTTATGCTACATAACGTTATACGTTACATCGTAATGCTACATATCGTTATACGTTTTATTGTAATGCTACATAACGTTATACGATACATCGTAATACTATATAACACTATACGTTATATCCTAATGCTACATAACGTTATACGTTATATCGTTATGCAACATAACGTTATACGTTATATCGTAATGCTACATGACGTTATACGTTATATCGTAATGCTACATAACGTTATACGTTATATCGTAATGCTACATAACGTTATACGTAATATCGTAATGCTACATAACGTTATACGTTATATCTTAATGCTACATAACGTTATACGTTATATCGTAATGCTACATAACGTTATACGTTATATCGTAATGCTACATAACGTTATACGTTATATCGTAATGCTACATAACGATATTCGTTATAACGATACACTATGACGTTGTACGTTATATCGTTATGCTACATAATGTTATACGTTACATCGTAATGCTACATATCGTTATACGTTTTATCGTAATGCTACATAACGTTATACGATACATCGTAATACTATATAACACTATACGTTATATCCTAATGCTACATAACGTTATACGTTATATCGTAATGCAACATAACGTTATACGTTATATCGTAATGCTACATAACGTTGTACGTTATATCGTAATGCTACATAACGTTATACGTTATATCGTAATGCTACATAACGTTATACGTAATATCGTAATGCTACATAACGTTATACGTTATATCTTAATGCTACATAACGTTATACGTTGTAACGTAATACTATATAACGTTATACGTTATATCGTAATGCTACATAACGTTATACGTTATATCGTAATGCTACATAACGTTATACGTTTTATCGTAATGCTACATAACGTTATACGTTATATCGTAATGCTGCATAACGTTGTACGTCATAACGTATTACCATATAACGTTATACGTTATATCGTAATGCTACGTAACGTTATACGTTATATCCTAATGCTACATAACGTTATACGTTATATCGTAATGCTACATAACGTTATACGTTATATCGTAATGCTACATAACGTTATACGTTATATCGTAATGCTACATAACGTTATACGTTATATCGTAATGCTACATAACGTTATACGTAATATCGTAATGCTACATAACGTTATACGTTATATCTTAATGCTACATAACGTTATACGTTATATCGTAATGCTACATAACGTTATACGTTATATCGTAATGCTACATAACGTTATACGTTATATCGTAATGCTACATAACGATATTCGTTATGACGATACACTATGACGTTGTACGTTATATCGTTATGCTACATAACGTTATACGTTACATCGTAATGCTACATATCGTTATACGTTTTATCGTAATGCTACATAACGTTATACGATACATCGTAATACTATATAACACTATACGTAATATCGTAATGCTACATAACGTTATACGTTATATCTTAATGCTACATAACGTTATACGTTATATCGTAATGCTACATAACGTTATACGTTATATCTTAATGCTACATAACGTTATACGTTATAACGTAATGCTACATAACGTTATACGTAACATCGTGATGCTACATAACGTTATTCGTTATATCTTAATGCTACATAACGTTATACGTTATATCGTAATGCTACATATCGTTATACGTTATATCGTAATGCTACATAACGTTATACGTTATATCGTAATGCTACATAACGTTATACGTTATATCGTAATGCTACATAACGTTATACGTTATATCGTAATGCTACATAACGATATTCGTTATAACGATACACTATGACGTTGTACGTTATATCGTTATGCTACATAACGTTATACGTTACATCGTAATGCTACATATCGTTATACGTTTTATTGTAATGCTACATAACGTTATACGATACATCGTAATACTATATAACACTATACGTTATATCCTAATGCTACATAACGTTATACGTTATATCGTTATGCAACATAACGTTATACGTTATATCGTAATGCTACATGACGTTATACGTTATATCGTAATGCTACATAACGTTATACGTTATATCGTAATGCTACATAACGTTATACGTAATATCGTAATGCTACATAACGTTATACGTTATATCTTAATGCTACATAACGTTATACGTTATATCGTAATGCTACATAACGTTATACGTTATATCGTAATGCTACATAACGTTATACGTTATATCGTAATGCTACAAAACGATATTCGTTATAACGATACACTATGACGTTGTACGTTATATCGTTATGCTACATAACGTTATACGTTACATCGTAATGCTACATATCGTTATACGTTTTATCGTAATGCTACATAACGTTATACGATACATCGTAATACTATATAACACTATACGTTATATCCTAATGCTACATAACGTTATACGTTATATCGTAATGCAACATAACGTTATACGTTATATCGTAATGCTACATAACGTTATACGTTATATCGTAATGCTACATAACGTTATACGTTATATCGTAATGCTACATAACGTTATACGTAATATCGTAATGCTACATAACGTTATACGTTATATCTTAATGCTACATAACGTTATACGTTGTAACGTAATACTATATAACGTTATACGTTATATCGTAATGCTACATAACGTTATACGTTATATCGTAATGCTACATAACGTTATACGTTTTATCGTAATGCTACATAACGTTATACGTTATATCGTAATGCTGTATAACGTTGTACGTTATAACGTATTACCATATAACGTTATACGTTATATCGTAATGCTACGTAACGTTATACGTTATATCCTAATGCTACATAACGTTATACGTTATATCGTAATGCTACATAACGTTATACGTTATATCGTAATGCTACATAACGTTATACGTTATATCGTAATGCTACATAACGTTATACGTTATATCGTAATGCTACATAACGTTATACGTTATATCGTAATGCTACATAACGTTATACGTTATATCGTAATGCTACATAACGTTATACGTTATATCGTAATGCTACATTACGTTATACGTTATATCGTAATGCTACATAACGTTATACGTTATATCGTAATGCTACATAACGTTATACGTTATATCGTAATGCTACATAACGTTATACGTTATATCGTAATGCTACATAACGTTATACGTTATATCGTAATGCTACATAACGTTATACGTTATACCGTAATGCTACATAACGTTATACGTTATATCGTAATGCTACATAACGTTATACGTTATATCTTAATGCTACATAACGTTATACGTAATATCGTAATGCTACATATCGTTATACGTTATATCTTAATGCTACATAACGTTATACGTTATATCGTAATGCTACATAACGTTATACGTTATATCGTAATGCTACATAACGTTATACGTTATATCTTAATGCTACATAACGTTATACGTTATATCGTAATGCTACATAACGTTATACGTTATATCGTAATGCTACATAACGTTATACGTTATATCGTAATGCTACATAACGTTATACGTTATATCGTAATGCTACATAACGTTATACGTTATATCGTAATGCTACATAACGTTATACGTTATATCGTAATGCTACATTACGTTATACGTTATATCGTAATGCTACATAACGTTATACGTTATATCGTAATGCTACATAACGTTATACGTTATATCGTAATGCTACATAACGTTATACGTTATATCGTAATGCTACATAACGTTATACGTTATATCGTAATGCTACATAACGTTATACGTTATACCGTAATGCTACATAACGTTATACGTTATATCGTAATGCTACATAACGTTATACGTTATATCTTAATGCTACATAACGTTATACGTAATATCGTAATGCTACATATCGTTATACGTTATATCTTAATGCTACATAACGTTATACGTAATATCGTAATGCTACATAACATTATACGTTATATCTTAATGCTACATAACGTTATACGTTATATCGTAATGCTACATAACGTTATACGTTATATCGTAATGCTACATAACGTTATACGTTATATCGTAATGCTACATAACGATATTCGTTATAACGATACACTATGACGTTGTACGTTATATCGTTATGCTACATAACGTTATACGTTACATCGTAATGCTACATATCGTTATACGTTTTATCGTAATGCTACATAACGTTATACGATACATCGTAATACTATATAACACTATACGTTATATCCTAATGCTACATAACGTTATACGTTATATCGTAATGCAACATAACGTTATACGTTATATCGTAATGCAACATGACGTTATACGTTATATCGTAATGCTACATAACGTTATACGTTATATCGTAATGCTACATAACGTTATACGTAATATCGTAATGCTACATAACGTCATACGTTATATCTTAATGCTACATAACGTTATACGTTATATCGTAGTGCTACATAACGTTATACGTTATATCGTAATGCTACATAACGATACACTATGACGTTGTACGTTATATCGTTATGCTACATAACGTTATACGTTACATCGTAATGCTACATATCGTTATACGTTTTATCGTAATGCTACATAACGTTATACGATACATCGTAATACTATATAACACTATACGTAATATCGTAATGCTACATAACGTTATACGTTATATCTTAATGCTACATAACGTTATACGTTATATCCTAATGCTACATACCGTTATACGTTATATCTTAATGCTACATAACGTTATACGTTATAACGTAATGCTACATAACGTTATACGTAACATCGGAATGCTACATAACGTTATTCGTTATATCTTAATGCTACATAACGTTATACGTTATATCGTAATGCTACATAACGTTATACGTTATATCGTAATGCTACATAACGTTATACGTTATATCGTAATGCTACATAACGTTATACGTAATATCGTAATGCTACATACCGTTATACGTTATATCGTAATGCTACATAACGTTATACGTTATATCTTAATGCTACATAACGTTATACGTAATATCGTAATGCTACATAACGTTATACGTTATATCGTAATGCTACATAACGATATACGTTATAACGTAATACTATGACGTTGTACGTTATGTCTTAATGCTACATAACGTTATACGTTATATCGTAATGCTACATAACGATATACGTTATAACGTAATACTATGACGTTGTACGTTATGTCTTAATGCTACATAACGTTATACGTAATATCGTAATGCTACATAACGATATACGTTATATCGTAATGCTACATAACGCTATACGTTATATCGAAATGCTACATAACGTTATAGGTTATATCGTAATGCTACATAACGTTATACGTTATATCGTAATCCTACATAACGTTATACGTAATATCGTAATGCTACATAACGTTATACGTTATATCTTAATGCTACATAACGTTATACGTAATATCGTAATGCTACATAACGTTATACGTTATATCTTAATGCTACATAGCGTTATACGTTATATCGTAATGCTACATAACGTTATACGTTATATCGTAATGCTACATAACGTTATACGTTATATCGTAATGCTACATAACGATATACGTTATAACGTTATACTATGACGTTGTACGTTATATCGTTATGCTACATAACGTTATACGTTACATAGTAATGCTACATAACGTTATACGTTATATCGTAATGCTACATAACGTTATACGTAACATCGTAATGCTACATAACGTTATACGTTATATCGTAATGCTACATAACGTTATACGTTATATCTTAATGCTACACAACGTTATACGTAATATCGTAATGCTACATAACGTTATACGTTATATCTTAATGCTACATAACTTTATACGTTATATCGTAATGCTACATAACTTTATACGTTATATCGTAATGCTACATAACGTTATACGTTATATCGTAATGCTACATAACGATGTACGTTATATCGTTATGCTACATAACGTTATACGTTACATCGTAATGCTACATAACGTTATACGTTATATCGTAATGCAATATAACGTTATACGTTATATCGTAATGCTACATAACGTTATAAGTTATATCGTAATGCTACATAACGTTATACGTTATATCGTAATGCTACATAACGTTATACGTTATATATTAATGCTACATAACGTTATACGTTATATCGTAATGCTACATAACGTTATACGTTATATCTTAATGCTACATAACGTTATACGTTATATCGTTATGCTACATAACGTTATACGTTATATCGTAATGCTACATAACGTTATACGTTATATCGTAATGCTACATAACGATATTCGTTATAACGATACACTATGACGTTGTACGTTATATCGTTATGCTACATAACGTTATACGTTACATCGTAATGCTACATATCGTTATACGTTTTATCGTAATGCTACATAACGTTATACGATACATCGTAATACTATATAACACTATACGTTATATCCTAATGCTACATAACGTTATACGTTATATCGTAATGCAACATAACGTTATACGTTATATCGTAATGCTACATGACGTTATACGTTATATCGTAATGCTACATAACGTTATACGTTATATCGTAATGCTACATAACGTTATACGTTATATCGTAATGCTACATAACGTTATACGTTATATCGTAATGCTACATAACGTTATACGTTATATCGTAATGCTACATAACGTTATACGTTATATCGTAATGCTACATAACGTTATACGTTATATCGTAATGCTACATAACGTTATACGTTATATATTAATGCTACATAACGTTATACGTTATATCGTAATGCTACATAACGTTATACGTTATATCGTAATGCTACATAACGTTATACGTTATATCGTAATGCTACATAACGTTATACGTTATATCTTAATGCTACATAACGTTATAGGTTATATCGTAATGGTACATAACGTTATACGTTATATCGTAATGCTACATAACGTTATACGTTATATCGTAATGCTACATAACGTTATACGTTATATCGTAATGCTACATAACGTTATACGTTATATCGTAATGCTACATAACGTTATACGTAATATCGTAATGCTACATATCGTTATACGTTATATCTTAATGCTACATAACGTTATACGTAATATCGTAATGCTACATAACATTATACGTTATATCTTAATGCTACATAACGTTATACGTTATATCGTAATGCTACAAAACGTTATACGTTATATCGTAATGCTACATGACGTTATACGTTATATCGTAATGCTACATAACGTTATACGTAACATCGTAATGCTACATAACGTTATACGTTATATCGTAATGCTACATAACGTTGTACGTTATAACGTATTACCATATAACGTTATACGTTATATCGTAATGCTACGTAACGTTATACGTTATATCGTAATGCTACATAACGTTATACGTTATAACGTATTACCATATAACGTTATACGTTATAACGTAATACTATATAACGTTATACGTTATATCGTAATGCAATATAACGTTATACGTTATATCGTAATGCTACATAACGTTATAAGTTATATCGTAATGCTACATAACGTTATACGTTATATCGTAATGCTACATAACGTTATACGTGTTATCTTAATGCTACATAACGTTATAGGTTATATCGTAATGGTACATAACGTTATACGTTATATCGTAATGCTACATAACGTTATACGTTATATCGTAATGCTACATAACGTTATACGTTATATCGTAATGCTACATAACGTTATACGTTATATCGTAATGCTACATAACGTTATACGTAATATCGTAATGCTACATATCGTTATACGTTATATCTTAATGCTACATAACGTTATACGTAATATCGTAATGCTACATAACATTATACGTTATATCTTAATGCTACATAACGTTATACGTTATATCGTAATGCTACATAACGTTATACGTTATATCGTAATGCTACATGACGTTATACGTTATATCGTAATGCTACATAACGTTATACGTAACATCGTAATGCTACATAACGTTATACGTTATATCGTAATGCTACATAACGTTGTACGTTATAACGTATTACCATATAACGTTATACGTTATATCGTAATGCTACGTAACGTTATACGTTATATCGTAATGCTACATAACGTTATACGTTATAACGTATTACCATATAACGTTATACGTTATAACGTAATACTATATAACGTTATACGTTATATCGTAATGCAATATAACGTTATACGTTATATCGTAATGCTACATAACGTTATAAGTTATATCGTAATGCTACATAACGTTATACGTTATATCGTAATGCTACATAACGTTATACGTTATATCGTAATGCTACTTAACGTTATACGTAACATCGTAATGCTACATAACGTTATATCTTAATGCTACATAACGTTATACGTTATATCGTAATGCTACATAACGTTATACGTTATATCGTAATGCTACATAACGTTATACGTTATATCGTAATGCTACATAACGTTATACGTTATATCGTAATGCTACATAACGTTATACGTTATATCGTAATGCTACATAACGTTATACGTTATATCGTAATGCTACATAACGTTATACGTTATATCGTAATGCTACATAACGTTATACGTAATATCGTAATGCTACATATCGTTATACGTTATATCTTAATGCTACATAACGTTATACGTAATATCGTAATGCTACATAACATTATACGTTATATCTTAATGCTACATAACGTTATAGGTTATATCGTAATGCTACATAACGTTATACGTTATATCGTAATGCTACATAACGTTATACGTTATATCGTAATGCTACATAACGATATTCGTTATAACGATACACTATGACGTTGTACGTTATATCGTTATGCTACATAACGTTATACGTTACATCGTAATGCTACATATCGTTATACGTTTTATCGTAATGCTACATAACGTTATACGATACATCGTAATACTATATAACACTATACGTTATATCGTAATGCTACATAACGTTATACGTTATATCGTAATGCTACATAACGTTATACGTAATATCGTAATGCTACATATCGTTATACGTTATATCTTAATGCTACATAACGTTATACGTAATATCGTAATGCTACATAACATTATACGTTATATCTTAATGCTACATAACGTTATAGGTTATATCGTAATGCTACATAACGTTATACGTTATATCGTAATGCTACATAACGTTATACGTTATATCGTAATGCTACATAACGTTATACGTTATATCGTAATGCTACATAACGTTATACGTTATATCGTAATGCTACATAACGTTATACGTTATATCGTAATGCTACATAACGTTGTACGTTATAACGTATTACCATATAACGTTATACGTTATATCGTAATGCTACGTAACGTTATACGTTATATCGTAATGCTACATAACGTTATACGTTATAACGTATTACCATATAACGTTATACGTTATAACGTAATACTATATAACGTTATACGTTATATCGTAATGCAATATAACGTTATACGTTATATCGTAATGCTACATAACGTTATAAGTTATATCGTAATGCTACATAACGTTATACGTTATATCGTAATGCTACATAACGTTATACGTGTTATCTTAATGCTACATAACGTTATAGGTTATATCGTAATGGTACATAACGTTATACGTTATATCGTAATGCTACATAACGTTATACGTTATATCGTAATGCTACATAACGTTATACGTTATATCGTAATGCTACATAACGTTATACGTTATATCGTAATGCTACATAACGTTATACGTAATATCGTAATGCTACATATCGTTATACGTTATATCTTAATGCTACATAACGTTATACGTAATATCGTAATGCTACATAACATTATACGTTATATCTTAATGCTACATAACGTTATACGTTATATCGTAATGCTACATAACGTTATACGTTATATCGTAATGCTACATGACGTTATACGTTATATCGTAATGCTACATAACGTTATACGTAACATCGTAATGCTACATAACGTTATACGTTATATCGTAATGCTACATAACGTTGTACGTTATAACGTATTACCATATAACGTTATACGTTATATCGTAATGCTACGTAACGTTATACGTTATATCGTAATGCTACATAACGTTATACGTTATAACGTATTACCATATAACGTTATACGTTATAACGTAATACTATATAACGTTATACGTTATATCGTAATGCAATATAACGTTATACGTTATATCGTAATGCTACATAACGTTATAAGTTATATCGTAATGCTACATAACGTTATACGTTATATCGTAATGCTACATAACGTTATACGTTATATCGTAATGCTACTTAACGTTATACGTAACATCGTAATGCTACATAACGTTATATCTTAATGCTACATAACGTTATACGTTATATCGTAATGCTACATAACGTTATACGTTATATCGTAATGCTACATAACGTTATACGTTATATCGTAATGCTACATAACGTTATACGTTATATCGTAATGCTACATAACGTTATACGTTATATCGTAATGCTACATAACGTTATACGTTATATCGTAATGCTACATAACGTTATACGTTATATCGTAATGCTACATAACGTTATACGTAATATCGTAATGCTACATATCGTTATACGTTATATCTTAATGCTACATAACGTTATACGTAATATCGTAATGCTACATAACATTATACGTTATATCTTAATGCTACATAACGTTATAGGTTATATCGTAATGCTACATAACGTTATACGTTATATCGTAATGCTACATAACGTTATACGTTATATCGTAATGCTACATAACGATATTCGTTATAACGATACACTATGACGTTGTACGTTATATCGTTATGCTACATAACGTTATACGTTACATCGTAATGCTACATATCGTTATACGTTTTATCGTAATGCTACATAACGTTATACGATACATCGTAATACTATATAACACTATACGTTATATCCTAATGCTACATAACGTTATACGTTATATCGTAATGCAACATAACGTTATACGTTATATCGTAATGCTACATAACGTTATACGTTATATCGTAATGCTACATAACGTTATACGTTATATCGTAATTCTACATAACGTTATACGTAATATCGTAATGCTACATAACGTTATACGTTATATCTTAATGCTACATAACGTTATACGTTATAACGTAATACTATATAACGTTATACGTTATATCGTAATGCTACATAACGTTATACGTTATATCGTAATGCTACATAACGTTATACGTTTTATCGTAATGCTACATAACGTTATACGTTATATCGTAATGCTGCATAACGTTGTACGTTATAACGTATTACCATATAACGTTATACGTTATATCGTAATGCTACGTAACGTTATACGTTATATCCTAATGCTACATAACGTTATACGTTATATCGTAATGCTACATAACGTTATACGTTATATCGTAATGCTACATAACGTTATACGTTATATCGTAATGCTACATAACGTTATACGTTATATCGTAATGCTACATAACGTTATACGTTATATCGTAATGCTACATAACGTTATACGTTATATCGTAATGCTACATTACGTTATACGTTATATCGTAATGCTACATAACGTTATACGTTATATCGTAATGCTACATAACGTTATACGTTATATCGTAATGCTACATAACGTTATACGTTATATCGTAATGCTACATAACGTTATACGTTATATCGTAATGCTACATAACGTTATACGTTATACCGTAGTGCTACATAACGTTATACGTTATATCGTAATGCTACATAACGTTATACGTTATATCTTAATGCTACATAACGTTATACGTAATATCGTAATGCTACATAACGTTATACGTTATATCTTAATGCTACATAACTTTATACGTTATATCGTAATGCTACATAACTTTATACGTTATATCGTAATGCTACATAACGTTATACGTTATATCGTAATGCTACATAACTTTATACGTTATATCGTAATGCTACATAACGTTATACGTTATATCGTAATGCTACATAACGATATACGTTATAACGTAATACTATGACGTTGTACGTTATATCTTAATGCTACATAACGTTATACGTAATATCGTAATGCTAGATAACGTTATACGTTATATCTTAATGCTACATAACGTTATAGGTTATATCGTAATGCTACATAACGTTATACGTTATATCTTAATGCTACATAACGTTATACGTTATATCGTAATGCTACATAACGTTATACGTTATATATTAATGCTACATAACGTTATACGTTATATCGTAATGCTACATAACGTTATACGTTATATCTTAATGCTACATAACGTTATACGTTATATCGTTATGCTACATAACGTTATACGTTATATCGTAATGCTACATAACGTTATACGTTATATCGTAATGCTACATAACGATATTCGTTATAACGATACACTATGACGTTGTACGTTATATCGTTATGCTACATAACGTTATACGTTACATCGTAATGCTACATATCGTTATACGTTTTATCGTAATGCTACATAACGTTATACGATACATCGTAATACTATATAACACTATACGTTATATCCTAATGCTACATAACGTTATACGTTATATCGTAATGCAACATAACGTTATACGTTATATCGTAATGCTACATGACGTTATACGTTATATCGTAATGCTACATAACGTTATACGTTATATCGTAATGCTACATAACGTTATACGTTATATCGTAATGCTACATAACGTTATACGTTATATCGTAATGCTACATAACGTTATACGTTATATCGTAATGCTACATAACGGTATTCGTTATAACGATACACTATGACGTTGTACGTTATATCGTTATGCTACATAACGTTATACGTTACATCGTAATGCTACATATCGTTATACGTTTTATCGTAATGCTACATAACGTTATACGATACATCGTAATACTATATAACATTATACGTTATATCCTAATGCTACATAACGTTATACGTTATATCGTAATGCAACATAACGTTATACGTTATATCGTAATGCTACATGACGTTATACGTTATATCGTAATGCTACATAACGTTATACGTTATATCGTAATGCTACATAACGTTATACGTAATATCGTAATGCTACATAACGTTATACGTTATATCTTAATGCTACATAACGTTATACGTTATATCGTAATGCTACATAACGTTATACGTTATATCGTAATGCTACATAACGTTATACGTTATATCGTAATGCTACATAACGATATTCGTTATAACGATACACTATGACGTTGTACGTTATATCGTTATGCTACATAACGTTATACGTTACATCGTAATGCTACATATCGTTTTACGTTTTATCGTAATGCTACATAACGTTATACGATACATCGTAATACTATATAACACTATACGTAATATCGTAATGCTACATAACGTTATACGTTATATCTTAATGCTACATAACGTTATACGTTATATCGTAATGCTGCATAACGTTATACGTAATATCGTAATGCTACATAACGTTATGCGTTATATCGTAATGCTACATAACGTTATACGTTATATATTAATGCTACATAACGTTATACGTTATATCGTAATGCTACATAACGTTATACGTTATATCGTAATGCTACATAACGTTATACGTTATATCGTAATGCTACATAACGTTATACGTTATATCGTAATGCTACATAACGTTATACGTTATATCGTAATGCTACATAACGTTATACGTTATATCGTAATGCTACATAACGTTATACGTTATATCGTAATGCTACATAACGTTATAAGTAACATCGTAATGCTACATAACGTTATACGTTATATCTTAATGCTACATAACGTTATACGTTATATCGTAATGCTACATAACGTTATACGTTATATCGTATTGCTGCATAACGTTATACGTTATATCGTAATGCTACATAGCGTTATACGTTATATCGTAATGCTACATAACGTTATACGTTATATCGTAATGCTACATAACGTTATACGTAATATCGTAATGCTACATAACGTTGTACGTTATATCTTAATGCTACATAACGTTATACGTTATATCGTAATGCTACATAACGTTATACGTTATATCGTAATGCTACATAACGTTATACGTTATATCGTAATGCTACATAACGATATTCGTTATAACGATACACTATGACGTTGTACGTTATATCGTTATGCTACATAACGTTATACGTTACATCGTAATGCTACATATCGTTATACGTTTTATCGTAATGCTACATAACGTTATACGATACATCGTAATACTATATAACACTATACGTAATATCGTAATGCTACATAACGTTATACGTTATATCTTAATGCTACATAACGTTATACGTTATATCGTAATGCTACATAACGTTATACGTTATATCTTAATGCTACATAACGTTATACGTTATATCGTTATGCTACATAACGTTATACGTTACATCGTAATGCTACATATCGTTATACGTTTTATCGTAATGCTACATAACGTTATACGATACATCGTAATACTATATAACACTATACGTTATATCCTAATGCTACATAACGTTATACGTTATATCGTAATGCAACATAACGTTATACGTTATATCGTAATGCTACATGACGTTATACGTTATATCGTAATGCTACATAACGTTATACGTTATATCGTAATGCTACATAACGTTATACGTAATATCGTAATGCTACATAACGTTATACGTTATATCTTAATGCTACATAACGTTATACGTTATATCGTAATGCTACATAACGTTATACGTTATATCGTAATGCTACATAACGATATTCGTTATAACGATACACTATGACGTTGTACGTTATATCGTTATGCTACATAACGTTATACGTTACATCGTAATGCTACATATAGTTATACGTTTTATCGTAATGCTACATAACGTTATACGATACATCGTAATACTATATAACACTATACGTAATATCGTAATGCTACATAACGTTATACGTTATATCTTAATGCTACATAACGTTATACGTTATATCGTAATGCTACATAACGTTATACGTTATATCTTAATGCTACATAACGTTATACGTTATAACGTAATGCTACATAACGTTATACGTAACATCGTAATGCTACATAACGTTATTCGTTATATCTTAATGCTACATAACGTTATACGTTATATCGTAATGCTACATAACGTTATACGTTATATCGTAATGCTACATAACGTTATACGTTATATCGTAATGCTACATAACGTTATAAGTAACATCGTAATGCTACATAACGTTATACGTTATATCTTAATGCTACATAACGTTATACGTTATATCGTAATGCTACATAACGTTATACGTTATATCGTATTGCTGCATAACGTTATACGTTATATCGTAATGCTACATAGCGTTATACGTTATATCGTAATGCTACATAACGTTATACGTTATATCGTAATGCTACATAACGTTATACGTAATATCGTAATGCTACATAACGTTGTACGTTATATCTTAATGCTACATAACGTTATACGTTATATCGTAATGCTACATAACGTTATACGTTATATCGTAATGCTACATAACGTTATACGTTATATCGTAATGCTACATAACGATATTCGTTATAACGATACACTATGACGTTGTACGTTATATCGTTATGCTACATAACGTTATACGTTACATCGTAATGCTACATATCGTTATACGTTTTATCGTAATGCTACATAACGTTATACGATACATCGTAATACTATATAACACTATACGTAATATCGTAATGCTACATAACGTTATACGTTATATCTTAATGCTACATAACGTTATACGTTATATCGTAATGCTACATAACGTTATACGTTATATCTTAATGCTACATAACGTTATACGTTATATCGTTATGCTACATAACGTTATACGTTACATCGTAATGCTACATATCGTTATACGTTTTATCGTAATGCTACATAACGTTATACGATACATCGTAATACTATATAACACTATACGTTATATCCTAATGCTACATAACGTTATACGTTATATCGTAATGCAACATAACGTTATACGTTATATCGTAATGCTACATGACGTTATACGTTATATCGTAATGCTACATAACGTTATACGTTATATCGTAATGCTACATAACGTTATACGTAATATCGTAATGCTACATAACGTTATACGTTATATCTTAATGCTACATAACGTTATACGTTATATCGTAATGCTACATAACGTTATACGTTATATCGTAATGCTACATAACGATATTCGTTATAACGATACACTTTGACGTTGTACGTTATATCGTTATGCTACATAACGTTATACGTTACATCGTAATGCTACATATAGTTATACGTTTTATCGTAATGCTACATAACGTTATACGATACATCGTAATACTATATAACACTATACGTAATATCGTAATGCTACATAACGTTATACGTTATATCTTAATGCTACATAACGTTATACGTTATATCGTAATGCTACATAACGTTATACGTTATATCTTAATGCTACATAACGTTATACGTTATAACGTAATGCTACATAACGTTATACGTAACATCGTAATGCTACATAACGTTATTCGTTATATCTTAATGCTACATAACGTTATACGTTATATCGTAATGCTACATAACGTTATACGTTATATCGTAATGCTACATGACGTTATACGTTATATCGTAATGCTACATAACGTTATACGTTATATCGTAATGCTACATGACGTTATACGTTATATCGTAATGCTACATAACGTTATACGTTATATCGTAATGTTACATAACGTTATACGTTATATCGTAATGCTACATAACGTTATACGTTATATCGTAATGCTACATAACGTTATACGTTATATCGTAATGCTACATAACGTTATACGTTATATCGTAATGCTACATAACGTTATACGTTATATCGTAATGCTACATAACGTTATACGTTATATCGTAATGCTACATAACGTTATACGTTATATCGTAATGCTACATAACGTTATACGTAATATAGTAATGCTACATAACGTTATACGTTATATCTTAATGCTACATAACGTTATACGTTATATCGTAATGCTACATAACGTTATACGTTATATATTAATGCTACATAACGTTATACGTTATATCGTAATGCTACATAACGTTATACGTTATATCGTAATGCTACATAACGTTATACGTTATATCGTAATGCTACATAACGTTATACGTTATATCGTAATGCTACATAACGTTATACGTTATATCGTAATGCTACATAACGTTATACGTTATATCGTAATGCTACATAACGTTATACGTTATATCGTAATGCTACATAACGTTATACGTTATATCGTAATGCTACATAACGTTATACGTAACATCGTAATGCTACATAACGTTATACGTTATATCTTAATGCTACATAACGTTATACGTAACATCGTAATGCTACATAACGTTATACGTTATATCTTAATGCTACATAACGTTATACGTAATATCGTAATGCTACATAACGTTATACGTTATATCGTAATGCTACATAACGATATACGTTATAACGTAATACTATGACGTTGTACGTTATGTCTTAATGCTACATAACGTTATACGTAATATCGTAATGCTACATAACGATATACGTTATATCGTAATGCTACATAACGTTATACGTTATATCGAAATGCTACATAACGTTATAGGTTATATCGTAATGCTACATAACGTTATACGTTATATCGTAATCCTACATAACGTTATACGTAATATCGTAATGCTACATAACGTTATACGTTATATCTTAATGCTACATAACGTTATACGTTATATCGTAATGCTACATAACGTTATACGTTATATCTTAATGCTACATAACGTTATACGTTATATCGTAATGCTACATAACGTTATACGTAACATCGTAATGCTACATAACGTTATACGTTATGTCGTAATGCTACATAACGTTATACGTTATATCTTAATGCTACACAACGTTATACGTAATATCGTAATGCTACATAACGTTATACGTTATATCTTAATGCTACATAACTTTATACGTTATATCGTAATGCTACATAACTTTATACGTTATATCGTAATGCTACATAACGTTATACGTTATATCGTAATGCTACATAACGATGTACGTTATATCGTTATGCTACATAACGTTATACGTTACATCGTAATGCTACATAACGTTATACGTTATATCGTAATGCAATATAACGTTATACGTTATATCGTAATGCTACATAACGTTATAAGTTATATCGTAATGCTACATAACGTTATACGTTATATCGTAATGCTACATAACGTTATACGTTGTATCGTAATGCTACATAACGTTATACGTTATAACGTAATGCTTCATAACGTTATACGTAACATCGTAATGCTACATAACGTTATACGTTATATCTTAATGCTACATAACGTTATACGTCATATCGTAATGCTACATAACGTTATACGTTATATCGTAATGCTACATAACGTTATACGTTATATCGTAATGCTACATAACGTTATACGTTATATCGTAATGCTACATAACGTTATACGTTATATCGTAATGCTACATAACGTTATACGTTATATCTTAATGCTACATAACGTTATACGTTATATCGTAATGCTACATAACGTTATACGTTATATCGTAATGCTACATAACGTTATACGTTATATCGTAATGCTACATAACGATATACGTTATATCGTTATGCTACATAACGTTATACGTTATATCGTTATGCTACATAACGTTATACGTTACATCGTAATGCTACATAACGTTATACGTTATATCGTAATGCTACATAACGTTATACGTAATATCGTAATGCTACATAACGTTATACGTTATATCGCAATGCTACATAACGTCATACGTTATAACGTATTACCATATAACGTTATACGTTATATCGTAATACTACATAACGTTGTACGTTATAACGTAATACTACATAACGTTATACGTTATAACGTATTACCATATCCCGTTATACGGTATATCGTAATGCTACATATCGTTATACGTTATAACGTAATACTACATAACGCTATACGTTATAACGTAATACTATATAACGTTATACGTTATATCGTAATGCTACATAACGTTATACGTTATATCGTAATGCTACATAACGTTATACGTTATATCGTAATGCTACATAACGTTATACGTAACATCGTAATGCTACATAACGTTATACGTTATATCTTAATGCTACATAACGTTATACGTTATATCGTAATGCTACATAACTTTATACGTTATATCTTAATGCTACATAACGTTATACGTTATATCGTAATGCTACATAACGTTATACGTTATATCTTAATGCTACATAACGTTATACGTTATATCGTAATGCTACATAACGTTATACGTTATATCGTAATGCTACATAACGTTATACGTTATAACGTATTACCATATCCCGTTATACGGTATATCGTAATGCTACATATCGTTATACGTTATAACGTAATACTACATAACGCTATACGTTATAACGTAATACTACATAACGTTATACGTTATATCGTAATGCTACATAACGTTATACGTTATATCGTAATGCTACATAACGTTATACGTTATATCGTAATACTACATAACGTTATACGTAACATCGTAATGCTACATAACGTTATACGTTATATCTTAATGCTACATAACGTTATACGTTATATCGTAATGCTACACAACGTTTTACGTTATATCGTAATGCTACATAACGTTATACGTTATAACGTAATGGTACATAACGTTATACGTTATAACGTATTACCATATAACGTTATACGTTATATCGTATTGCTACATAACGTTATACGTTATATCGTAATGCTACATAACGTTATACGTTATATCGTAATGCTACATAACGATATACTTTATAACGTAATACTATGACATTGTGCGTTATATCGTTATGCTACATAACGTTATACGTTACATCGTAATGCTACGTATCGTTATACGTTTTATCGTAATGCTACATAACGCTATATGATACATCGTAATGCTACATAACGTTATACGTTATAACGTATTACCATATCCCGTTATACGGTATATCGTAATGCTACATATCGTTATACGTTATAACGTAATACTACATAACGCTATACGTTATAACGTAATACTACATAACGTTATACGTTATATCGTAATGCTACATAACGTTATACGTTATATCGTAATGCTACATAACGTTATACGTTATATCGTAATGCTACATAACGTTATACGTAATATCGTAATGCTACATAACGTTATACGTTATATCGTAATGCTACATAACGTTATACGTTATATCGTAATGCTACATAACGTTATACGTAATATCGTAATGCTACATAACGCTATACGATACATCGTAATGCTACATAACGTTATACGTTATATCGTAATGCAATATAACGTTATACGTTATATCGTAATGCTACATAACGTTATAAGTTATATCGCAATGCTACATAACGTTATACGTTATATCGTAATGCTACATAACGTTATACGTAACATCGCAATGCTACATAACGTTATACGTTATATCTTAATGCTACATAACGTTATACGTTATATCGTAATGCTACATAACGTTATACGTTATATCGTAATGCTACATAACGTTATACGGTATATCGTAATGCTACATAACGTTATACGTTATATCGTAATGCTACATAACGTTATACGTTATATCGCAATGCTACACAACGTTATACGTTATATCGTAATGCTACACAACGTTATACGTTATATCGTAATGCTACATAACGTTATACGTTATATCGTAATGCTACATAACGTTATACGTTATATCGTAATGCTACATAACGTTATACGTTATATCGTAATGCTACATAACGTTATACGTTATATCGTAATGCTACATAACGTTATACGTAACATCGTAATGCTACATAACGTTATACGTTATATCTTAATGCTACATAACGTTATACGTTATATCGTAAAGCTACACAACGTTTTACGTTATATCGTAATGCTACATAACGTTATACGTTATAACGTAATGCTACATAACGTTATATGTTATATCGTAATGCTACATAACGTTATACGTAATATCGTAATGCTACGTATAGTCATACGTTATATCTTAATGCTACATAACGTTATACGTAATATCGTAATGCTACATAACGATATACGTTATAACGTAATACTATGACGTTGTACGTTATATCGTTATGCTACATAACGTTATACGTTACATCGTAATCCTACATAACGTTATACGTTATATCGTAATACTACATAACGTTATACGTTATATCGTAATGGTACATAACGTTATACGTTATAACGTATTACCATATAACGTTATACGTTATATCGTATTGCTACATAACGTTATACGTTATATCGTAATGCTACATAACGTTATACGTTATATCGTAATGCTACATAACGATATACTTTATAACGTAATACTGTGACATTGTGCGTTATATCGTTATGCTACATAACGTTATACGTTACATCGTAATGCTACGTATCGTTATACGTTTTATCGTAATGCTACATAACGCTATACGATACATCGTAATGCTACATAACGTTATACGTTATAACGTATTACCATATCCCGTTATACGGTATATCGTAATGCTACATATCGTTATACGTTATAACGTAATACTACATAACGCTATACGTTATAACGTAATACTACATAACGTTATACGTTATATCGTAATGCTACATAACGTTATACGTTATATCGTAATGCTACATAACGTTATACGTTATATCGTAATGCTACATAACGTTATACGTAATATCGTAATGCTACATAACGTTATACGTTATATCTTAATGCTACATAACGTTATACGTTATGTCGTAATGCTACATAACGTTATACGTTATACCGTAATGCTACATAACGTTATACGTTATATCGTAATGCTACATAACGTTATACGTTATATCGTAATGCTACATAACGTTATACGTTATATCGTAATGCTACATAACGTTATACGTTATATCGTAATGCTACATAACGTTATACGTTATATCGTAATGCTACATAACGTTATACGTAACATCGTAATGCTACATAACGTTATACGTTATATCTTAATGCTACATAACGTTATACGTTATATCGTAATGCTACACAACGTTTTACGTTATATCGTAATGCTACATAACGTTATACGTTATAACGTAATGCTACATAACGTTATATGTTATATCGTAATGCTACATAACGTTATACGTAATATCGTAATGCTACGTATAGTCATACGTTATATCTTAATGCTACATAACGTTATACGTAATATCGTAATGCTACATAACGATATACGTTATAACGTAATACTATGACGTTGTACGTTATATCGTTATGCTACATAACGTTATACGTTACATCGTAATCCTACATAACGTTATACGTTATATCGTAATACTACATAACGTTATACGTTATATCGTAATGGTACATAACGTTATACGTTATAACGTATTACCATATAACGTTATACGTTATATCGTATTGCTACATAACGTTATACGTTATATCGTAATGCTACATAACGTTATACGTTATATCGTAATGCTACATAACGATATACTTTATAACGTAATACTGTGACATTGTGCGTTATATCGTTATGCTACATAACGTTATACGTTACATCGTAATGCTACGTATCGTTATACGTTTTATCGTAATGCTACATAACGCTATACGATACATCGTAATGCTACATAACGTTATACGTTATAACGTATTACCATATCCCGTTATACGGTATATCGTAATGCTACATATCGTTATACGTTATAACGTAATACTACATAACGCTATACGTTATAACGTAATACTACATAACGTTATACGTTATATCGTAATGCTACATAACGTTATACGTTATATCGTAATGCTACATAACGTTATACGTTATATCGTAATGCTACATAACGATATACGTTATAACGTAATACTATGACGTTGTACGTTATATCGTTATGCTACATAACGTTATACGTTATATCTTAATGCTACATAACGTTATACGTTATGTCGTAATGCTACATAACGTTATACGTTATACCGTAATGCTACATAACGTTATACGTTATATCGTAATGCTACATAACGATATACGTTATAACGTAATACTATGACGTTGTACGTTATATCGTTATGCTACATAACGTTATACGTTACATCGTAATCCTACATAACGTTATACGTTATATCGTAATACTACATAACGTTATACGTTATATCGTAATGGTACATAACGTTATACGTTATAACGTATTACCATATAACGTTATACGTTATATCGTATTGCTACATAACGTTATACGTTATATCGTAATGCTACATAACGTTATACGTTATATCGTAATGCTACATAACGATATACTTTATAACGTAATACTGTGACATTGTGCGTTATATCGTTATGCTACATAACGTTATACGTTACATCGTAATGCTACGTATCGTTATACGTTTTATCGTAATGCTACATAACGCTATACGATACATCGTAATGCTACATAACGTTATACGTTATAACGTATTACCATATCCCGTTATACGGTATATCGTAATGCTACATATCGTTATACGTTATAACGTAATACTACATAACGCTATACGTTATAACGTAATACTACATAACGTTATACGTTATATCGTAATGCTACATAACGTTATACGTTATATCGTAATGCTACATAACGTTATACGTTATATCGTAATGCTACATAACGTTATACGTAATATCGTAATGCTACATAACGTTATACGTTATATCTTAATGCTACATAACGTTATACGTTATGTCGTAATGCTACATAACGTTATACGTTATACCGTAATGCTACATAACGTTATACGTTATATCGTAATGCTACATAACGATATACGTTATAACGTAATACTATGACGTTGTACGTTATATCGTTATGCTACATAACGTTATACGTTACATCGTAATGCTGCATAACGTTATACGTTATATCGTAATGCTACATAACGTTATACGTAACATCGTAATGCTACATAACGTTATACGTTATATCGTAATGCTACATAACGTTATACGTTATAACGTATTAACATATAACGTTATACGTTATATCGTAATACTACATAACGTTGTACGTTATAACGTAATACCACATAACGTTATACGTTATAACGTAATACTATATAACGTTATACGTTATAACGTAACACTATGTAACGTTATACGTTATATCGTAATGCAATATAACGTTATACGTTATATCGTAATGCTACATGACGTTATAAGTTATATCGTAATGCTACATAACGTTATACGTAATATCGTAATGCTACATAACGTTATACGTTATATCTTAGTGCTACATAACGTTATACGTAATATCGTAATGCTACATAACATTATACGTTATATCTAAATGCTACATAACGTTATACGTTATATCGTAATGCTACATAACGATATACGTTATATCGTAATGCTACATAACTTTATACGTTATATCGTAATGCTACATAACGATATACGTTATAACGTAATATTATGACGTTGTACGTTATATCTTAATGCTACATAACGTTATACGTAATATCGTAATGCTACATAACGTTATACGTAATATCCTAATGCTACATAACGTTATACGTTATATCTTAATGCTGCATAACGTTATACGTTATAACGTAATGCTACATAACGTTATACGTTATATCGTAATGCTACATAACGTTATACGTTATATCGTAATGCTACATAACGTTATACGTTATATCGAAATGCTACATAACGTTATAGGTTATATCGTAATGCTACATAACGTTATACGTTATATCGTAATGCTACATAACGTTATACGTAATATCGTAATGCTACATAACGTTATACGTTATATCTTAATGCTACATAACGTTATACGTAATATCCTAATGCTACATAACGTTATACGTTATATCTTAATGCTGCATAACGTTATACGTTATATCGTAATGCTACATAACGTTATACGTTATATCGTAATGCTACATAACGTTATACGTTATATCGTAATGCTACATAACGATATACGTTATAACGTTATACTATGACGTTGTACGTTATATCGTTATGCTACATAACGTTATACGTTACATCGTAATGCTACATAACGTTATACGTTATATCGTAATGCTACATAACGTTATACGTAACATCGTAATGCTACGTAACGTTATACGTTATATCGTAATGCTACATAACGTTATACGTTATAACGTATTACCTTATAACGTTATACGTTATATCGTAATACTACATAACGTTGTACGTTATAACGTAATACTACATAACGTTATACGTTATAACGTAATACTATATAACGTTATACGTTATAACGTAATACTATATAACGTTATACGTTATAACGTAATACTATATAACGTTATACGTTATATCGTAATGCAATATAACGTTATACGTTATATCGTAATGCTACATAACGTTATAAGTTAAATCGTAATGCTACATAACTTTATACGTTATATCGTAATGCTACATAACGTTATACGTTTTATCGTAATGCTACATAACGCTATACGTTACATCGTAATGCTACATAACGTTATACGTTATAACGTATTACCATATCCCGTTATACGTTATATCGTAATGCTACATATCGTTATACGTTATAACGTAACACTACATAACGTTATACGTTATAACGTAATACTACATAACGTTATACGTTATATCGTAACGCTACATAACGTTATACGTTATATCGTAATGCTACATAACGTTATACGTTATATCGTAATGCTGCATAACGTTATACGTTATATCGTAATGCTACATAACGTTATACGTCACATCGTAATGCTACATAACGTTATACGTAATATCGTAATGCTACATAACGTTATACGTTATATCGTAATGCTACATAGCGTTATACGGTATATCGTAATGCTACATAACGTTATACGTAATATCGTAATGCTACATAACGTTATACGTTATATCCTAATGCTACATAACGTTATACGTAATATCGTAATGCTACATAACGTTATACGTTATATCTTATTGCTGCATAACGTTATACGTTATATCGTAATGCTACATAACGTTATACGTTATATCGTAATGCTACATAACGTTATACGTTATAACGTATTAACATATAACGTTATACGTTATATCGTAATACTACATAACGTTGTACGTTATAACGTAATACCACATAACGTTATACGTTATATCGTAATGCTACATAACGTTATACGTTATATCGTAATGCTACATAACGATATACGTTATAACGTTATACTATGACGTTGTACGTTATATCGTTATGCTACATAACGTTATACGTTACATCGTAATGCTACATAACGTTATACGTTATATCGTAATGCTACATAACGTTATACGTAACATCGTAATGCTACGTAACGTTATACGTTATATCGTAATGCTACATAACGTTATACGTTATAACGTATTACCTTATAACGTTATACGTTATATCGTAATACTACATAACGTTGTACGTTATAACGTAATACTACATAACGTTATACGTTATAACGTAATACTATATAACGTTATACGTTATAACGTAATGCTACATAACGTTATACGTTATATCGTAATGCTACATAACGATATACTTTATAACGTAATACTGTGACATTGTGCGTTATATCGTTATGCTACATAACGTTATACGTTACATCGTAATGCTACGTATCGTTATACGTTTTATCGTAATGCTACATAACGCTATACGATACATCGTAATGCTACATAACGTTATACGTTATAACGTATTACCATATCCCGTTATACGGTATATCGTAATGCTACATATCGTTATACGTTATAACGTAATACTACATAACGCTATACGTTATAACGTAATACTACATAACGTTATACGTTATATCGTAATGCTACATAACGTTATACGTTATATCGTAATGCTACATAACGTTATACGTTATATCGTAATGCTACATAACGTTATACGTAATATCGTAATGCTACATAACGTTATACGTTATATCTTAATGCTACATAACGTTATACGTTATGTCGTAATGCTACATAACGTTATACGTTATACCGTAATGCTACATAACGTTATACGTTATATCGTAATGCTACATAACGATATACGTTATAACGTAATACTATGACGTTGTACGTTATATCGTTATGCTACATAACGTTATACGTTACATCGTAATGCTGCATAACGTTATACGTTATATCGTAATGCTACATAACGTTATACGTAACATCGTAATGCTACATAACGTTATACGTTATATCGTAATGCTACATAACGTTATACGTTATAACGTATTAACATATAACGTTATACGTTATATCGTAATACTACATAACGTTGTACGTTATAACGTAATACCACATAACGTTATACGTTATAACGTAATACTATATAACGTTATACGTTATAACGTAACACTATGTAACGTTATACGTTATATCGTAATGCAATATAACGTTATACGTTATATCGTAATGCTACATGACGTTATAAGTTATATCGTAATGCTACATAACGTTATACGTAATATCGTAATGCTACATAACGTTATACGTTATATCTTAGTGCTACATAACGTTATACGTAATATCGTAATGCTACATAACGTTATACGTTATATCTTAATGCTACATAACGTTATACGTTATGTCGTAATGCTACATAACGTTATACGTTATACCGTAATGCTACATAACGTTATACGTTATATCGTAATGCTACATAACGATATACGTTATAACGTAATACTATGACGTTGTACGTTATATCGTTATGCTACATAACGTTATACGTTACATCGTAATGCTGCATAACGTTATACGTTATATCGTAATGCTACATAACGTTATACGTAACATCGTAATGCTACATAACGTTATACGTTATATCGTAATGCTACATAACGTTATACGTTATAACGTATTAACATATAACGTTATACGTTATATCGTAATACTACATAACGTTGTACGTTATAACGTAATACCACATAACGTTATACGTTATAACGTAATACTATATAACGTTATACGTTATAACGTAACACTATGTAACGTTATACGTTATATCGTAATGCAATATAACGTTATACGTTATATCGTAATGCTACATGACGTTATAAGTTATATCGTAATGCTACATAACGTTATACGTAATATCGTAATGCTACATAACGTTATACGTTATATCTTAGTGCTACATAACGTTATACGTAATATCGTAATGCTACATAACATTATACGTTATATCTAAATGCTACATAACGTTATACGTTATATCGTAATGCTACATAACGATATACGTTATATCGTAATGCTACATAACGTTATACGTTATATCGTAATGCTACATAACGATATACGTTATAACGTAATATTATGACGTTGTACGTTATATCTTAATGCTACATAACGTTATACGTAATATCGTAATGCTACATAACGTTATACGTAATATCCTAATGCTACATAACGTTATACGTTATATCTTAATGCTGCATAACGTTATACGTTATAACGTAATGCTACATAACGTTATACGTTATATCGTAATGCTACATAACGTTATACGTTATATCGTAATGCTACATAACGTTATACGTTATATCGTAATGCTACATAACGTTATACGTAATATCGTAATGCTACATAACGTTATACGTTATATCTTAATGCTACATAACGTTATACGTAATATCCTAATGCTACATAACGTTATACGTTATATCTTAATGCTGCATAACGTTATACGTTATATCGTAATGCTACATAACGTTATACGTTATATCGTAATGCTACATAACGTTATACGTTATATCGTAATGCTACATAACGATATACGTTATAACGTTATACTATGACGTTGTACGTTATATCGTTATGCTACATAACGTTATACGTTACATCGTAATGCTACATAACGTTATACGTTATATCGTAATGCTACATAACGTTATACGTAACATCGTAATGCTACGTAACGTTATACGTTATATCGTAATGCTACATAACGTTATACGTTATAACGTAATACCTTATAACGTTATACGTTATATCGTAATACTACATAACGTTGTACGTTATAACGTAATACTACATAACGTTATACGTTATAACGTAATACTATATAACGTTATACGTTATAACGTAATACTATATAACGTTATACGTTATAACGTAATACTATATAACGTTATACGTTATATCGTAATGCAATATAACGTTATACGTTATATCGTAATGCTACATAACGTTATAAGTTAAATCGTAATGCTACATAACTTTATACGTTATATCGTAATGCTACATAACGTTATACGTTTTATCGTAATGCTACATAACGCTATACGTTACATCGTAATGCTACATAACGTTATACGTTATAACGTATTACCATATCCCGTTATACGTTATATCGTAATGCTACATATCGTTATACGTTATAACGTAACACTACATAACGTTATACGTTATAACGTAATACTACATAACGTTATACGTTATATCGTAACGCTACATAACGTTATACGTTATATCGTAATGCTACATAACGTTATACGTTATATCGTAATGCTGCATAACGTTATACGTTATATCGTAATGCTACATAACGTTATACGTCACATCGTAATGCTACATAACGTTATACGTAATATCGTAATGCTACATAACGTTATACGTTATATCGTAATGCTACATAGCGTTATACGGTATATCGTAATGCTACATAACGTTATACGTAATATCGTAATGCTACATAACGTTATACGTTATATCCTAATGCTACATAACGTTATACGTAATATCGTAATGCTACATAACGTTATACGTTATATCTTATTGCTGCATAACGTTATACGTTATATCGTAATGCTACATAACGTTATACGGTATATCGTAATGCTACATAACGTTATACGTTATATCGTAATGCTACATAACGTTATACTATGACGTTGTACGTTATATCGTTATGCTACATAACGTTATACGTTACATCGTAATGCTACATAACGTTATACGTTATATCGTAATGCTACATAACGTTATACGTAACATCGTAATGCTACATAACGTTATACGTTATATCGTAGTGCTACATAACGTTATACGTTATAACGTATTACCTTATAACGTTATACGTTATATCGTAATTCTACATAACGTTGTACGTTATAAAGTAATACTACATAACGTTATACGTTATAACGTAATACTATATAACGTTATACGTTATAACGTAATACTATATAACGTTATACGTTATAACGTAATACTATATAACGTTATACGTTATAACGTAATACTATATAACGTTATACGTTATAACGTAATACTATATAACGTTATACGTTATATCGTAATGCAATATAACGTTATACGTTATATCGTAATGCTACATAACGTTATAAGTTAAATCGTAATGCTACATAACTTTATACGTTATATCGTAATGCTACATAACGTTATACGTTTTATCGTAATGCTACATAACGCTATACGTTACATCGTAATGCTACATAACGTTATACGTTATAACGTATTACCATATCCCGTTATACGTTATATCGTAATGCTACATATCGTTATACGTTATAACGTAATACTACATAACGTTATACGTTATATCGTAACGCTACATAACGTTATACGTTATATCGTAATGCTGCATAACGTTATACGTTATATCGTAATGCTTCATAACGTTATACGTCACATCGTAATGCTACATAACGTTATACGTAATATCGTAATGCTACATAACGTTATACGTTATATCGTAATGCTACATAGCGTTATACGGTATATCGTAATGCTACATAACGTTATACGTAATATCGTAATGCTACATAACGTTATACGTTATATCTTAATGCTACATAACGTTATACGTAATATCGTAATGCTACATAACGTTATACGTTATATCTTAATGCTGCATAACGTTATACGTTATATCGTAATGCTACATAACGTTATACGTTATATCGTAATGCTACATAACGTTATACGTTATATCGTAATGCTACATAACGTTATACGTTTTATCGTAATGCTACATAACGCTATACGTTACATCGTAATGCTACATAACGTTATACGTTATAACGTATTACCATATCCCGTTATACGTTATATCGTAATGCTACATATCGTTATACGTTATAACGTAACACTACATAACGTTATACGTTATAACGTAATACTACATAACGTTATACGTTATATCGTAACGCTACATAACGTTATACGTTATATCGTAATGCTACATAACGTTATACGTTATATCGTAATGCTGCATAACGTTATACGTTATATCGTAATGCTACATAACGTTATACGTCACATCGTAATGCTACATAACGTTATACGTAATATCGTAATGCTACATAACGTTATACGTTATATCGTAATGCTACATAGCGTTATACGGTATATCGTAATGCTACATAACGTTATACGTAATATCGTAATGCTACATAACGTTATACGTTATATCCTAATGCTACATAACGTTATACGTAATATCGTAATGCTACATAACGTTATACGTTATATCTTATTGCTGCATAACGTTATACGTTATATCGTAATGCTACATAACGTTATACGTTATATCGTAATGCTACATAACGTTATACGTTATATCGTAATGCTACATAACGTTATACTATGACGTTGTACGTTATATCGTTATGCTACATAACGTTATACGTTACATCGTAATGCTACATAACGTTATACGTTATATCGTAATGCTACATAACGTTATACGTAACATCGTAATGCTACATAACGTTATACGTTATATCGTAGTGCTACATAACGTTATACGTTATAACGTATTACCTTATAACGTTATACGTTATATCGTAATTCTACATAACGTTGTACGTTATAAAGTAATACTACATAACGTTATACGTTATAACGTAATACTATATAACGTTATACGTTATAACGTAATACTATATAACGTTATACGTTATAACGTAATACTATATAACGTTATACGTTATAACGTAATACTATATAACGTTATACGTTATAACGTAATACTATATAACGTTATACGTTATATCGTAATGCAATATAACGTTATACGTTATATCGTAATGCTACATAACGTTATAAGTTAAATCGTAATGCTACATAACTTTATACGTTATATCGTAATGCTACATAACGTTATACGTTTTATCGTAATGCTACATAACGCTATACGTTACATCGTAATGCTACATAACGTTATACGTTATAACGTATTACCATATCCCGTTATACGTTATATCGTAATGCTACATATCGTTATACGTTATAACGTAATACTACATAACGTTATACGTTATAACGTAATACTACATAACGTTATACGTTATATCGTAACGCTACATAACGTTATACGTTATATCGTAATGCTGCATAACGTTATACGTTATATCGTAATGCTACATAACGTTATACGTCACATCGTAATGCTACATAACGTTATACGTAATATCGTAATGCTACATAACGTTATACGTTATATCGTAATGCTACATAGCGTTATACGGTATATCGTAATGCTACATAACGTTATACGTAATATCGTAATGCTACATAACGTTATACGTTATATCTTAATGCTACATAACGTTATACGTAATATCGTAATGCTACATAACGTTATACGTTATATCTTAATGCTGCATAACGTTATACGTTATATCGTAATGCTACATAACGTTATACGTTATATCGTAATGCTACATAACGTTATACGTTATATCGTAATGCTACATAACGATATACGTTATAACGTTATACTATGACGTTGTACGTTATATCGTTATGCTACATAACGTTATACGTTACATCGTAATGCTACATAACGTTATACGTTATATCGTAATGCTACATAACGTTATACGTAACATCGTAATGCTACATAACGTTATACGTTATATCGTAGTGCTACATAACGTTATACGTTATAACGTATTACCTTATAACGTTATACGTTATAACGTATTACCTTATAACGTTATACGTTATATCGTAATACTACATAACGTTGTACGTTATAAAGTAATACTACATAACGTTATACGTTATAACGTAATACTATATAACGTTATACGTTATAACGTAATACTATATAACGTTATACGTTATAACGTAATACTATATAACGTTATACGTTATATCGTAATGCAATATAACGTTATACGTTATATCGTAATGCTACATAACGTTATAAGTTAAATCGTAATGCTACATAACGTTATACGTTATATCGTAATGCTACATAACGTTATACGTTTTATCGTAATGCTACATAACGCTATACGTTACATCGTAATGCTACATAACGTTATACGTTATAACGTATTACCATATCCCGTTATACGTTATATCGTAATGCTACATATCGTTATACGTTATAACGTAATACTACATAACGTTATACGTTATAACGTAATACTACATAACGTTATACGTTATATCGTAACGCTACATAACGTTATACGTTATATCGTAATGCTACATAACGTTATACGTTATATCGTAATGCTGCATAACGTTATACGTTATATCCTAATGCTCCATAACGTTATACGTTATATCGTAATGCTACATAACGTTATACGTTATATCGTAATGCTACATAACAATATACGTTATAACGTAATACTATGACGTTGTACGTTATATCGTTATGCTACATAACGTTATACGTTACATCGTAATGCTACATAACGTTATACGTTATATCTTAGTGCTACATAACGTTATACGTAATATCGTAATGCTACATAACATTATACGTTATATCTAAATGCTACGTAACGTTATACGTTATATCGTAATGCTACATAACGTTATACGTTATATCGTAATGCTACATAACGTTATACGTTATATCGTAATGCTACATAACGTTATACGTAACATCGTAATGCTACATAACGTTATACGTTATATCTTAATGCTACATAACGTTATACGTTATATCGTAATGCTACACAACGTTTTACGTTATATCGTAATGCTACATAACGTTATACGTTATAACGTAATGCTACATAACGTTATACGTTATATCGTAATGCTACATAACGTTGTACGTTATATCGTAATGCTACATAACGATATACTTTATAACGTAATACTATGACGTTGTGCGTTATATCGTTATGCTACATAACGTTATACGTTACATCGTAATGCTACGTAGCGTTATACGTTTTATCGTAATGCTACATAACGCTATACGATACATCGTAATGCTACATAACGTTATACGTTATAACGTATTACCATATCCCGTTATACGTTATATCGTAATGCTACATATCGTTATACGTTATAACGTAATACTACATAACGTTATACGTTATAACGTAATACTACATAACGTTATACGTTATATCGTAATGCTACATAACGTTATACGTTATATCGTAATGCTACATAACGATATACGTTATAACGTAATATTATGACGTTGTACGTTATATCTTAATGCTACATAACGTTATACGTAATATCGTAATGCTACATAACGTTATACGTTATATCGTAATGCTACATAACGTTATACGTTATATCGAAATGCTACATAATGTTATAGGTTATATCGTAATGCTACATAACGTTATACGTAATATCGTAATGCTACATAACGTTATACGGTATATCGTAATGCTACATAACGTTATACGTTATATCGTAATGCTACATAACGTTATACGTTATATCGTAATGCTACATAACGATATACGTTATAACGTTATACTATGACGTTGTACGTTATATCGTTATGCTACATAACGTTATACGTTACATCGTAATGATACATAACGTTATACGTTATATCGTAATGCTACATAACGTTATACGTAACATCGTAATGCTACATAACGTTATACGTTATATCGTAATGCTACATAACGTTATACGTTATAACGTATTACCTTATAACGTTATACGTTATATCGTAATACTACATAACGTTGTACGTTATAACGTAATACTACATAACGTTATACGTTATAACGTAATACTATATAACGTTATACGTTATAACGTAATACTATATAACGTTATACGTTATAACGTAATACTATATAACGTTATACGTTATATCGTAATGCAATATAACGTTATACGTTATATCGTAATGCTACATAACGTTATAAGTTAAATCGTAATGCTACATAACGTTATACGTTATATCGTAATGCTACATAACGTTATACGTTTTATCGTATTGCTACATAACGCTATACGTTACATCGTAATGCTACATAACGTTATACGTTATAACGTATTACCATATCCCGTTATACGTTATATCGTAATGCTACATATCGTTATACGTTATAACGTAATACTACATAACGTTACACGTTATAACGTAATACTACATAACGTTATACGTTATATCGTAATGCTACATAACGTTATACGTTATATCGTAATGCTACATAACGATATACGTTATAACGTAATATTATGACGTTGTACGTTATATCGTTATGCTACATAACGTTATACGTTACATCGTAATGCTACGTATCGTTATACGTTTTATCGTAATGCTACATAACGCTATACGGTACATCGTAATGCTACATAACGTTATACGTTATAATGTATTACCATATCCCGTTATACGTTATATCGTAATGCTACATATCGTTATACGTTATAACGTAATACTACATAACGTTATACGTTATAACGTAATACTACATAAAGTTATACGTTATATCGTAATGCTACATAACGTTATACGTTATATCGTAATGCTACATAACGATATACGTTATAACGTAATATTATGACGTTGTAAGTTATATCTTAATGCTACATAACGTTATACGTAATATCGTAATGCTACATAACGTTATACGTTATATCGTAATGCTACATAACGTTATACGTTATATCGAAATGCTACATAACGTTATAGGTTATATCGTAATGCTACATAACGTTATACGTAATATCGTAATGCTACATAACGTTATACGTTATATCGTAATGCTACATAACGTTATACGTTATATCGTAATGCTACATAACGTTATACGTTATATCGTAATGCTACATAACGATATACGTTATAACGTTATACTATGACGTTGTACGTTATATCGTTATGCTACATAACGTTATACGTTACATCGTAATGCTACATAACGTTATACGTTATATCGTAATGCTACATAACGTTATACGTAACATCGTAATGCTACATAACGTTATACGTTATATCGTAATGCTACATAACGTTATACGTTATAACGTATTACCTTATAACGTTATACGTTATATCGTAATACTACATAACGTTGTACGTTATAACGTAATACTACATAACGTTATACGTTATAACGTAATACTATATAACGTTATACGTTATAACGTAATACTATATAACGTTATACGTTATAACGTAATACTATATAACGTTATACGTTATATCGTAATGCAATATAACGTTATACGTTATATCGTAATGCTACATAACGTTATAAGTTAAATCGTAATGCTACATAACGTTATACGTTATATCGTAATGCTACATAACGTTATACGTTTTATCGTATTGCTACATAACGCTATACGTTACATCGTAATGCTACATAACGTTATACGTTATAACGTATTACCATATCCCGTTATACGTTATATCGTAATGCTACATATCGTTATACGTTATAACGTAATACTACATAACGTTATACGTTATAACGTAATACTACATAACGTTATACGTTATATCGTAACGCTACATAACGTTATACGTTATATCGTAATACTACATAACGTTATACGTTATATCGTAATGCTGCATAACGCTATACGTTATATCGTAATGCTACATAACGTTATACGTCACATAGTAATGCTACATAACGTTATACGTAATATCGTAATGCTACATAACGTTATACGTTATATCGTAATGCTACATAACGTTATACGGTATATCGTAATGCTACATAACGTTATACGTAATATCGTAATGCTACATAACGTTATACGGTATATCGTAATGCTACATAACGTTATACGTAATATCGTAATGCTACATAACGTTATAGGTTATATCGTAATGCTACATAACGTTATACGTTATATCGTAATGCTACATAACGTTATACGTTATATCGTAATGCTACATAACGTTATACGTTATATCGAAATGCTACATAACGTTATAGGTTATATCGTAATGCTACATAACGTTATACGTTATATCGTAATGCTACATAACGTTATACGTAATATCGTAATGCTACATAACGTTGTACGTTATATCTTAATGCTACATAACGTTATACGTAATATCGTAATGCTACATAACGTTATACGTTATATCGTAATGCTACATAACGTTATACGTTATATAGTAATGCTACATAACGATATACTTTATAACGTAATACTATGACGTTGTGCGTTATATCGTTATGCTACATAACGTTATACGTTACATCGTAATGCTACGTATCGTTATACGTTTTATCGTAATGCTACATAACGCTATACGATACATCGTAATGCTACATAACGTTATACGTTATAACGTAATACTATGACGTTGTACGTTATATCGTTATGCTACATAACGTTATACATTATATCGTAATGCTACATAACGATATACGTTATAACGTAATACTATGGCGTTGTACGTTATATCGTTATGCTACATAACGTTATACGTAATATCGTAATGCTACGTAATATTATACGTTATATCTAAATGCTACATAACGTTATACGTTATATCGTAATACTACATAACGTTATACGTTATATCGTAATGCTACATAACGTTATACGTTATATCTTAATGCTACATAACGTTATACGTTATATCGTAATGCTACATAACGTTATACGTTATATCGTAATGCTACATAACGTTATACGTTATATCGTAATGCTACATAACGTTATAAGTTAAATCGTAATGCTACATAACGTTATACGTTATATCGTAATGCTACATAACGTTATACGTTTTATCGTATTGCTACATAACGCTATACGTTACATCGTAATGCTACATAACGTTATACGTTATAACGTATTACCATATCCCGTTATACGTTATATCGTAATGCTACATATCGTTATACGTTATAACGTAATACTACATAACGTTATACGTTATAACGTAATACTACATAACGTTATACGTTATATCGTAACGCTACATAACGTTATACGTTATATCGTAATGCTACATAACGTTATACGTTATATCGTAATGCTGCATAACGCTATACGTTATATCGTAATGCTACATAACGTTATACGTCACATCGTAATGCTACATAACGTTATACGTAATATCGTAATGCTACATAACGTTATACGTTATATCGTAATGCTACATAACGTTATACGGTATATCGTAATGCTACATAACGTTATACGTAATATCGTAATGCTACATAACGTTATACGTCACATCGTAATGCTACATAACGTTATACGTTTTATCGTAATGCTACATAACGTTATAGGTTATATCGTAATGCTACATAACGTTATACGTTATATCGTAATGCTACATAACGTTATACGTTATATCGTAATGCTACATAACGTTATACGTTATATCGAAATGCTACATAACGTTATAGGTTATATCGTAATGCTACATAACGTTATACGTTATATCGTAATGCTACATAACGTTATACGTAATATCGTAATGCTACATAACGTTGTACGTTATATCTTAATGCTACATAACGTTATACGTAATATCGTAATGCTACATAACGTTATACGTTATATCGTAATGCTACATAACGTTATACGTTATATAGTAATGCTACATAACGATATACTTTATAACGTAATGCTATGACGTTGTGCGTTATATCGTTATGCTACATAACGTTATACGTTACATCGTAATGCTACGTATCGTTATACGTTTTATCGTAATGCTACATAACGCTATACGATACATCGTAATGCTACATAACGTTATACGTTATAACGTAATACTATGACGTTGTACGTTATATCGTTATGCTACATAACGTTATACGTTATATCGTAATGCTACATAACGATATACGTTATAACGTAATACTATGGCGTTGTACGTTATATCGTTATGCTACATAACGTTATACGTAATATCGTAATGCTACGTAATATTATACGTTATATCTAAATGCTACATAACGTTATACGTTATATCGTAATACTACATAACGTTATACGTTATATCGTAATGCTACATAACGTTATACGTTATATCTTAATGCTACATAACGTTATACGTTATATCGTAATGCTACATAACGTTATACGTTATATCGTAATGCTACATAACGTTATACGTTATATCGTAATGCTACATAAGGATATACGTTATAACGTAATACTATGACGTTGTACGTTATATCGTTATGCTACATAACGTTATACGTTACATCGTAATGCTACATAACGTTCTGCGTTATAACGTAATACTATGACGTTGTACGTTATATCGTTATGCTACATAACGTTATACGTAATATCGTACTGCTACATAATATTATACGTTATATCTCAATGCTACATAACGTTATACGTTATATCGTAATGCTACATAACGTTATACGTTATATCGTAATGCTACATAACGTTATACGTTATATCGTAATGCTACATAACGTTATACGTTATATCGTAATGCTACATAACGTTATACGTAATATCGTAATGCTACATAACGTTATACGTTATATCTTAATGCTACATAACGTTATACGTAATATCGTAATGCTACATAACGTTATACGTTATATCGTAATGCTACATAACGTTGTACGTTATAACGTAATACTACATAACGTTATACGTTATATCGTAATACTATATAACGTTATACGTTATATCTTAATGCTACATAACGTTATACGTTATATCGTAATGCTACATAACGTTATACGTTATATCGTAATGCTACATAACGTTATACGTTATATCGTAATGCTACATAACGTTATACGTTATATCGTAATGCTACATAACGTTATACGTTATATCGTAATGCTACATAACGTTATACGTAATATCGTAATGCTACATAACGTTATACGTTATATCTTAATGCTACATAACGTTATACGTAATATCGTAATGCTACATAACATTATACGTTATATCTTAATGCTACATAACGTTATACGTTATATCGTAATGCTACATAACGTTATACGTAATATCGTAATGCTACATATAGTTATACGTTATATCGTAATGCTACATAACGTTATACGTTATATCGTAATGCTACATAACGATATACGTTATAACGTAATATTATGACGTTGTACGTTATATCGTTATGCTACATAACGTTATACGTTACATCGTAATGCTACGTATCGTTATACGTTTTATCGTAATGCTACATAACGCTATACGATACATCGTAATGCTACATAACGTTATACGTTATAACGTATTACCATATCCCGTTATACGTTATATCGTAATGCTACATATCGTTATACGTTATGACGTAATACTACATAACGTTATACGTTATAACGTAATACTACATAACGTTATACGTTATATCGTAATGCTACATAACGTTATACGTTATATCGTAATGCTACATAACGATATACGTTATAACGTAATATTATGACGTTGTAAGTTATATCTTAATGCTACATAACGTTATACGTAATATCGTAATGCTACATAACGTTATACGTTATATCGTAATGCTACATAACGTTATACGTTATATCGAAATGCTACATAATGTTATAGGTTATATCGTAATGCTACATAACGTTATACGTAATATCGTAATGCTACATAACGTTATACGTTATATCGTAATGCTACATAACGTTATACGTTATATCGTAATGCTACATAACGTTATACGTTATATCGTAATGCTACATAACGATATACGTTATAACGTTATACTATGACGTTGTACGTTATATCGTTATGCTACATAACGTTATACGTTACATCGTAATGCTACATAACGTTATACGTTATATCGTAATGCTACATAACGTTATACGTAACATCGTAATGCTACATAACGTTATACGTTATATCGTAATGCTACATAACGTTATACGTTATAACGTATTACCTTATAACGTTATACGTTATATCGTAATACTACATAACGTTATACGTTATATCGTAATGCTACATAACGATATACGTTATAACGTAATATTATGACGTTGTACGTTATATCTTAATGCTACATAACATTATACGTAATACCGTAATGCTACATAACGTTATACGTTATATCGTAATGCTACATAACGTTATACGTTATATCGAAATGCTACATAACGTTATAGGTTATATCGTAATGCTACATAACGTTATACGTAATATCGTAATGCTACATAACGTTATACGTTATAACGTATTACCACATCCCGTTATACGTTATATCGTAATGCTACATATCGTTATACGTTATAACGTAATACTACATAACGTTATACGTTATAACGTAATACTACATAACGTTATACGTTATATCGTAACGCTACATAACGTTATACGTTATATCGTAATGCTACATAACGTTATACGTTATATCGTAACGCTACATAACGTTATACGTTATATCGTAATGCTACATAACGTTATACGTCACATCGTAATGCTACATAACGTTATACGTAATATCGTAATGCTACATAACGTTATACGTTATATCGTAATGCTACATAACGTTATACGGTATATCGTAATGCTACATAACGTTATACGTAATATCGTAATGCTACATAACATTATACGTTATATCTTAATGCTACATAACGTTATACGTTATATCGTAATGCTACATAACGTTATACGTTATATCTTAATGCTACATAACGTTATACGTTATATCGTAATGCTACATAACGTTATACGTTATATCGTAATGCTACATAACGTTATACGTTATAACGTAATACTATATAACGTTATACGTTATAACGTAATACTATATAACGTTATACGTTATATCGTAATGCAATATAACGTTATACGTTATATCGTAATGCTACATAACGTTATAAGTTATATCGTAATGCTACACAACGCTATACATTATATCGTAATGCTACATAACGTTATACGTTATATCTTAATGCTACATAACGTTATACGTTATATCGTAATGCTACATAACGTTATACGTTGTATCGTAATGCTACGTAACGTTATACGTTATATCGTAATGCTACATAACGTTATACGTTATATCGTAATGCTACATAACGTTATACGTTATATCGTAATGCTACATAACGTTATACGTAACATCGTAATGCTACATAACGTTATACGTTATATCTTAATGCTACATAACGTTATACGTTATATCGTAATGCTACACAACGTTTTACGTTATATCGTAATGCTACATAACGTTATACGTTATAACGTAATGCTACATAACGTTATACGTTATATCGTAATGCTACATAACGTTATACGTTATATCGTAATGCTACATAACGATATACTTTATAACGTAATACTATGACGTTGTGCGTTATATCGTTATGCTACATAACGTTATACGTTACATCGTAATGCTACGTATCGTTATACGTTTTATCGTAATGCTACATAACGCTATACGATACATCGTAATGCTACATAACGTTATACGTTATAACGTATTACCATATCCCGTTATACGTTATATCGTAATGCTACATATCGTTATACGTTATAACGTAATACTACATAACGTTATACGTTATAACGTAATACTACATAACGTTATACGTTATATCGTAATGCTACATAACGATATACGTTATAACGTAATATTATGACGTTGTACGTTATATCTTAATGCTACATAACGTTATACGTAATATCGTAATGCTACATAACGTTATACGTTATATCGTAATGCTACATAACGTTATACGTTATATCGAAATGCTACATAACGTTATACGTAATATCGTAATGCTACATAACGTTATACGTTATATCTTAATGCTACATAACGTTATACGTAATATCGTAATGCTACATAACATTATACGTTATATCTTAATGCTACATAACGTTATACGTTATATCGTAATGCTACATAACGTTATACGTAATATCGTAATGCTACATATAGTTATACGTTATATCGTAATGCTACATAACGTTATACGTTATATCGTAATGCTACATAACGATATACGTTATAACGTAATATTATGACGTTGTACGTTATATCGTTATGCTACATAACGTTATACGTTACATCGTAATGCTACGTATCGTTATACGTTTTATCGTAATGCTACATAACGCTATACGATACATCGTAATGCTACATAACGTTATACGTTATAACGTATTACCATATCCCGTTATACGTTATATCGTAATGCTACATATCGTTATACGTTATGACGTAATACTACATAACGTTATACGTTATAACGTAATACTACATAACGTTATACGTTATATCGTAATGCTACATAACGTTATACGTTATATCGTAATGCTACATAACGATATACGTTATAACGTAATATTATGACGTTGTAAGTTATATCTTAATGCTACATAACGTTATACGTAATATCGTAATGCTACATAACGTTATACGTTATATCGTAATGCTACATAACGTTATACGTTATATCGAAATGCTACATAACGTTATAGGTTATATCGTAATGCTACATAACGTTATACGTAATATCGTAATGCTACATAACGTTATACGTTATATCGTAATGCTACATAACGTTATACGTTATATCGTAATGCTACATAACGTTATACGTTATATCGTAATGCTACATAACGATATACGTTATAACGTTATACTATGACGTTGTACGTTATATCGTTATGCTACATAACGTTATACGTTACATCGTAATGCTACATAACGTTATACGTTATATCGTAATGCTACATAACGTTATACGTAACATCGTAATGCTACATAACGTTATACGTTATATCGTAATGCTACATAACGTTATACGTTATAACGTATTACCTTATAACGTTATACGTTATATCGTAATACTACATAACGTTATACGTTATATCGTAATGCTACATAACGATATACGTTATAACGTAATATTATGACGTTGTACGTTATATCTTAATGCTACATAACATTATACGTAATACCGTAATGCTACATAACGTTATACGTTATATCGTAATGCTACATAACGTTATACGTTATATCGAAATGCTACATAACGTTATAGGTTATATCGTAATGCTACATAACGTTATACGTAATATCGTAATGCTACATAACGTTATACGTTATAACGTATTACCACATCCCGTTATACGTTATATCGTAATGCTACATATCGTTATACGTTATAACGTAATACTACATAACGTTATACGTTATAACGTAATACTACATAACGTTATACGTTATATCGTAACGCTACATAACGTTATACGTTATATCGTAATGCTACATAACGTTATACGTTATATCGTAACGCTACATAACGTTATACGTTATATCGTAATGCTACATAACGTTATACGTCACATCGTAATGCTACATAACGTTATACGTAATATCGTAATGCTACATAACGTTATACGTTATATCGTAATGCTACATAACGTTATACGGTATATCGTAATGCTACATAACGTTATACGTAATATCGTAATGCTACATAACATTATACGTTATATCTTAATGCTACATAACGTTATACGTTATATCGTAATGCTACATAACGTTATACGTTATATCTTAATGCTACATAACGTTATACGTTATATCGTAATGCTACATAACGTTATACGTTATATCGTAATGCTACATAACGTTATACGTTATAACGTAATACTATATAACGTTATACGTTATAACGTAATACTATATAACGTTATACGTTATATCGTAATGCAATATAACGTTATACGTTATATCGTAATGCTACATAACGTTATAAGTTATATCGTAATGCTACACAACGCTATACATTATATCGTAATGCTACATAACGTTATACGTTATATCTTAATGCTACATAACGTTATACGTTATATCGTAATGCTACATAACGTTATACGTTGTATCGTAATGCTACGTAACGTTATACGTTATATCGTAATGCTACATAACGTTATACGTTATATCGTAATGCTACATAACGTTATACGTTATATCGTAATGCTACATAACGTTATACGTAACATCGTAATGCTACATAACGTTATACGTTATATCTTAATGCTACATAACGTTATACGTTATATCGTAATGCTACACAACGTTTTACGTTATATCGTAATGCTACATAACGTTATACGTTATAACGTAATGCTACATAACGTTATACGTTATATCGTAATGCTACATAACGTTATACGTTATATCGTAATGCTACATAACGATATACTTTATAACGTAATACTATGACGTTGTGCGTTATATCGTTATGCTACATAACGTTATACGTTACATCGTAATGCTACGTATCGTTATACGTTTTATCGTAATGCTACATAACGCTATACGATACATCGTAATGCTACATAACGTTATACGTTATAACGTATTACCATATCCCGTTATACGTTATATCGTAATGCTACATATCGTTATACGTTATAACGTAATACTACATAACGTTATACGTTATAACGTAATACTACATAACGTTATACGTTATATCGTAATGCTACATAACGATATACGTTATAACGTAATATTATGACGTTGTACGTTATATCTTAATGCTACATAACGTTATACGTTATATCGTAATGCTACATAACGTTATACGTTATATAGTAATGCTACATAACGATATACTTTATAACGTAATACTATGACGTTGTGCGTTATATCGTTATGCTACATAACGTTATACGTTACATCGTAATGCTACGTATCGTTATACGTTTTATCGTAATGCTACATAACGCTATACGATACATCGTAATGCTACATAACGTTATACGTTATAACGTAATACTATGACGTTGTACGTTATATCGTTATGCTACATAACGTTATACATTATATCGTAATGCTACATAACGATATACGTTATAACGTAATACTATGGCGTTGTACGTTATATCGTTATGCTACATAACGTTATACGTAATATCGTAATGCTACGTAATATTATACGTTATATCTAAATGCTACATAACGTTATACGTTATATCGTAATACTACATAACGTTATACGTTATATCGTAATGCTACATAACGTTATACGTTATATCTTAATGCTACATAACGTTATACGTTATATCGTAATGCTACATAACGTTATACGTTATATCGTAATGCTACATAACGTTATACGTTATATCGTAATGCTACATAACGTTATAAGTTAAATCGTAATGCTACATAACGTTATACGTTATATCGTAATGCTACATAACGTTATACGTTTTATCGTATTGCTACATAACGCTATACGTTACATCGTAATGCTACATAACGTTATACGTTATAACGTATTACCATATCCCGTTATACGTTATATCGTAATGCTACATATCGTTATACGTTATAACGTAATACTACATAACGTTATACGTTATAACGTAATACTACATAACGTTATACGTTATATCGTAACGCTACATAACGTTATACGTTATATCGTAATGCTACATAACGTTATACGTTATATCGTAATGCTGCATAACGCTATACGTTATATCGTAATGCTACATAACGTTATACGTCACATCGTAATGCTACATAACGTTATACGTAATATCGTAATGCTACATAACGTTATACGTTATATCGTAATGCTACATAACGTTATACGGTATATCGTAATGCTACATAACGTTATACGTAATATCGTAATGCTACATAACGTTATACGTCACATCGTAATGCTACATAACGTTATACGTTTTATCGTAATGCTACATAACGTTATAGGTTATATCGTAATGCTACATAACGTTATACGTTATATCGTAATGCTACATAACGTTATACGTTATATCGTAATGCTACATAACGTTATACGTTATATCGAAATGCTACATAACGTTATAGGTTATATCGTAATGCTACATAACGTTATACGTTATATCGTAATGCTACATAACGTTATACGTAATATCGTAATGCTACATAACGTTGTACGTTATATCTTAATGCTACATAACGTTATACGTAATATCGTAATGCTACATAACGTTATACGTTATATCGTAATGCTACATAACGTTATACGTTATATAGTAATGCTACATAACGATATACTTTATAACGTAATGCTATGACGTTGTGCGTTATATCGTTATGCTACATAACGTTATACGTTACATCGTAATGCTACGTATCGTTATACGTTTTATCGTAATGCTACATAACGCTATACGATACATCGTAATGCTACATAACGTTATACGTTATAACGTAATACTATGACGTTGTACGTTATATCGTTATGCTACATAACGTTATACGTTATATCGTAATGCTACATAACGATATACGTTATAACGTAATACTATGGCGTTGTACGTTATATCGTTATGCTACATAACGTTATACGTAATATCGTAATGCTACGTAATATTATACGTTATATCTAAATGCTACATAACGTTATACGTTATATCGTAATACTACATAACGTTATACGTTATATCGTAATGCTACATAACGTTATACGTTATATCTTAATGCTACATAACGTTATACGTTATATCGTAATGCTACATAACGTTATACGTTATATCGTAATGCTACATAACGTTATACGTTATATCGTAATGCTACATAAGGATATACGTTATAACGTAATACTATGACGTTGTACGTTATATCGTTATGCTACATAACGTTATACGTTACATCGTAATGCTACATAACGTTCTGCGTTATAACGTAATACTATGACGTTGTACGTTATATCGTTATGCTACATAACGTTATACGTAATATCGTACTGCTACATAATATTATACGTTATATCTCAATGCTACATAACGTTATACGTTATATCGTAATGCTACATAACGTTATACGTTATATCGTAATGCTACATAACGTTATACGTTATATCGTAATGCTACATAACGTTATACGTTATATCGTAATGCTACATAACGTTATACGTAATATCGTAATGCTACATAACGTTATACGTTATATCTTAATGCTACATAACGTTATACGTAATATCGTAATGCTACATAACGTTATACGTTATATCGTAATGCTACATAACGTTGTACGTTATAACGTAATACTACATAACGTTATACGTTATATCGTAATACTATATAACGTTATACGTTATATCTTAATGCTACATAACGTTATACGTTATATCGTAATGCTACATAACGTTATACGTTATATCGTAATGCTACATAACGTTATACGTTATATCGTAATGCTACATAACGTTATACGTTATATCGTAATGCTACATAACGTTATACGTTATATCGTAATGCTACATAACGTTATACGTAATATCGTAATGCTACATAACGTTATACGTTATATCTTAATGCTACATAACGTTATACGTAATATCGTAATGCTACATAACATTATACGTTATATCTTAATGCTACATAACGTTATACGTTATATCGTAATGCTACATAACGTTATACGTAATATCGTAATGCTACATATAGTTATACGTTATATCGTAATGCTACATAACGTTATACGTTATATCGTAATGCTACATAACGATATACGTTATAACGTAATATTATGACGTTGTACGTTATATCGTTATGCTACATAACGTTATACGTTACATCGTAATGCTACGTATCGTTATACGTTTTATCGTAATGCTACATAACGCTATACGATACATCGTAATGCTACATAACGTTATACGTTATAACGTATTACCATATCCCGTTATACGTTATATCGTAATGCTACATATCGTTATACGTTATGACGTAATACTACATAACGTTATACGTTATAACGTAATACTACATAACGTTATACGTTATATCGTAATGCTACATAACGTTATACGTTATATCGTAATGCTACATAACGATATACGTTATAACGTAATATTATGACGTTGTAAGTTATATCTTAATGCTACATAACGTTATACGTAATATCGTAATGCTACATAACGTTATACGTTATATCGTAATGCTACATAACGTTATACGTTATATCGAAATGCTACATAACGTTATAGGTTATATCGTAATGCTACATAACGTTATACGTAATATCGTAATGCTACATAACGTTATACGTTATATCGTAATGCTACATAACGTTATACGTTATATCGTAATGCTACATAACGTTATACGTTATATCGTAATGCTACATAACGATATACGTTATAACGTTATACTATGACGTTGTACGTTATATCGTTATGCTACATAACGTTATACGTTACATCGTAATGCTACATAACGTTATACGTTATATCGTAATGCTACATAACGTTATACGTAACATCGTAATGCTACATAACGTTATACGTTATATCGTAATGCTACATAACGTTATACGTTATAACGTATTACCTTATAACGTTATACGTTATATCGTAATACTACATAACGTTATACGTTATATCGTAATGCTACATAACGATATACGTTATAACGTAATATTATGACGTTGTACGTTATATCTTAATGCTACATAACATTATACGTAATACCGTAATGCTACATAACGTTATACGTTATATCGTAATGCTACATAACGTTATACGTTATATCGAAATGCTACATAACGTTATAGGTTATATCGTAATGCTACATAACGTTATACGTAATATCGTAATGCTACATAACGTTATACGTTATAACGTATTACCACATCCCGTTATACGTTATATCGTAATGCTACATATCGTTATACGTTATAACGTAATACTACATAACGTTATACGTTATAACGTAATACTACATAACGTTATACGTTATATCGTAACGCTACATAACGTTATACGTTATATCGTAATGCTACATAACGTTATACGTTATATCGTAACGCTACATAACGTTATACGTTATATCGTAATGCTACATAACGTTATACGTCACATCGTAATGCTACATAACGTTATACGTAATATCGTAATGCTACATAACGTTATACGTTATATCGTAATGCTACATAACGTTATACGGTATATCGTAATGCTACATAACGTTATACGTAATATCGTAATGCTACATAACATTATACGTTATATCTTAATGCTACATAACGTTATACGTTATATCGTAATGCTACATAACGTTATACGTTATATCTTAATGCTACATAACGTTATACGTTATATCGTAATGCTACATAACGTTATACGTTATATCGTAATGCTACATAACGTTATACGTTATAACGTAATACTATATAACGTTATACGTTATAACGTAATACTATATAACGTTATACGTTATATCGTAATGCAATATAACGTTATACGTTATATCGTAATGCTACATAACGTTATAAGTTATATCGTAATGCTACACAACGCTATACATTATATCGTAATGCTACATAACGTTATACGTTATATCTTAATGCTACATAACGTTATACGTTATATCGTAATGCTACATAACGTTATACGTTGTATCGTAATGCTACGTAACGTTATACGTTATATCGTAATGCTACATAACGTTATACGTTATATCGTAATGCTACATAACGTTATACGTTATATCGTAATGCTACATAACGTTATACGTAACATCGTAATGCTACATAACGTTATACGTTATATCTTAATGCTACATAACGTTATACGTTATATCGTAATGCTACACAACGTTTTACGTTATATCGTAATGCTACATAACGTTATACGTTATAACGTAATGCTACATAACGTTATACGTTATATCGTAATGCTACATAACGTTATACGTTATATCGTAATGCTACATAACGATATACTTTATAACGTAATACTATGACGTTGTGCGTTATATCGTTATGCTACATAACGTTATACGTTACATCGTAATGCTACGTATCGTTATACGTTTTATCGTAATGCTACATAACGCTATACGATACATCGTAATGCTACATAACGTTATACGTTATAACGTATTACCATATCCCGTTATACGTTATATCGTAATGCTACATATCGTTATACGTTATAACGTAATACTACATAACGTTATACGTTATAACGTAATACTACATAACGTTATACGTTATATCGTAATGCTACATAACGATATACGTTATAACGTAATATTATGACGTTGTACGTTATATCTTAATGCTACATAACGTTATACGTAATATCGTAATGCTACATAACGTTATACGTTATATCGTAATGCTACATAACGTTATACGTTATATCGAAATGCTACATAACGTTATAGGTTATATCGTAATGCTACATAACGTTATACGTAATATCGTAATGCTACATAACGTTATACGTTATATCGTAATGCTACATAACGTTATACGTTATATCGTAATGCTACATAACGTTATACGTTATAACGTTATACTATGACGTTGTACGTTATATCGTTATGCTACATAACGTTATACGTTATATCGTAATGCTACATAACGTTATACGTTATATCTTAATGCTACATAACGTTATACGTTATAACGTAATACTATATAACGTTATACGTTATATAGTAATGCTACATAACGTTATACGTTACATCGTAATGCTACATATCGTTATACGTTTTATTGTAATGCTACATAACGTTATACGATACATCGTAATACTATATAACACTATACGTTATATCCTAATGCTACATAACGTTATACGTTATATCGTAATGCAACATAACGTTATACGTTATATCGTAATGCTACATGACGTTATACGTTATATCGTAATGCTACATAACGTTATACGTTATATCGTAATGCTACATAACGTTATACGTAACATCGTAATGCTACATAACGTTATACGTTATATCGTAATGCTACATAACGTTATACGTTATATCGTAATGCTACATAACGTTATACGTTATATCTTAATGCTACATAACGTTATACGTTATATCGTAATGCTACATAACGTTATACGTTATATCGTAATGCTACATAACGTTATACGTTTTATCGTAATGCTACATAACGATATTCGTTATAACGATACACTATGACGTTGTACGTTATATCGTTATGCTACATAACGTTATACGTTACATCGTAATGCTACATATCGTTATACGTTTTATCGTAATGCTACATAACGTTATACGATACATCGTAATACTATATAACACTATACGTAATATCGTAATGCTACATAACGTTATACGTTATATCTTAATGCTACATAACGTTATACGTTATATCGTAATGCTACATAACGATATACGTTATATCTTAATGCTACATAACGTTATACGTTATAACGTAATGCTACATAACGTTATACGTAACATCGTGATGCTACATAACGTTATTCGTTATATCTTAATGCTACATAACGTTATACGTTATATCGTAATGCTACATAACGTTATACGTTATATCGTAATGCTACATAACGTTATACGTTATATCGTAATGCTACATAACGTTATACGTAACATCGTAATGCTACATAACGTTATACGTTATATCTTAATGCTACATAACGTTATACGTTATATCGTAATGCTACATAAAGTTATACGTTATATCGTAATGCTACATAACGTTATACGTTATATCGTAATGCTACATAACGTTATACGTTATATCGTAATGCTACATAACGTTATACGTTATATCGTAATGCTACATAACGTTATTCGTTATATCGTAATGCTACATAACGTTATACGTTATATCGTAATGCTACATAACGTTATACGTTATACCGTAATGCTACATAACGTTATACGTTATATCGTAATGCTACATAACGTTATACGTAATATCGTAATGCTACATATCGTTATACGTTATATCTTAATGCTACATAACGTTATACGTAATATCGTAATGCTACATAACATTATACGTTATATCTTAATGCTACATAACGTTATACGTTATATCGTAATGCTACATAACGTTATACGTTATATAGTAATGCTACATAACGTTATACGTTATATCGTAATGCTACATAACGATATTCGTTATAACGATACACTATGACGTTGTACGTTATATCGTTATGCTACATAACGTTATACGTTACATCGTAATGCTACATATCGTTATACGTTTTATCGTAATGCTACATAACGTTATACGATATATCGTAATACTATATAACACTATACGTTATATCCTAATGCTACATAACGTTATACGTTATATCGTAATGCAACATAACGTTATACGTTATATCGTAATGCTACATGACGTTATACGTTATATCGTAATGCTACATAACGTTATACGTAATATCGTAATGCTACATAACGTTATACGTAATATCGTAATGCTACATAACGTTATACGTTATATCTTAATGCTACATAACGTTATACGTTATATCGTAATGCTACATAACGTTATACGTTATATCGTAATGCTACATAACGATATTCGTTATAACGATACACTATGACGTTGTACGTTATATCGTTATGCTACATAACGTTATACGTTACATCGTAATGCTACATATCGTTATACGTTTTATCGTAATGCTACATAACGTTATACGATACATCGTAATACTATATAACACTATACGTAATATCGTAATGCTACATAACGTTATACGTTATATCTTAATGCTACATAACGTTATACGTTATATCGTAATGCTACATAACGTTATACGATACATCGTAATACTATATAACACTATACGTAATATCGTAATGCTACATAACGTTATACGTTATATCTTAATGCTACATAACGTTATACGTTATATCGTTATGCTACATAACGTTATACGTTACATCGTAATGCTACATATCGTTATACGTTTTATCGTAATGCTACATAACGTTATACGATACATCGTAATACTATATAACACTATACGTAATATCGTAATGCTACATAACGTTATACGTTATATCTTAATGCTACATAACGTTATACGTTACATCGTAATGCTACATATCGTTATACGTTTTATCGTAATGCTACATAACGTTATACGATACATCGTAATACTATATAACACTATACGTAATATCGTAATGCTACATAACGTTATACGTTATATCTTAATGCTACATAACGTTATACGTTATATCGTTATGCTACATAACGTTATACGTTACATCGTAATGCTACATATCGTTATACGTTTTATCGTAATGCTACATAACGTTATACGATACATCGTAATACTATATAACACTATACGTAATATCGTAATGCTACATAACGTTATACGTTATATCTTAATGCTACATAACGTTATACGTTATATCGTAATGCTACATAACGATATACGTTATATCTTAATGCTACATAACGTTATACGTTATAACGTAATGCTACATAACGTTATACGTAACATCGTGATGCTACATAACGTTATTCGTTATATCTTAATGCTACATAACGTTATACGTTATATCGTAATGCTACATAACGTTATACGTTATATCGTAATGCTACATAACGTTATACGTTATATCGTAATGCTACATAACGTTATACGTAACATCGTAATGCTACATAACGTTATACGTTATATCTTAATGCTACATAACGTTATACGTTATATCGTAATGCTACATAAAGTTATACGTTATATCGTAATGCTACATAACGTTATACGTTATATCGTAATGCTACATAACGTTATACGTTATATCGTAATGCTACATAACGTTATACGTTATATCGTAATGCTACATAACGTTATTCGTTATATCGTAATGCTACATAACGTTATACGTTATATCGTAATGCTACATAACGTTATACGTTATACCGTAATGCTACATAACGTTATACGTTATATCGTAATGCTACATAACGTTATACGTAATATCGTAATGCTACATATCGTTATACGTTATATCTTAATGCTACATAACGTTATACGTAATATCGTAATGCTACATAACATTATACGTTATATCTTAATGCTACATAACGTTATACGTTATATCGTAATGCTACATAACGTTATACGTTATATAGTAATGCTACATAACGTTATACGTTATATCGTAATGCTACATAACGATATTCGTTATAACGATACACTATGACGTTGTACGTTATATCGTTATGCTACATAACGTTATACGTTACATCGTAATGCTACATATCGTTATACGTTTTATCGTAATGCTACATAACGTTATACGATATATCGTAATACTATATAACACTATACGTTATATCCTAATGCTACATAACGTTATACGTTATATCGTAATGCAACATAACGTTATACGTTATATCGTAATGCTACATGACGTTATACGTTATATCGTAATGCTACATAACGTTATACGTAATATCGTAATGCTACATAACGTTATACGTAATATCGTAATGCTACATAACGTTATACGTTATATCTTAATGCTACATAACGTTATACGTTATATCGTAATGCTACATAACGTTATACGTTATATCGTAATGCTACATAACGATATTCGTTATAACGATACACTATGACGTTGTACGTTATATCGTTATGCTACATAACGTTATACGTTACATCGTAATGCTACATATCGTTATACGTTTTATCGTAATGCTACATAACGTTATACGATACATCGTAATACTATATAACACTATACGTAATATCGTAATGCTACATAACGTTATACGTTATATCTTAATGCTACATAACGTTATACGTTATATCGTAATGCTACATAACGTTATACGTTATATCTTAATGCTACATAACGTTATACGTTATAACGTAATGCTACATAACGTTATACGTAACATCGTAATGCTACATAACGTTATTCGTTATATCTTAATGCTACATAACGTTATACGTTATATCGTAATGCTACATAACGTTATACGTTATATCGTAATGCTACATAACGTTATACGTTATATCGTAATGCTACATAACGTTATACGTAATATCGTAATGCTACATAACGTTATACGTTATATCGTAATGCTACATAACGTTATACGTTATATCGTAATGTTACATAACGTTATACGTTATATCGTAATGCTACATAACGTTATACGTTATATCGTAATGCTACATAACGTTATACGTTATATCGTAATGCTACATAACGTTATACGTTATATCGTAATGCTACATAACGTTATACGTTATATCGTAATGCTACATAACGTTATACGTTATATCGTAATGCTACATAACGTTATACGTTATATCGTAATGCTACATAACGTTATACGTTATATCGTAATGCTACATAACGTTATACGTTATATCGTAATGCTACATAACGTTATACGTTATATCGTAATGCTACATAACGTTATACGTTATATCGTAATGCTACATAACGTTATACGTTATATCGTAATGCTACATAACGTTATACGTTATATCGTAATGCTACATAACGTTATACGTTATATCTTAATGCTACATAACGTTATACGTAATATCGTAATGCTACATAACGTTATACGTTATATCGTAATGCTACATAACGATATACGTTATAACGTAATACTATGACGTTGTACGTTATGTCTTAATGCTACATAACGTTATACGTAATATCGTAATGCTACATAACGATATACGTTATATCGTAATGCTACATAACGTTATACGTTATATCGAAATGCTACATAACGTTATAGGTTATATCGTAATGCTACATAACGTTATACGTTATATCGTAATCCTACATAACGTTATACGTAATATCGTAATGCTACATAACGTTATACGTTATATCTTAATGCTACATAACGTTATACGTAATATCGTAATGCTACATAACGTTATACGTTATATCTTAATGCTACATAACGTTATACGTTATATCGTAATGCTACATAACGTTATACGTTATATCGTAATGCTACATAACGTTATACGTTATATCGTAATGCTACATAACGATATACGTTATAACGTTATACTATGACGTTGTACGTTATATCGTTATGCTACATAACGTTATACGTTACATAGTAATGCTACATAACGTTATACGTTATATCGTAATGCTACATAACGTTATACGTAACATCGTAATGCTACATAACGTTATACGTTATATCGTAATGCTACATAACGTTATACGTAACATCGTAATGCTACATAACGTTATACGTAATATCGTAATGCTACATAACGTTATACGTTATATCTTAATGCTACATAACTTTATACGTTATATCGTAATGCTACATAACTTTATACGTTATATCGTAATGCTACATAACGTTATACGTTATATCGTAATGCTACATAACGATGTACGTTATATCGTTATGCTACATAACGTTATACGTTACATCGTAATGCTACATAACGTTATACGTTATATCGTAATGCAATATAACGTTATACGTTATATCGTAATGCTACATAACGTTTTAAGTTATATCGTAATGCTACATAACGTTATACGTTATATCGTAATGCTACATAACGTTATACGTTGTATCGTAATGCTACATAACGTTATACGTTATATCGTTATGCTACATAACGTTATACGTTATATCGTTATGCTACATAACGTTATACGTTACATCGTAATGCTACATAACGTTATACGTTATATCGTAATGCTACATAACGTTATACGTAATATCGTAATGCTACATAACGTTATACGTTATATCGCAATGCTACATAACGTCATACGTTATAACGTATTACCATATAACGTTATACGTTATATCGTAATACTACATAACGTTGTACGTTATAACGTAATACTACATAACGTTATACGTTATAACGTAATACTATATAACGTTATACGTTATATCGTAGTGCTACATAACGTTATACGTTATATCGTAATGCTACATAACGTTATACGTAATATCGTAATGCTACATAACGTTATACGTTATATCTTAATGCTACATAACGTTATACGTTATAACGTAATACTATATAACGTTATACGTTATATCGTAATGCTACATAACGTTATACGTTATATCGTAATGCTACATAACGTTATACGTTTTATCGTAATGCTACATAACGTTATACGTTATATCGTAATGCTACATAACGTTATACGTTATATCGTAATGCTACATAACGTTATACGTTATATCGTAATGCTACACAACGTTATACGTTATATCGTAATGCTACATAACGTTATACGTTATATCGTAATGCTACATAACGTTATACGTTATATCGTAACACACTCTATCAGATTACGTTATATCGTAATGCTACATAACGTTATACGTTATATCGTAATGCTACATAACGTTATACGTTATATCGTAATGCTACATAACGTTATACGTAACATCGTAATGCTACATAACGTTATACGTTATATCTTAATGCTACATAACGTTATACGTTATATCGTAATGCTACACAACGTTTTACGTTATATCGTAATGCTACATAACGTTATACGTTATAACGTAATGCTACATAACGTTATACGTTATATCGTAATGCTACATAACGTTATACGTTATATCGTAATGCTACATAACGTTATACGTTATATCGTAATGCTACATAACGTTATACGTAACATCGTAATGCTACATAACGTTATACGTTATATCTTAATGCTACATAACGTTATACGTTATATCGTAATGCTACACAACGTTTTACGTTATATCGTAATGCTACATAACGTTATACGTTATATCGTAATGCTACATAACGTTATACGTTATATCGTAATGCTACATAACGTTATACGTTATATCGTAATGCTACATAACGATATACTTTATAACGTAATACTATGACGTTGTGCGTTATATCGTTATGCTACATAACGTTATACGTTACATCGTAATGCTACGTATCGTTATACGTTTTATCGTAATGCTACATAACGCTATACGATACATCGTAATGCTACATAACGTTATACGTTATAACGTATTACCATATCCCGTTATACGTTATATCGTAATGCTACATATCGTTATACGTTATAACGTAATACTACATAACGTTATACGTTATAACGTAATACTACATAACGTTATACGTTATATCGTAATGCTACATAACGATATACGTTATAACGTAATATTATGACGTTGTACGTTATATCTTAATGCTACATAACGTTATACGTAATATCGTAATGCTACATAACGTTATACGTTATATCGTAATGCTACATAACGTTATACGTTATATCGAAATGCTACATAACGTTATAGGTTATATCGTAATGCTACATAACGTTATACGTAATATCGTAATGCTACATAACGTTATACGTTATATCGTAATGCTACATAACGTTATACGTTATATCGTAATGCTACATAACGTTATACGTTATAACGTTATACTATGACGTTGTACGTTATATCGTTATGCTACATAACGTTATACGTTATATCGTAATGCTACATAACGTTATACGTTATATCTTAATGCTACATAACGTTATACGTTATAACGTAATACTATATAACGTTATACGTTATATAGTAATGCTACATAACGTTATACGTTACATCGTAATGCTACATATCGTTATACGTTTTATTGTAATGCTACATAACGTTATACGATACATCGTAATACTATATAATTCTATACGTTATATCCTAATGCTACATAACGTTATACGTTATATCGTAATGCAACATAACGTTATACGTTATATCGTAATGCTACATGACGTTATACGTTATATCGTAATGCTACATAACGTTATACGTTATATCGTAATGCTACATAACGTTATACGTAACATCGTAATGCTACATAACGTTATACGTTATATCGTAATGCTACATAACGTTATACGTTATATCGTAATGCTACATAACGTTATACGTTATATCTTAATGCTACATAACGTTATACGTTATATCGTAATGCTACATAACGTTATACGTTATATCGTAATGCTACATAACGTTATACGTTTTATCGTAATGCTACATAACGATATTCGTTATAACGATACACTATGACGTTGTACGTTATATCGTTATGCTACATAACGTTATACGTTACATCGTAATGCTACATATCGTTATACGTTTTATCGTAATGCTACATAACGTTATACGATACATCGTAATACTATATAACACTATACGTAATATCGTAATGCTACATAACGTTATACGTTATATCTTAATGCTACATAACGTTATACGTTATATCGTAATGCTACATAACGATATACGTTATATCTTAATGCTACATAACGTTATACGTTATAACGTAATGCTACATAACGTTATACGTAACATCGTGATGCTACATAACGTTATTCGTTATATCTTAATGCTACATAACGTTATACGTTATATCGTAATGCTACATAACGTTATACGTTATATCGTAATGCTACATAACGTTATACGTTATATCGTAATGCTACATAACGTTATACGTAACATCGTAATGCTACATAACGTTATACGTTATATCTTAATGCTACATAACGTTATACGTTATATCGTAATGCTACATAAAGTTATACGTTATATCGTAATGCTACATAACGTTATACGTTATATCGTAATGCTACATAACGTTATACGTTATATCGTAATGCTACATAACGTTATACGTTATATCGTAATGCTACATAACGTTATTCGTTATATCGTAATGCTACATAACGTTATACGTTATATCGTAATGCTACATAACGTTATACGTTATACCGTAATGCTACATAACGTTATACGTTATATCGTAATGCTACATAACGTTATACGTAATATCGTAATGCTACATATCGTTATACGTTATATCTTAATGCTACATAACGTTATACGTAATATCGTAATGCTACATAACATTATACGTTATATCTTAATGCTACATAACGTTATACGTTATATCGTAATGCTACATAACGTTATACGTTATATCGTAATGCTACATGACGTTATACGTTATATCGTAATGCTACATAACGTTATACGTTATATCGTAATGCTACATAACGTTATACGTAATATCGTAATGCTACATAACGTTATACGTTATATCTTAATGCTACATAACGTTATACGTTATATCGTAATGCTACATAACGTTATACGTTATATCGTAATGCTACATAACGATATTCGTTATAACGATACACTATGACGTTGTACGTTATATCGTTATGCTACATAACGTTATACGTTACATCGTAATGCTACATATCGTTATACGTTTTATCGTAATGCTACATAACGTTATACGATACATCGTAATACTATATAACACTATACGTAATATCGTAATGCTACATAACGTTATACGTTATATCTTAATGCTACATAACGTTATACGTTATATCGTAATGCTACATAACGTTATACGTTATATCTTAATGCTACATAACGTTATACGTTATAACGTAATGCTACATAACGTTATACGTAACATCGTAATGCTACATAACGTTATTCGTTATATCTTAATGCTACATAACGTTATACGTTATATCGTAATGCTACATAACGTTATACGTTATATCGTAATGCTACATAACGTTATACGTTATATCGTAATGCTACATAACGTTATACGTAATATCGTAATGCTACATAACGTTATACGTTATATCGTAATGCTACATAACGTTATACGTTATATCGTAATGCTACATAACGTTATACGTTATATCGTAATGCTACATAACGATGTACGTTATATCGTTATGCTACATAACGTTATACGTTACATCGTAATGCTACATAACGTTATACGTTATATCGTAATGCAATATAACGTTATACGTTATATCGTAATGCTACATAACGTTTTAAGTTATATCGTAATGCTACATAACGTTATACGTTATATCGTAATGCTACATAACGTTATACGTTGTATCGTAATGCTACATAACGTTATACGTTATAACGTAGTGCTACATAACGTTATACGTAACATCGTAATGCTACATAACGTTATACGTTATATCTTAATGCTACATAACGTTATACGTCATATCGTAATGCTACATAACGTTATACGTTATATCGTAATGCTACATAACGTTATACGTTATATCGTAATGCTACATAACGTTATACGTTATATCGTAATGCTACATAACGTTATACGTTATATCGTAATGCTACATAACGTTATACGTTATATTATAATGCTACATAACGTTATACGTTATATCGTAATGCTACATAACGTTATACGTAATATCGTAATGCTACATAACGTTTTACGTTATATCTTAATGCTACATAACGTTATACGTAATATCGTAATGCTACATAACATTATACGTTATATCTTAATGCTACATAACGTTATACGTTATATCGTAATGCTACATAACGTTATACGTTATATCTTAATGCTACATAACGTTATACGTTATATCGTAATGCTACATAACGTTATACGTTATATCGTAATGCTACATAACGTTATACGTTATATCGTAATGCTACATAACGATATACGTTATATCGTTATGCTACATAACGTTATACGTTATATCGTTATGCTACATAACGTTATACGTTACATCGTAATGCTACATAACGTTATACGTTATATCGTAATGCTACATAACGTTATACGTAATATCGTAATGCTACATAACGTTATACGTTATATCGCAATGCTACATAACGTCATACGTTATAACGTATTACCATATAGCGTTATACGTTATATCGTAATACTACATAACGTTGTACGTTATAACGTAATACTACATAACGTTATACGTTATAACGTAATACTATATAACGTTATACGTTATATCGTAGTGCTACATAACGTTATACGTTATATCGTAATGCTACATAACGTTATACGTAATATCGTAATGCTACATAACGTTATACGTTATATCTTAATGCTACATAACGTTATACGTTATAACGTAATACTATATAACGTTATACGTTATATCGTAATGCTACATAACGTTATACGTTATATCGTAATGCTACATAACGTTATACGTTTTATCGTAATGCTACATAACGTTATACGTTATATCGTAATGCTACATAACGTTATACGTTATATCGTAATGCTACATAACGTTATACGTTATATCGTAATGCTACACAACGTTATACGTTATATCGTAATGCTACATAACGTTATACGTTATATCGTAATGCTACATAACGTTATACGTTATATCGTAATGCTACATAACGTTATACGTTATATCGTAATGCTACATAACGTTATACGTTATATCGTAATGCTACATAACGTTATACGTTATATCGTAATGCTACATAACGTTATACGTTATATCGTAATGCTACATAACGTTATACGTAACATCGTAATGCTACATAACGTTATACGTTATATCTTAATGCTACATAACGTTATACGTTATATCGTAATGCTACACAACGTTTTACGTTATATCGTAATGCTACATAACGTTATACGTTATAACGTAATGCTACATAACGTTATACGTTATATCGTAATGCTACATAACGTTATACGTAATATCGTAATGCTACGTATAGTCATACGTTATATCTTAATGCTACATAACGTTATACGTAATATCGTAATGCTACATAACGATATACGTTATAACGTAATACTATGACGTTGTACGTTATATCGTTATGCTACATAACGTTATACGTTACATCGTAATCCTACATAACGTTATACGTTATATCGTAATACTACATAACGTTATACGTTATATCGTAATGGTACATAACGTTATACGTTATAACGTATTACCATATAACGTTATACGTTATATCGTATTGCTACATAACGTTATAAGTTATATCGTAATGCTACATAACGTTATACGTTATATCGTAATGCTACATAACGATATACTTTATAACGTAATACTATGACATTGTGCGTTATATCGTTATGCTACATAACGTTATACGTTACATCGTAATGCTACGTATCGTTATACGTTTTATCGTAATGCTACATAACGCTATACGATACATCGTAATGCTACATAACGTTATACGTTATAACGTATTACCATATCCCGTTATACGGTATATCGTAATGCTACATATCGTTATACGTTATAACGTAATACTACATAACGCTATACGTTATAACGTAATACTACATAACGTTATACGTTATATCGTAATGCTACATAACGTTATACGTTATATCGTAATGCTACATAACGTTATACGTTATATCGTAATGCTACATAACGTTATACGTAATATCGTAATGCTACATAACGTTATACGTTATATCTTAATGCTACATAACGTTATACGTTATGTCGTAATGCTACATAACGTTATACGTTATACCGCAATGCTACGTAACGTTATACGTTATATCGTAATGCTACATAACGATATACGTTATAACGTAATACTATGACGTTGTACGTTATATCGTTATGCTACATAACGTTATACGTTACATCGTAATGCTGCATAACGTTATACGTTATATCTTAATGCTACATAACGTTATACGCAATATCGTAATGGTACATAACGTTATACGTAATATCGTAATGCTACATAACGTTTTACGTTATATCTTAATGCTACATAACGTTATACGTAATATCGTAATGCTACATAACATTATACGTTATATCTTAATGCTACATAACGTTATACGTTATATCGTAATGCTACATAACGTTATACGTTATATCTTAATGCTACATAACGTTATATGTTATATCGTAATGCTACATAACGTTATACGTTATATCGTAATGCTACATAACGTTATACGTTATAACGTATTACCATATCCCGTTATACGGTATATCGTAATGCTACATATCGTTATACGTTATAACGTAATACTACATAACGCTATACGTTATAACGTAATACTACATAACGTTATACGTTATATCGTAATGCTACATAACGTTATACGTTATATCGTAATGCTACATAACGTTATACGTTATATCGTAATGCTACATAACGTTATACGTAACATCGTAATGCTACATAACGTTATACGTTATATCTTAATGCTACATAACGTTATACGTTATATCGTAATGCTACATAACATTATACGTTATATCTTAATGCTACATAACGTTATACGTTATATCGTAATGCTACATAACGTTATACGTTATATCGTAATGCTACATAACGTTATACGTAACATCGTAATGCTACATAACGTTATACGTTATATCTTAATGCTACATAACGTTATACGTTATATCGTAATGCTACACAACGTTTTACGTTATATCGTAATGCTACATAACGTTATACGTTATAACGTAATGCTACATAACGTTATACGTTATATCGTAATGCTACATAACGTTATACGTAATATCGTAATGCTACGTATAGTCATACGTTATATCTTAATGCTACATAACGTTATACGTAATATCGTAATGCTACATAACGATATACGTTATAACGTAATACTATGACGTTGTACGTTATATCGTTATGCTACATAACGTTATACGTTACATCGTAATCCTACATAACGTTATACGTTATATCGTAATACTACATAACGTTATACGTTATATCGTAATGGTACATAACGTTATACGTTATAACGTATTACCATATAACGTTATACGTTATATCGTATTGCTACATAACGTTATACGTTATATCGTAATGCTACATAACGTTATACGTTATGTCGTAATGCTACATAACGTTATACGTTATACCGTAATGCTACGTAACGTTATACGTTATATCGTAATGCTACATAACGATATACGTTATAACGTAATACTATGACGTTATACGTTATATCGTAATGCTACATATCGTTATACGTTATAACGTAATGCTACATAACGATATACGTTATAACGTAATACTATGACGTTGTACGTTATATCGTTATGCTACATAACGTTATACGTTACATCGTAATGCTGCATAACGTTATACGTTATATCTTAATGCTACATAACGTTATACGTTATATCGTAATGCTACATAACGTTATACGTAACATCGTAATGCTACGTAACGTTATACGTTATATCGTAATGCTACATAACGTTATACGTTATAACGTATTACCTTATAACGTTATACGTTATATCGTAATACTACATAACGTTGTACGTTATAACGTAATACTACATAACGTTATACGTTATAACGTAATACTATATAACGTTATACGTTATATCGTAATGCAATATAACGTTATACGTTATATCGTAATGCTACATAACGTTATAAGTTAAATCGTAATGCTACATAACTTTATACGTTATATCGTAATGCTACATAACGTTATACGTTTTATCGTAATGCTACATAACGCTATACGTTACATCGTAATGCTACATAACGTTATACGTTATAACGTATTACCATATCCCGTTATACGTTATATCGTAATGCTACATATCGTTATACGTTATAACGTAATACTACATAACGTTATACGTTATAACGTAATACTACATAACGTTATACGTTATATCGTAACGCTACATAACGTTATACGTTATATCGTAATGCTACATAACGTTATACGTTATATCGTAATGCTGCATAACGTTATACGTTATATCGTAATGCTACATAACGTTATACGTCACATCGTAATGCTACATAACGTTATACGTAATATCGTAATGCTACATAACGTTATACGTTATATCGTAATGCTACATAGCGTTATACGGTATATCGTAATGCTACATAACGTTATACGTAATATCGTAATGCTACATAACGTTATACGTTATATCCTAATGCTACATAACGTTATACGTAACATCGTAATGCTACGTAACGTTATACGTTATATCGTAATGCTACATAACGTTATACGTTATAACGTATTACCTTATAACGTTATACGTTATATCGTAATACTACATAACGTTGTACGTTATAACGTAATACTACATAACGTTATACGTTATAACGTAATACTATATAACGTTATACGTTATATCGTAATGCAATATAACGTTATACGTTATATCGTAATGCTACATAACGTTATAAGTTAAATCGTAATGCTACATAACTTTATACGTTATATCGTAATGCTACATAACGTTATACGTTTTATCGTAATGCTACATAACGCTATACGTTACATCGTAATGCTACATAACGTTATACGTTATAACGTATTACCATATCCCGTTATACGTTATATCGTAATGCTACATATCGTTATACGTTATAACGTAATGCTACATAACGATATACGTTATAACGTAATACTATGACGTTGTACGTTATATCGTTATGCTACATAACGTTATACGTTACATCGTAATGCTGCATAACGTTATACGTTATATCTTAATGCTACATAACGTTATACGTAATATCGTAATGGTACATAACGTTATACGTAATATCGTAATGCTACATAACGTTTTACGTTATATCTTAATGCTACATAACGTTATACGTAATATCGTAATGCTACATAACATTATACGTTATATCTTAATGCTACATAACGTTATACGTTATATCGTAATGCTACATAACGTTATACGTTATATCTTAATGCTACATAACGTTATACGTTATATCGTAATGCTACATAACGTTATACGTTATATCGTAATGCTACATAACGTTATACGTTATAACGTATTACCATATCCCGTTATACGGTATATCGTAATGCTACATATCGTTATACGTTATAACGTAATACTACATAACGCTATACGTTATAACGTAATACTACATAACGTTATACGTTATATCGTAATGCTACATAACGTTATACGTTATATCGTAATGCTACATAACGTTATACGTTATATCGTAATGCTACATAACGTTATACGTAACATCGTAATGCTACATAACGTTATACGTTATATCTTAATGCTACATAACGTTATACGTTATATCGTAATGCTACACAACGTTTTACGTTATATCGTAATGCTACATAACGTTATACGTTATAACGTAATGGTACATAACGTTATACGTTATAACGTATTACCATATAACGTTATACGTTATATCGTATTAATACATAACGTTATACGTTATATCGTAATGCTACATAACGTTATACGTTATATCGTAATGCTACATAACGATATACTTTATAACGTAATACTATGACATTGTGCGTTATATCGTTATGCTACATAACGTTATACGTTACATCGTAATGCTACGTATCGTTATACGTTTTATCGTAATGCTACATAACGCTATACGATACATCGTAATGCTACATAACGTTATACGTTATAACGTATTACCATATCCCGTTATACGGTATATCGTAATGCTACACAACGTTTTACGTTATATCGTAATGCTACATATCGTTATACGTTATAACGTAATACTACATAACGCTATACGTTATAACGTAATACTACATAACGTTATACGTTATATCGTAATGCTACATAACGTTATACGTTATATCGTAATGCTACATAACGTTATACGTTATATCGTAATGCTACATAACGTTATACGTAATATCGTAATGCTACATAACGTTATACGTTATATCGTAATGCTACATAACGTTATACGTTATATCGTAATGCTACATAACGTTATACGTAATATCGTAATGCTACATAACGCTATACGATACATCGTAATGCTACATAACGTTATACGTTATATCGTAATGCAATATAACGTTATACGTTATATCGTAATGCTACATAACGTTATAAGTTATATCGCAATGCTACATAACGTTATACGTTATATCGTAATGCTACATAACGTTATACGTAACATCGCAATGCTACATAACGTTATACGTTATATCTTAATGCTACATAACGTTATACGTTATATCGTAATGCTACATAACGTTATACGTTATATCGTAATGCTACACAACGTTATACGTAATATCGTAATGCTACATAACGCTATACGATACATCGTAATGCTACATAACGTTATACGTTATATCGTAATGCAATATAACGTTATACGTTATATCGTAATGCTACATAACGTTATAAGTTATATCGCAATGCTACATAACGCTATACGTTATAACGTAATACTACATAACGTTATACGTTATATCGTAATGCTACATAACGTTATACGGTATATCGTAATGCTACATAACGTTATACGTTATATCGTAATGCTACATAACGTTATACGTTATATCGTAATGCTACACAACGTTATACGTTATATCGTAATGCTACATAACGTTATACATTATATCGTAATGCTACATAACGTTATACGTTATATCGTAATGCTACATAACGTTATACGTTATATCGTAATGCTACATAACGTTATACGTTATATCGTAATGCTACATAACGTTATACGTTATATCGTAATGCTACATAACGTTATACGTTATATCGTAATGCTACATAACGTTATACGTAACATTGTAATGCTACATAACGTTATACGTTATATCTTAATGCTACATAACGTTATACGTTATATCGTAATGCTACACAACGTTTTACGTTATATCGTAATGCTACATAACGTTATACGTTATAACGTAATGCTACATAACGTTATATGTTATATCGTAATGCTACATAACGTTATACGTAATATCGTAATGCTACGTATAGTCATACGTTATATCTTAATGCTACATAACGTTATACGTAATATCGTAATGCTACATAACGATATACGTTATAACGTAATACTATGACGTTGTACGTTATATCGTTATGCTACATAACGTTATACGTTACATCGTAATCCTACATAACGTTATACGTTATATCGTAATACTACATAACGTTATACGTTATATCGTAATGGTACATAACGTTATACGTTATAACGTATTACCATATAACGTTATACGTTATATCGTATTGCTACATAACGTTATACGTTATATCGTAATGCTACATAACGTTATACGTTATATCGTAATGCTACATAACGATATACTTTATAACGTAATACTGTGACATTGTGCGATATATCGTTATGCTACATAACGTTATACGTTACATCGTAATGCTACGTATCGTTATACGTTTTATCGTAATGCTACATAACGCTATACGATACATCGTAATGCTACATAACGTTATACGTTATAACGTATTACCATATCCCGTTATACGGTATATCGTAATGCTACATATCGTTATACGTTATAACGTAATACTACATAACGCTATACGTTATAACGTAATACTACATAACGTTATACGTTATATCGTAATGCTACATAACGTTATACGTTATATCGTAATGCTACATAACGTTATACGTTATATCGTAATGCTACATAACGTTATACGTAATATCGTAATGCTACATAACGTTATACGTTATATCTTAATGCTACATAACGTTATACGTTATGTCGTAATGCTACATAACGTTATACGTTATACCGTAATGCTACATAACGTTATACGTTATATCGTAATGCTACATAACGATATACGTTATAACGTAATACTATGACGTTGTACGTTATATCGTTATGCTACATAACGTTATACGTTACATCGTAATGCTGCATAACGTTATACGTTATATCGTAATGCTACATAACGTTATACGTAACATCGTAATGCTACATAACGTTATACGTTATATCGTAATGCTACATAACGTTATACGTTATAACGTATTAACATATAACGTTATACGTTATATCGTAATACTACATAACGTTGTACGTTATAACGTAATACCACATAACGTTATACGTTATAACGTAATACTATATAACGTTATACGTTATAACGTAACACTATGTAACGTTATACGTTATATCGTAATGCAATATAACGTTATACGTTATATCGTAATGCTACATGACGTTATAAGTTATATCGTAATGCTACATAACGTTATACGTAATATCGTAATGCTACATAACGTTATACGTTATATCTTAGTGCTACATAACGTTATACGTAATATCGTAATGCTACATAACATTATACGTTATATCTAAATGCTACATAACGTTATACGTTATATCGTAATGCTACATAACGATATATGTTATATCGTAATGCTACATAACGTTATACGTTATATCGTAATGCTACATAACGATATACGTTATAACGTAATATTATGACGTTGTACGTTATATCTTAATGCTACATAACGTTATACGTAATATCGTAATGCTACATAACGTTATACGTAATATCCTAATGCTACATAACGTTATACGTTATATCTTAATGCTGCATAACGTTATACGTTATATCGTAATGCTACATAACGTTATACGTTATATCGTAATGCTACATAACGTTATACGTTATATCGTAATGCTACATAACGTTATACGTTATATCGAAATGCTACATAACGTTATAGGTTATATCGTAATGCTACATAACGTTATACGTTATATCGTAATGCTACATAACGTTATACGTAATATCGTAATGCTACATAACGTTATACGTTATATCGTTATGCTACATAACGTTATACGTTACATCGTAATGCTACATAACGTTATACGTTATATCGTAATGCTACATAACGTTATACGTAACATCGTAATGCTACGTAACGTTATACGTTATATCGTAATGCTACATAACGTTATACGTTATAACGTATTACCTTATAACGTTATACGTTATATCGTAATACTACATAACGTTGTACGTTATAACGTAATACTACATAACGTTATACGTTATAACGTAATACTATATAACGTTATACGTTATATCGTAATGCAATATAACGTTATACGTTATATCGTAATGCTACATAACGTTATAAGTTAAATCGTAATGCTACATAACTTTATACGTTATATCGTAATGCTACATAACGTTATACGTTTTATCGTAATGCTACATAACGCTATACGTTACATCGTAATGCTACATAACGTTATACGTTATAACGTATTACCATATCCCGTTATACGTAACATCGTAATGCTACGTAACGTTATACGTTATATCGTAATGCTACATAACGTTATACGTTATAACGTATTACCTTATAACGTTATACGTTATATCGTAATACTACATAACGTTGTACGTTATAACGTAATACTACATAACGTTATACGTCACATCGTAATGCTACATAACGTTATACGTAATATCGTAATGCTACATAACGTTATACGTTATATCGTAATGCTACATAGCGTTATACGGTATATCGTAATGCTACATAACGTTATACGTAATATCGTAATGCTACATAACGTTATACGTTATATCCTAATGCTACATAACGTTATACGTAATATCGTAATGCTACATAACGTTATACGTTATATCTTAATGCTGCATAACGTTATACGTTATATCGTAATGCTACATAACGTTATACGTTATATCGTAATGCTACATAACGTTATACGTTATATCGTAATGCTACATAACGATATACGTTATAACGTTATACTATGACGTTGTACGTTATATCGTTATGCTACATAACGTTATACGTTACATCGTAATGCTACATAACGTTATACGTTATATCGAAATGCTACATAACGTTATACGCAACATCGTAATGCTACATAACGTTATACGGTATATCGTAGTGCTACATAACGTTATACGTTATAACGTATTACCTTATAACGTTATACGTTATATCGTAATACTACATAACGTTGTACGTTATAAAGTAATACTACATAACGTTATACGTTATAACGTAATACTATATAACGTTATACGTTATATCGTAATACTACATAACGTCAACACTCTATCAATTGTTTTTTTTTTTATAATAAACAATAAATTAACATTATTTTTTTTATATAAAAAAATACACTCTATCAGATTGTTATACCGTTATAACGTAATACTATATAACGTTATACGTTATAACGTAATACTATATAACGTTATACGTTATAACGTAATACTATATAACGTTATACGTTATATCGTAATGCAATATAACGTTATACGTTATATCGTAATGCTACATAACGTTATAAGTTAAATCGTAATGCTACATAACTTTATACGTTATATCGTAATGCTACATAACGTTATACGTTTTATCGTAATGCTACATAACGCTATACGTTACATCGTAATGCTACATAACGTTATACGTTATAACGTATTACCATATCCCGTTATACGTTATGTCGTAATGCTACATATCGTTATACGTTATAACGTAATACTACATAACGTTATACGTTATAACGTAATACTACATAACGTTATACGTTATATCGTAACGCTACATAACGTTATACGTTATATCGTAATGCTACATAACGTTATACGTTATATCGTAATGCTACATAACGTTATACGTCACATCGTAATGCTACATAACGTTATACGTAATATCGTAATGCTACATAACGTTATACGTTATATCGTAATGCTACATAGCGTTATACGGTATATCGTAATGCTACATAACGTTATACGTAATATCGTAATGCTACATAACGTTATACGTTATATCTTAATGCTACATAACGTTATACGTAATATCGTAATGCTACATAACGTTATACGTTATATCTTAATGCTGCATAACGTTATACGTTATATCGTAATGCTACATAACGTTATACGTTATATCGTAATGCTACATAACGTTATACGTTATATCGTAATGCTACATAACGATATACGTTATAACGTTATACTATGACGTTGTACGTTATATCGTTATGCTACATAACGTTATACGTTACATCGTAATGCTACATAACGTTATACGTTATATCGTAATGCTACATAACGTTATACGTAACATCGTAATGCTACATAACGTTATACGTTATATCGTAGTGCTACATAACGTTATACGTTATAACGTATTACCTTATAACGTTATACGTTATATCGTAATACTACATAACGTTGTACGTTATAAAGTAATACTACATAACGTTATACGTTATAACGTAATACTATATAACGTTATACGTTATAACGTAATACTATATAACGTTATACGTTATAACGTAATACTATATAACGTTATACGTTATATCGTAATGCAATATAACGTTATACGTTATATCGTAATGCTACATAACGTTATAAGTTAAATCGTAATGCTACATAACGTTATACGTTATATCGTAATGCTACATAACGTTATACGTTTTATCGTAATGCTACATAACGCTATACGTTACATCGTAATGCTACATAACGTTATACGTTATAACGTATTACCATATCCCGTTATACGTTATATCGTAATGCTACATATCGTTATACGTTATAACGTAATACTACATAACGTTATACGTTATAACGTAATACTACATAACGTTATACGTTATATCGTAACGCTACATAACGTTATACGTTATATCCTAATGCTACATAACGTTATACGTAATATCGTAATGCTACATAACGTTATACGTTATATCTTAATGCTGCATAACGTTATACGTTATATCGTAATGCTACATAACGTTATACGTTATATCGTAATGCTACATAACGTTATACGTTATATCGTAATGCTACATAACGATATACGTTATAACGTTATACTATGACGTTGTACGTTATATCGTTATGCTACATAACGTTATACGTTACATCGTAATGCTACATAACGTTATACGTTATATCGAAATGCTACATAACGTTATACGCAACATCGTAATGCTACATAACGTTATACGGTATATCGTAGTGCTACATAACGTTATACGTTATAACGTATTACCTTATAACGTTATACGTTATATCGTAATACTACATAACGTTGTACGTTATAAAGTAATACTACATAACGTTATACGTTATAACGTAATACTATATAACGTTATACGTTATATCGTAATACTACATAACGTTGTACGTTATAAAGTAATACTACATAACGTTATACGTTATAACGTAATACTATATAACGTTATACGTTATAACGTAATACTATATAACGTTATACGTTATAACGTAATACTATATAACGTTATACGTTATAACGTAATACTATATAACGTTATACGTTATAACGTAATACTATATAACGTTATACGTTATATCGTAATGCAATATAACGTTATACGTTATATCGTAATGCTACATAACGTTATAAGTTAAATCGTAATGCTACATAACTTTATACGTTATATCGTAATGCTACATAACGTTATACGTTTTATCGTAATGCTACATAACGCTATACGTTACATCGTAATGCTACATAACGTTATACGTTATAACGTATTACCATATCCCGTTATACGTTATGTCGTAATGCTACATATCGTTATACGTTATAACGTAATACTACATAACGTTATACGTTATAACGTAATACTACATAACGTTATACGTTATATCGTAACGCTACATAACGTTATACGTTATATCGTAATGCTACATAACGTTATACGTTATATCGTAATGCTACATAACGTTATACGTCACATCGTAATGCTACATAACGTTATACGTAATATCGTAATGCTACATAACGTTATACGTTATATCGTAATGCTACATAGCGTTATACGGTATATCGTAATGCTACATAACGTTATACGTAATATCGTAATGCTACATAACGTTATACGTTATATCTTAATGCTACATAACGTTATACGTAATATCGTAATGCTACATAACGTTATACGTTATATCTTAATGCTGCATAACGTTATACGTTATATCGTAATGCTACATAACGTTATACGTTATATCGTAATGCTACATAACGTTATACGTTATATCGTAATGCTACATAACGATATACGTTATAACGTTATACTATGACGTTGTACGTTATATCGTTATGCTACATAACGTTATACGTTACATCGTAATGCTACATAACGTTATACGTTATATCGTAATGCTACATAACGTTATACGTAACATCGTAATGCTACATAACGTTATACGTTATATCGTAGTGCTACATAACGTTATACGTTATAACGTATTACCTTATAACGTTATACGTTATATCGTAATACTACATAACGTTGTACGTTATAAAGTAATACTACATAACGTTATACGTTATAACGTAATACTATATAACGTTATACGTTATAACGTAATACTATATAACGTTATACGTTATAACGTAATACTATATAACGTTATACGTTATATCGTAATGCAATATAACGTTATACGTTATATCGTAATGCTACATAACGTTATAAGTTAAATCGTAATGCTACATAACGTTATACGTTATATCGTAATGCTACATAACGTTATACGTTTTATCGTAATGCTACATAACGCTATACGTTACATCGTAATGCTACATAACGTTATACGTTATAACGTATTACCATATCCCGTTATACGTTATATCGTAATGCTACATATCGTTATACGTTATAACGTAATACTACATAACGTTATACGTTATAACGTAATACTACATAACGTTATACGTTATATCGTAACGCTACATAACGTTATACGTTATATCCTAATGCTACATAACGTTATACGTAATATCGTAATGCTACATAACGTTATACGTTATATCTTAATGCTGCATAACGTTATACGTTATATCGTAATGCTACATAACGTTATACGTTATATCGTAATGCTACATAACGTTATACGTTATATCGTAATGCTACATAACGATATACGTTATAACGTTATACTATGACGTTGTACGTTATATCGTTATGCTACATAACGTTATACGTTACATCGTAATGCTACATAACGTTATACGTTATATCGAAATGCTACATAACGTTATACGCAACATCGTAATGCTACATAACGTTATACGGTATATCGTAGTGCTACATAACGTTATACGTTATAACGTATTACCTTATAACGTTATACGTTATATCGTAATACTACATAACGTTGTACGTTATAAAGTAATACTACATAACGTTATACGTTATAACGTAATACTATATAACGTTATACGTTATAACGTAATACCATATAACGTTATACGTTATAACGTAATACTATATAACGTTATACGTTATAACGTAATACTATATAACGTTATACGTTATAACGTAATACTATATAACGTTATACGTTATATCGTAATGCAATATAACGTTATACGTTATATCGTAATGCTACATAACGTTATAAGTTAAATCGTAATGCTACATAACTTTATACGTTATATCGTAACGCTACATAACGTTATACGTTTTATCGTAATGCTACATAACGCTATACGTTACATCGTAATGCTACATAACGTTATACGTTATAACGTATTACCATATCCCGTTATACGTTATATCGTAATGCTACATATCGTTATACGTTATAACGTAATACTACATAACGTTATACGTTATAACGTAATACTACATAACGTTATACGTTATATCGTAACGCTACATAACGTTATACGTTATATCGTAATGCTACATAACGTTATACGTTATATCGTAATGCTGCATAACGTTATACGTTATATCGTAATGCTACATAACGTTATACGTCACATCGTAATGCTACATAACGTTATACGTAATATCGTAATGCTACATAACGTTATACGTTATATCGTAATGCTACATAGCGTTATACGGTATATCGTAATGCTACATAACGTTATACGTAATATCGTAATGCTACATAACGTTATACGTTATATCTTAATGCTACATAACGTTATACGTAATATCGTAATGCTACATAACGTTATACGTTATATCTTAATGCTGCAGAACGTTATACGTTATATCGTAATGCTACATAACGTTATACGTTATATCGTAATGCTACATAACGTTATACGTTATATCGTAATGCTACATAACGATATACGTTATAACGTTATACTATGACGTTGTACGTTATATCGTTATGCTACATAACGTTATACGTTACATCGTAATGCTACATAACGTTATACGTTATATCGTAATGCTACATAACGTTATACGTAACATCGTAATGCTACATAACGTTATACGTTATATCGTAGTGCTACATAACGTTATACGTTATAACATATTACCTTATAACGTTATACGTTATATCGTAATACTACATAACGTTGTACGTTATAAAGTAATACTACATAACGTTATACGTTATAACGTAATACTATATAACGTTATACGTTATAACGTAATACTATATAACGTTATACGTTATAACGTAATACTATATAACGTTATACGTTATATCGTAATGCAATATAACGTTATACGTTATATCGTAATGCTACATAACGTTATAAGTTAAATCGTAATGCTACATAACGTTATACGTTATATCGTAATGCTGCATAACGTTATACGTTATATCGTAATGCTCCATAACGTTATACGTTATATCGTAATGCTACATAACGTTATACGTTATATCGTAATGCTACATAACAATATACGTTATAACGTAATACTATGACGTTGTACGTTATATCGTTATGCTACATAACGTTATACGTTACATCGTAATGCTACATAACGTTATACGTTATATCTTAGTGCTACATAACGTTATACGTAATATCGTAATGCTACATAACATTATACGTTATATCTAAATGCTACGTAACGTTATACGTTATATCGTAATGCTACATAACGTTATACGTTATATCGTAATGCTACATAACGTTATACGTTATATCGTAATGCTACATAACGTTATACGTAACATCGTAATGCTACATAACGTTATACGTTATATCTTAATGCTACATAACGTTATACGTTATTTCGTAATGCTACACAACGTTTTACGTTATATCGTAATGCTACATAACGTTATACGTTATAACGTAATGCTACATAACGTTATACGTTATATCGTAATGCTACATAACGTTATACGTTATATCGTAATGCTACATAACGATATACTTTATAACGTAATACTATGACGTTGTGCGTTATATCGTTATGCTACATAACGTTATACGTTACATCGTAATGCTACGTATCGTTATACGTTTTATCGTAATGCTACATAACGCTATACGATACATCGTAATGCTACATAACGTTATACGTTATAACGTATTACCATATCCCGTTATACGTTATATCGTAATGCTACATATCGTTATACGTTATAACGTAATACTACATAACGTTATACGTTATAACGTAATACTACATAACGTTATAAGTTAAATCGTAATGCTACATAACGTTATACGTTATATCGTAATGCTACATAACGTTATACGTTTTATCGTAATGCTACATAACGCTATACGTTACATCGTAATGCTACATAACGTTATACGTTATAACGTATTACCATATCCCGTTATACGTTATATCGTAATGCTACATATCGTTATACGTTATAACGTAATACTACATAACGTTATACGTTATAACGTAATACTACATAACGTTATACGTTATATCGTAACGCTACATAACGTTATACGTTATATCGTAATGCTACATAACGTTATACGTTATATCGTAATGCTGCATAACGTTATACGTTATATCGTAATGCTCCATAACGTTATACGTTATATCGTAATGCTACATAACGTTATACGTTATATCGTAATGCTACATAACAATATACGTTATAACGTAATACTATGACGTTGTACGTTATATCGTTATGCTACATAACGTTATACGTTACATCGTAATGCTACATAACGTTATACGTTATATCTTAGTGCTACATAACGTTATACGTAATATCGTAATGCTACATAACATTATACGTTATATCTAAATGCTACGTAACGTTATACGTTATATCGTAATGCTACATAACGTTATACGTTATATCGTAATGCTACATAACGTTATACGTTATATCGTAATGCTACATAACGCTATAAGTTACATCGTAATGCTACATAACGTTATACGTTATAACGTATTACCATATCCCGTTATACGTTATATCGTAATGCTACATATCGTTATACGTTATAACGTAATACTACATAACGTTATACGTTATAACGTAATACTACATAACGTTATACGTTATATCGTAACGCTACATAACGTTATACGTTGTATCGTAATGCTACATAACGTTATACGTTATATCGTAATGCTGCATAACGTTATACGTTATATCGTAATGCTCCATAACGTTATACGTTATATCGTAATGCTACATAACGTTATACGTTATATCGTAATGCTACATAACAATATACGTTATAACGTAATACTATGACGTTGTACGTTATATCGTTATGCTACATAACGTTATACGTTACATCGTAATGCTACATAACGTTATACGTTATATCTTAGTGCTACATAACGGTATACGTAATATCGTAATGCTACATAACATTATACGTTATATCTAAATGCTACGTAACGTTATACGTTATATCGTAATGCTACATAACGTTATACGTTATATCGTAATGCTACATAACGTTATACGTTATATCGTAATGCTACATAACGTTATACGTAACATCGTAATGCTACATAACGTTATACGTTATATCTTAATGCTACATAACGTTATACGTTATTTCGTAATGCTACACAACGTTTTACGTTATATCGTAATGCTACATAACGTTATACGTTATAACGTAATGCTACATAACGTTATACGTTATATCGTAATGCTACATAACGTTATACGTTATATCGTAATGCTACATAACGATATACTTTATAACGTAATACTATGACGTTGTGCGTTATATCGTTATGCTACATAACGTTATACGTTACATCGTAATGCTACGTATCGTTATACGTTTTATCGTAATGCTACATAACGCTATACGATACATCGTAATGCTACATAACGTTATACGTTATAACGTATTACCATATCCCGTTATACGTTATATCGTAATGCTACATATCGTTATACGTTATAACGTAATACTACATAACGTTATACGTTATAACGTAATACTACATAACGTTATACGTTATATCGTAATGCTACATAACGTTATACGTTATATCGTAATGCTACATAACGATATACGTTATAACGTAATATTATGACGTTGTACGTTATATCTTAATGCTACATAACGTTATACGTAATATCGTAATGCTACATAACGTTATACGTTATATCGTAATGCTACATAACGTTATACGTTATATCGAAATGCTACATAACGTTATAGGTTATATCGTAATGCTACATAACGTTATACGTAATATCGTAATGCTACATAACGTTATACGTTATATCGTAATGCTACATAACGTTATACGTTATATCGTAATGCTACATAACGTTATACGTTATATCGTAATGCTACATAACGATATACGTTATAACGTTATACTATGACGTTGTACGTTATATCGTTATGCTACATAACGTTATACGTTACATCGTAATGCTACATAACGTTATACGTTATATCGTAATGCTACATAACGTTATACGTAACATCGTAATGCTACATAACGTTATACGTTATATCGTAATGCTACATAACGTTATACGTTATAACGTATTACCTTATAACGTTATACGTTATATCGTAATACTACATAACGTTGTACGTTATAACGTAATACTACATAACGTTATACGTTATAACGTAATACTATATAACGTTATACGTTATAACGTAATACTATATAACGTTATACGTTATAACGTAATACTATATAACGTTATACGTTATATCGTAATGCAATATAACGTTATACGTTATATCGTAATGCTACATAACGTTATAAGTTAAATCGTAATGCTACATAACGTTATACGTTATATCGTAATGCTACATAACGTTATACGTTTTATCGTATTGCTACATAACGCTATACGTTACATCGTAATGCTACATAACGTTATACGTTATAACGTATTACCATATCCCGTTATACGTTATATCGTAATGCTACATATCGTTATACGTTATAACGTAATACTACATAACGTTATACGTTATAACGTAATACTACATAACGTTATACGTTATATCGTAACGCTACATAACGTTATACGTTATATCGTAATGCTACATAACGTTATACGTTATATCGTAATGCTGCATAACGCTATACGTTATATCGTAATGCTACATAACGTTATACGTCACATCGTAATGCTACATAACGTTATACGTAATATCGTAATGCTACATAACGTTATACGTTATATCGTAATGCTACATAACGTTATACGGTATATCGTAATGCTACATAACGTTATAAGTTAAATCGTAATGCTACATAACGTTATACGTTATATCGTAATGCTACATAACGTTATACGTTTTATCGTAATGCTACATAACGCTATACGTTACATCGTAATGCTACATAACGTTATACGTTATAACGTATTACCATATCCCGTTATACGTTATATCGTAATGCTACATATCGTTATACGTTATAACGTAATACTACATAACGTTATACGTTATAACGTAATACTACATAACGTTATACGTTATATCGTAACGCTACATAACGTTATACGTTATATCGTAATGCTACATAACGTTACACGTTATTTCGTAATGCTGCATAACGTTATACGTTATATCGTAATGCTCCATAACGTTATACGTTATATCGTAATGCTACATAACGTTATACGTTATATCGTAATGCTACATAACAATATACGTTATAACGTAATACTATGACGTTGTACGTTATATCGTTATGCTACATAACGTTATACGTTACATCGTAATGCTACATAACGTTATACGTTATATCTTAGTGCTACATAACGTTATACGTAATATCGTAATGCTACATAACATTATACGTTATATCTAAATGCTACGTAACGTTATACGTTATATCGTAATGCTACATAACGTTATACGTTATATCGTAATGCTACATAACGTTATACGTTATATCGTAATGCTACATAACGCTATACGTTACATCGTAATGCTACATAACGTTATACGTTATAACGTATTACCATATCCCGTTATACGTTATATCGTAATGCTACATATCGTTATACGTTATAACGTAATACTACATAACGTTATACGTTATAACGTAATACTACATAACGTTATACGTTATATCGTAACGCTACATAACGTTATACGTTATATCGTAATGCTACATAACGTTATACGTTATATCGTAATGCTGCATAACGTTATACGTTATATCGTAATGCTCCATAACGTTATACGTTATATCGTAATGCTACATAACGTTATACGTTATATCGTAATGCTACATAACAATATACGTTATAACGTAATACTATGACGTTGTACGTTATATCGTTATGCTACATAACGTTATACGTTACATCGTAATGCTACATAACGTTATACGTTATATCTTAGTGCTACATAACGTTATACGTAATATCGTAATGCTACATAACATTATACGTTATATCTAAATGCTACGTAACGTTATACGTTATATCGTAATGCTACATAACGTTATACGTTATATCGTAATGCTACATAACGTTATACGTTATATCGTAATGCTACATAACGTTATACGTAACATCGTAATGCTACATAACGTTATACGTTATATCTTAATGCTACATAACGTTATACGTAATATCGTAATGCTACATAACGTTGTACGTTATATCTTAATGCTACATAACGTTATACGTAATATCGTAATGCTACATAACGTTATACGTTATATCGTAATGCTACATAACGTTATACGTTATATCGTAATGCTACATAACGATATACTTTATAACGTAATACTATGACGTTGTGCGTTATATCGTTATGCTACATAACGTTATACGTTACATCGTAATGCTACGTATCGTTATACGTTTTATCGTAATGCTACATAACGCTATACGATACATCGTAATGCTACATAACGTTATACGTTATAACGTATTACCATATCCCGTTATACGTTATATCGTAATGCTACATATCGTTATACGTTATAACGTAATACTACATAACGTTATACGTTATAACGTAATACTACATAACGTTATACGTTATATCGTAATGCTACATAACGTTATACGTTATATCGTAATGCTACATAACGATATACGTTATAACGTAATATTATGACGTTGTACGTTATATCTTAATGCTACATAACGTTATACGTAATATCGTAATGCTACATAACGTTATACGTTATATCGTAATGCTACATAACGTTATACGTTATATCGAAATGCTACATAACGTTATAGGTTATATCGTAATGCTACATAACGTTATACGTAATATCGTAATGCTACATAACGTTATACGTTATAACGTATTACCATATCCCGTTATACGTTATATCGTAATGCTACATATCGTTATACGTTATAACGTAATACTACATAACGTTATACGTTATAACGTAATACTACATAACGTTATACGTTATATCGTAACGCTACATAACGTTATACGTTATATCGTAATGCTACATAACGTTATACGTTATATCGTAACGCTACATAACGTTATACGTTATATCGTAATGCTACATAACGTTATACGTCACATCGTAATGCTACATAACGTTATACGTAATATCGTAATGCTACATAACGTTATACGTTATATCGTAATGCTACATAACGTTATACGGTATATCGTAATGCTACATAACGTTATACGTAATATCGTAATGCTACATAACATTATACGTTATATCTTAATGCTACATAACGTTATACGTTATATCGTAATGCTACATAACGTTATACGTTATATCTTAATGCTACATAACGTTATACGTTATATCGTAATGCTACATAACGTTATACGTTATATCGTAATGCTACATAACGTTATACGTTATATCGTAATGCTACATAACGTTATACGTTATATCGTAATGCTACATAACGTTATACGTAACATCGTAATGCTACATAACGTTATACGTTATATCTTAATGCTACATAACGTTATACGTTATATCGTAATGCTACATAACGATATACTTTATAACGTAATACTATGACGTTGTGCGTTATATCGTTATGCTACATAACGTTATACGTTACATCGTAATGCTACGTATCGTTATACGTTTTATCGTAATGCTACATAACGCTATACGATACATCGTAATGCCACATAACGTTATACGTTATAACGTATTACCATATCCCGTTATACGTTATATCGTAATGCTACATATCGTTATACGTTATAACGTAATACTACATAACGTTATACGTTATAACGTAATACTACATAACGTTATACGTTATATCGTAATGCTACATAACGTTATACGTTATATCGTAATGCTACATAACGATATACGTTATAACGTAATATTATGACGTTGTACGTTATATCTTAATGCTACATAACGTTATACGTAATATCGTAATGCTACATAACGCTATACGTTATATCGTAATGCTACATAACGTTATACGTTATATCGAAATGCTACATAACGTTATAGGTTATATCGTAATGCTACATAACGTTATACGTAATATCGTAATGCTACATAACGTTATACGTTATATCGTAATGCTACATAACGTTATACGTTATATCGTAATGCTACATAACGATATACGTTATAACGTTATACTATGACGTTGTACGTTATATCGTTATGCTACATAACGTTATACGTTACATCGTAATGCTACATAACGTTATACGTTATATCGTAATGCTACATAACGTTATACGTAACATCGTAATGCTACATAACGTTATACGTTATATCGTAATGCTACATAACGTTATACGTTATAACGTATTACCTTATAACGTTATACGTTATATCGTAATAATACATAACGTTGTACGTTATAACGTAATACTACATAACGTTATACGTTATAACGTAATACTACATAACGTTATACGTTATATCGTAACGCTACATAACGTTATACGTTATATCGTAATGCTACATAACGTTATACGTTATATCGTAATGCTGCATAACGTTATACGTTATATCGTAATGCTACATAACGTTATACGTCACATCGTAATGCTACATAACGTTATACGTAATATCGTAATGCTACATAACGTTATACGTTATATCGTAATGCTACATAACGTTATACGGTATATCGTAATGCTACATAACGTCATACGTTATAACGTATTACCATATCCCGTTATACGTTATATCGTAATGCTACATATCGTTATACGTTATAACGTAATACTACATAACGTTATACGTTATAACGTAATACTACATAACGTTATACGTTATATCGTAACGCTACATAACGTTATACGTTATATCGTAATGCTACATAACGTTATACGTTATATCGTAACGCTACATAACGTTATACGTTATATCGTAATGCTACATAACGTTATACGTCACATCGTAATGCTACATAACGTTATACGTAATATCGTAATGCTACATAACGTTATACGTTATATCGTAATGCTACATAACGTTATACGGTATATCGTAATGCTACATAACGTTATACGTAATATCGTAATGCTACATAACATTATACGTTATATCTTAATGCTACATAACGTTATACGTTATATCGTAATGCTACATAACGTTATACGTTATATCTTAATGCTACATAACGTTATACGTTATATCGTAATGCTACATAACGTTATACGTTATATCGTAATGCTACATAACGTTATACGTTATATCGTAATGCTACATAACGTTATACGTTATATCGTAATGCTACATAACGTTATACGTAACATCGTAATGCTACATAACGTTATACGTTATATCTTAATGCTACATAACGTTATACGTTATATCGTAATGCTACATAGCGATATACTTTATAACGTAATACTATGACGTTGTGCGTTATATCGTTATGCTACATAACGTTATACGTTACATCGTAATGCTACGTATCGTTATACGTTTTATCGTAATGCTACATAACGCTATACGATACATCGTAATGCTACATAACGTTATACGTTATAACGTATTACCATATCCCGTTATACGTTATATCGTAATGCTACATATCGTTATACGTTATAACGTAATACTACATAACGTTATACGTTATAACGTAATACTACATAACGTTATACGTTATATCGTAATGCTACATAACGTTATACGTTATATCGTAATGCTACATAACGATATACGTTATAACGTAATATTATGACGTTGTACGTTATATCTTAATGCTACATAACGTTATACGTAATATCGTAATGCTACATAACGTTATACGTTATATTGTAATGCTACATAACGTTATACGTTATATCGAAATGCTACATAACGTTATAGGTTATATCGTAATGCTACATAACGTTATACGTAATATCGTAATGCTACATAACGTTATACGTTATATCGTAATGCTACATAACGTTATACGTTATATCGTAATGCTACATAACGATATACGTTATAACGTTATACTATGACGTTGTACGTTATATCGTTATGCTACATAACGTTATACGTTACATCGTAATGCTACATAACGTTATACGTTATATCGTAATGCTACATAACGTTATACGTAACATCGTAATGCTACATAACGTTATACGTTATATCGTAATGCTACATAACGTTATACGTTATAACGTATTACCTTATAACGTTATACGTTATATCGTAATAATACATAACGTTGTACGTTATAACGTAATACTACATAACGTTATACGTTATAACGTAATACTACATAACGTTATACGTTATATCGTAACGCTACATAACGTTATACGTTATATCGTAATGCTACATAACGTTATACGTTATATCGTAATGCTGCATAACGTTATACGTTATATCGTAATGCTACATAACGTTATACGTCACATCGTAATGCTACATAACGTTATACGTAATATCGTAATGCTACATAACGTTATACGTTATATCGTAATGCTACATAACGTTATACGGTATATCGTAATGCTACATAACGTTATACGTAATATCGTAATGCTACATAACGTTATACGTTATATCGTAATGCTACATAACGTTATACGTTATATCGAAATGCTACATAACGTTATAGGTTATATCGTAATGCTACATAACGTTATACGTTATATCGTAATGCTACATAACGTTATACGTTATATCGTAATGCTACATAACGTTATACGTTATATCGAAATGCTACATAACGTTATAGGTTATATCGTAATGCTACATAACGTTATACGTTATATCGTAATGCTACATAACGTTATACGTAATATCGTAATGCTACATAACGTTCTTCGTTATATCTTAATGCTACATAACGTTATACGTTATATCGTAATGCTACACAACGTTTCACGTTATATCGTAATGCTACATAACGTTATACGTTATAACGTAATGCTACATAACGTTATACGTTATATCGTAATGCTACATAACGTTATACGTTATATCGTAATGCTACATAACGATATACTTTATAACGTAATACTATGACGTTGTGCGTTATATCGTTATGCTACATAACGTTATACGTTACATCGTAATGCTACATAACGTTATACGTTATATCGCAATGCTACATAACGTTATACGTTATAACGTATTACCATATAACGTTATACGAGATATCGTAATACTACATAACGATGTACGTTATAACGTAATACTACATAACGTTATACGTTATAACGTAATACTACATAACGTTATACGTTATATCGTAATGCTACATAACGTTATACGTTATATCGTAATACTACATAACGTTATACGTAACATCGTAATGCTACATAACGTTATACGTTATATCTTAATGCTACATAACGTTATACGTTATATCGTAATGCTACACAACGTTTTACGTTATATCGTAATGCTACATAACGTTATACGTTATATCGTAATGCTACATAACGATACACTTTATAACGTAATACTATGACGTTGTGCGTTATATCGTTATGCTACATAACGTTATACGTTACATCGTAATTCTACGTATCGTTATACGTTTTATCGTAATGCTACATAACGCTATACGATACATCGTAATGCTACATAACGTTATACGTTATAACGTATTACCATATCCCGTTATACGTTATATCGTAATGCTACATATCGTTATACGTTATAACGAAATATTACATAACGTTATACGTTATAACGTAATACTACATAACGTTATACGTTATATCGTAATGCTACATAACGTTATACGTTATATCGTAATGCTACATAACGATATACGTTATAACGTAATATTATGACGTTGTACGTTATATCTTAATGCTACATAACGTTATACGTAATATCGTAATGCTACATAACGTTATACGTTATATCGTAATGCTACATAACGTTATACGTTATATCGAAATGCTACATAACGTTATAGGTTATATCGTAATGCTACATAACGTTATACGTAATATCGTAATGCTACATAACGTTATACGTTATATCGTAATGCTACATAACGTTATACGTTATATCGTAATGCTACATAACGTTATACGTTATATCGTAATGCTACATAACGATATACGTTATAACGTTATACTATGATGTTGTACGTTATATCGTTATGCTACATAACGTTATACGTTACATCGTAATGCTACATAACGTTATACGTTATATCGTAATGCTACATAACGTTATACGTAACATCGTAATGCTACATAACGTTATACGTTATATCGTAATGCTACATAACGTTATACGTTATAACGTATTACCTTATAACGTTATACGTTATATCGTAATACTACATAACGTTGTACGTTATAACGTAATACTACATAACGTTATACGTTATAACGTAATACTATATAACGTTATACGTTATAACGTAATACTATATAACGTTATACGTTATAACGTAATACTACATAACGTTATACGTTATATCGTAATGCAATATAACGTTATACGTTATATCGTAATGCTACATAACGTTATAAGTTAAATCGTAATGCTACATAACGTTATACGTTATATCGTAATGCTACATAACGTTATACGTTATATCGTAATGCTGCATAACGTTATACGTTATATCGTAATGCTACATCACGTTATACGTCACATCGTAATGCTACATAACGTTATACGTAATATCGTAATGCTACATAACGTTATACGTTATATCGTAATGCTACATAACGTTATACGGTATATCGTAATGCTACATAACGTTATAGGTTATATCGTAATGCTACATAACGTTATACGTAATATCGTAATGCTACATAACGTTATACGTTATATCGTAATGCTACATAACGTTATACGTTATATCGTAATGCTACATAACGTTATACGTTATATCGTAATGCTACATAACGATATACGTTATAACGTTATACTATGACGTTGTACGTTATATCGTTATGCTACATAACGTTATACGTTACATCGTAATGCTACATAACGTTATACGTTATATCGTAATGCTACATAACGTTATACGTAACATCATAATGCTACATAACGTTATACGTTATATCGTAATGCTACATAACGTTATACGTTATAACGTATTACCTTATAACGTTATACGTTATATCGTAATACTACATAACGTTGTACGTTATAACGTAATACTACATAACGTTATACGTTATAACGTAATACTATATAACGTTATACGTTATAACGTAATACTATATAACGTTATACGTTATATCGTAATGCAATATAACGTTATACGTTATATCGTAATGCTACATAACGTTATAAGTTAAATCGTAATGCTACATAACGTTATACGTTATATCGTAATGCTACATAACGTTATACGTTTTATCGTATTGCTACATAACGTTATACGTTACATCGTAATGCTACATAACGTTATACGTTATAACGTATTACCATATCCCGTTATACGTTATATCGTAATGCGACATATCGTTATACGTTATAACGTAATACTACATAACGTTATACGTTATATCGTAACGCTACATAACGTTATACGTTATATCGTAATGCTACATAACGTTATACGTTATATCGTAATGCTGCATAACGCTATACGTTATATCGTAATGCTACATAACGTTATACGTCACATCGTAATGCTACATAACGTTATACGTAATATCGTAATGCTACATAACGTTATACGTTATATCGTAATGCTACATAACGTTATACGGTATATCGTAATGCTACATAACGTTATACGTAATATCGTAATGCTACATAACGTTATACGTTATATCGTAATGCTACATAACGTTATACGTTATATCGAAATGCTACATAACGTTATAGGTTATATCGTAATGCTACATAACGTTATACGTTATATCGTAATGCTACATAACGTTATACGTTATATCGTAATGCTACATAACGTTATACGTTATATCGAAATGCTACATAACGTTATAGGTTATATCGTAATGCTACATAACGTTATACGTTATATCGTAATGCTACATAACGTTATACGTAATATCGTAATGCTACATAACGTTGTACGTTATATCTTAATGCTACATAACGTTATACGTAATATCGTAATGCTACATAACGTTATACGTTATATCGTAATGCTACATAACGTTACACGTTATATCGTAATGCTACATAACGATATACTTTATAACGTAATACTATGACGTTGTGCGTTATATCGTTATGCTACATAACGTTATACGTTACATCGTAATGCTACGTATCGTTATACGTTTTATCGTAATGCTACATAACGCTATACGATACATCGTAATGCTACATAACGTTATACGTTATAACGTATTACCATATCCCGTTATACGTTATATCGTAATGCTACATATCGTTATACGTTATAACGAAATACTACATAACGTTATACGTTATAACGTAATACTACATAACGTTATACGTTATATCGTAATGCTACATAACGTTATACGTTATATCGTAATGCTACATAACGATATACGTTATAACGTAATATTATGACGTTGTACGTTATATCTTAATGCTACATAACGTTATACGTAATATCGTAATGCTACATAACGTTATACGTTATATCGTAATGCTACATAACGTTATACGTTATATCGAAATGCTACATAACGTTATAGGTTATATCGTAATGCTACATAACGTTATACGTAATATCGTAATGCTACATAACGTTGTACGTTATATCGTAATGCTACATAACGTTATACGTTATATCGTAATGCTACATAACGTTATACGTTATATCGTAATGCTACATAACGATATACGTTATAACGTTATACTATGATGTTGTACGTTATATCGTTATGCTACATAACGTTATACGTTACATCGTAATGCTACATAACGTTATACGTTATATCGTAATGCTACATAACGTTATACGTAACATCGTAATGCTACATAACGTTATACGTTATATCGTAATGCTACATAACGTTATACGTTATAACGTATTACCTTATAACGTTATACGTTATATCGTAATACTACATAACGTTGTACGTTATAACGTAATACTACATAACGTTATACGTTATAACGTAATACTATATAACGTTATACGTTATAACGTAATACTATATAACGTTATACGTTATAACGTAATACTACATAACGTTATAAGTTATATCGTAATGCAATATAACGTTATACGTTATATCGTAATGCTACATAACGTTATAAGTTAAATCGTAATGCTACATAACGTTATACGTTATATCGTAATGCTACATAACGTTATACGTTATATCGTAATGCTGCATAGCGTTATACGTTACATCGTAATGCTACATCACGTTATACGTCACATCGTAATGCTACATAACGTTATACGTAATATCGTAATGCTACATAACGTTATACGTTATATCGTAATGCTACATAACGTTATACGGTATATCGTAATGCTACATAACGTTATAGGTTATATCGTAATGCTACATAACGTTATACGTAATATCGTAATGCTACATAACGTTATACGTTATATCGTAATGCTACATAACGTTATACGTTATATCGTAATGCTACATAACGTTATACGTTATATCGTAATGCTACATAACGATATACGTTATAACGTTATACTATGACGTTGTACGTTATATCGTTATGCTACATAACGTTATACGTTACATCGTAATGCTACATAACGTTATACGTTATATCGTAATGCTACATAACGTTATACGTAACATCGTAATGCTACATAACGTTATACGTTATATCGTAATGCTACATAACGTTATACGTTATAACGTATTACCTTATAACGTTATACGTTATATCGTAATACTACATAACGTTGTACGTTATAACGTAATACTACATAACCTTATACGTTATAACGTAATACTATATAACGTTATACGTTATAACGTAATACTATATAACGTTATACGTTATATCGTGATGCAATATAACGTTATACGTTATATCGTAATGCTACATAACGTTATAAGTTAAATCGTAATGCTACATAACGTTATACGTTATATCGTAATGCTACATAACGTTATACGTTTTATCGTATTGCTACATAACGCTATACGTTACATCGTAATGCTACATAACGTTATACGTTATAACGTATTACCATATCCCGTTATACGTTATATCGTAATGCTACATATCGTTATACGTTATAACGTAATACTACATAACGTTATACGTTATAACGTAATACTACATAACGTTATACGTTATATCGTAACGCTACATAACGTTATACGTTATATCGTAATGCTACATAACGTTATACGTTATATCGTAATGCTGCATAACGCTATACGTTATATCGTAATGCTACATAACGTTATACGTCACATCGTAATGCTACATAACGTTATACGTAATATCGTAATGCTACATAACGTTATACGTTATATCGTAATGCTACATAACGTTATACGGTATATCGTAATGCTACATAACGTTATACGTAATATCGTAATGCTACATAACGTTATACGTTATATCGTAATGCTACATAACGTTATACGTTATATCGAAATGCTACATAACGTTATAGGTTATATCGTAATGCTACATAACGTTATACGTTATATCGTAATGCTACATAACGTTATACGTTATATCGTAATGCTACATAACGTTATACGTTATATCGAAATGCTACATAACGTTATAGGTTATATCGTAATGCTACATAACGTTATACGTTATATCGTAATGCTACATAACGTTATACGTAATATCGTAATGCTACATAACGTTGTACGTTATATCTTAATGCTACATAACGTTATACGTAATATCGTAATGCTACATAACGTTATACGTTATATCGTAATGCTACATAACGTTATACGTTATATCGTAATGCTACATAACGATATACTTTATAACGTAATACTATGACGTTGTGCGTTATATCGTTATGCTACATAACGTTATACGTTACATCGTAATGCTACGTATCGTTATACGTTTTATCGTAATGCTACATAACGCTATACGATACATCGTAATGCTACATAACGTTATACGTTATAACGTATTACCATATCCCGTTATACGTTATATCGTAATGCTACATATCGTTATACGTTATAACGTAATACTACATAACGTTATACGTTATAACGTAATACTACATAACGTTATACGTTATATCGTAATGCTACATAACGTTATACGTTATATCGTAATGCTACATAACGATATACGTTATAACGTAATATTATGACGTTGTACGTTATATCTTAATGCTACATAACGTTATACGTAATATCGTAATGCTACATAACGTTATACGTTATATCGTAATGCTACATAACGTTATACGTTATATCGAAATGCTACATAACGTTATAGGTTATATCGTAATGCTACATAACGTTATACGTAATATCGTAATGCTACATAACGTTATACGTTATAACGTATTACCATATCCCGTTATACGTTATATCGTAATGCTACATATCGTTATACGTTATAACGTAATACTACATAACGTTATACGTTATAACGTAATACTACATAACGTTATACGTTATATCGTAACGCTACATAACGTTATACGTTATATCGTAATGCTACATAACGTTATACGTTATATCGTAACGCTACATAACGTTATACGTTATATCGTAATGCTACATAACGTTATACGTCACATCGTAATGCTACATAACGTTATACGTAATATCGTAATGCTACATAACGTTATACGTTATATCGTAATGCTACATAACGTTATACGGTATATCGTAATGCTACATAACGTTATACGTAATATCGTAATGCTACATAACATTATACGTTATATCTTAATGCTACATAACGTTATACGTTATATCGTAATGCTACATAACGTTATACGTTATATCTTAATGCAACATAACGTTATACGTTATATCGTAATGCTACATAACGTTATACGTTATATCGTAATGCTACATAACGTTATACGTTATAACGTAATACTATATAACGTTGTACGTTATAACGTAATACTATATAACGTTATACGTTATATCGTAATGCAATATAACGTTATACGTTATATCGTAATGCTACATAACGTTATAAGTTATATCGTAATGCTACACAACGCTATACATTATATCGTAATGCTACATAACGTTATACGTTATATCTTAATGCTACATAACGTTATACGTTATATCGTAATGCTACATAACGTTATACGTTGTATCGTAATGCTACGTAACGTTATACGTTATATCGTAATGCTACATAACGTTATACGTTATATCGTAATGCTACATAACGTTATACGTTAATTCGTAATGCTACATAACGTTATACGTAACATCGTAATGCTACATAACGTTATACGTTATATCTTAATGCTACATAACGTTATACGTTATAACGTAATACTATATAACGTTGTACGTTATAACGTAATACTATATAACGTTATACGTTATATCGTAATGCAATATAACGTTATACGTTATATCGTAATGCTACATAACGTTATAAGTTATATCGTAATGCTACATAACGTTATACGTTATATCGTAATGCTACATAACGATATACTTTATAACGTAATACTATGACGTTGTGCGTTATATCGTTATGCTACATAACGTTATACGTTACATCGTAATGCTACATAACGTTATACGTTATATCGCAATGCTACATAACGTTATACGTTATAACGTATTACCATATAACGTTATACGAGATATCGTAATACTACATAACGTTGTACGTTATAACGAAATACTACATAACGTTATACGTTATAACGTAATACTACATAACGTTATACGTTATATCGTAATGCTACATAACGTTATACGTTATATCGTAATGCTACATAACGTTATACGTAACATCGTAATGCTACATAACGTTATACGTTATATCTTAATGCTACATAACGTTATACGTTATAACGTAATGCTACATAACGTTATACGTTATATCGTAATGCTACATAACGTTATACGTTATATCGTAATGCTACATAACGATATACTTTATAACGTAATACTATGACGTTGTGCGTTATATCGTTATGCTACATAACGTTATACGTTACATCGTAATGCTACGTATCGTTATACGTTTTATCGTAATGCTACATAACGCTATACGATACATCGTAATGCTACATAACGTTATACGTTATAACGTATTACCATATCCCGTTATACGTTATATCGTAATGCTACATATCGTTATACGTTATAACGAAATACTACATAACGTTATACGTTATAACGTAATACTACATAACGTTATACGTTATATCGTAATGCTACATAACGTTATACGTTATATCGTAATGCTACATAACGATATACGTTACAACGTAATATTATGACGTTGTACGTTATATCTTAATGCTACATAACGTTATACGTAATATCGTAATGCTACATAACGTTATACGTTATATCGTAATGCTACATAACGTTATACGTTATATCGAAATGCTACATAACGTTATAGGTTATATCGTAATGCTACATAACGTTATACGTAATATCGTAATGCTACATAACGTTATACGTTATATCGTAATGCTACATAACGTTATACGTTATATCGTAATGCTACATAACGTTATACGTTATATCGTAATGCTACATAACGATATACGTTATAACGTTATACTATGATGTTGTACGTTATATCGTTATGCTACATAACGTTATACGTTACATCGTAATGCTACATAACGTTATACGTTATATCGTAATGCTACATAACGTTATACGTAACATCGTAATGCTACATAACGTTATACGTTATATCGTAATGCTACATAACGTTATACGTTATAACGTATTACCTTATAACGTTATACGTTATATCGTAATACTACATAACGTTGTACGTTATAACGTAATACTACATAACGTTATACGTTATAACGTAATACTATATAACGTTATACGTTATAACGTAATACTATATAACGTTATACGTTATAACGTAATACTACATAACGTTATACGTTATATCGTAATGCAATATAACGTTATACGTTATATCGTAATGCTACATAACGTTATAAGTTAAATCGTAATGCTACATAACGTTATACGTTATATCGTAATGCTACATAACGTTATACGTTATATCGTAATGCTGCATAACGTTATACGTTATATCGTAATGCTACATAACGTTATACGTCACATCGTAATGCTACATAACGTTATACGTAATATCGTAATGCTACATAACGTTATACGTTATATCGTAATGCTACATAACGTTATACGGTATATCGTAATGCTACATAACGTTATAGGTTATATCGTAATGCTACATAACGTTATACGTAATATCGTAATGCTACATAACGTTATACGTTATATCGTAATGCTACATAACGTTATACGTTATATCGTAATGCTACATAACGTTATACGTTATATCGTAATGCTACATAACGATATACGTTATAACGTTATACTATGACGTTGTACGTTATATCGTTATGCTACATAACGTTATACGTTACATCGTAATGCTACATAACGTTATACGTTATATCGTAATGCTACATAACGTTATACGTTATAACGTATTACCTTATAACGTTATACGTTATATCGTAATACTACATAACGTTGTACGTTATAACGTAATACTACATAACGTTATACGTTATAACGTAATACTATATAACGTTATACGTTATAACGTAATACTATATAACGTTATACGTTATAACGTAATACTATATAACGTTATACGTTATATCGTAATGCAATATAACGTTATACGTTATATCGTAATGCTACATAACGTTATAAGTTAAATCGTAATGCTACATAACGTTATACGTTATATCGTAATGCTACATAACGTTATACGTTATATCGTAATGGTACATAACGTTATACGTCACATCGTAATGCTACATAACGTTATACGTAATATCGTAGTGCTACATAACGTTATACGTTATATCGTAATGCTACATAACGTTATACGTTATATCGTAATGCTACATAACGTTATACGTTATATCGTAATGCTGCATAACGTTATACGTTATATCGTAATGGTACATAACGTTATACGTCACATCGTAATGCTACATAACGTTATACGTAATATCGTAGTGCTACATAACGTTATACGTTATATCGTAATGCTACATAACGTTATACGGTATATCGTAATGCTACATAACGTTATACGTAATATCGTAATGCTACATAACGTTATACGTTATATCGTAATGCTACATAACGTTATACGTTATATCGAAATGCTACATAACGTTATAGGTTATATCGTAATGCTACATAACGTTATACGTTATATCGTAATGCTACATAACGTTATACGTTATATCGTAATGCTACATAACGTTATACGTTATATCGAAATGCTACATAACGTTATAGGTTATATCGTAATGCTACATAACGTTATACGTTATATCGTAATGCTACATAACGTTATACGTAATATCGTGATGCTACATAACGTTGTACGTTATATCTTAATGCTACATAACGTTATACGTAATATCGTAATGCTACATAACGTTATACGTTATATCGTAATGCTACATAACGTTATACGTTATATCGAAATGCTACATAACGTTATAGGTTATATCGTAATGCTACATAACGTTATACGTTATATCGTAATGCTACATAACGTTATACGTAATATCGTAATTCTACATAACGTTATACGTTATATCTTAATGCTACATAACGTTATACGTAATATCGTAATGCTACATAACGTTATACGTTATATCGTAATGCTACATAACGTTATACGTTATATCGAAATGCTACATAACGTTATAGGTTATATCGTAATGCTACATAACGTTATACGTTATATCGTAATGCTACATAACGTTATACGTTATATCGTAATGCTACATAACGTTATACGTTATATCGAAATGCTACATAACGTTATAGGTTATATCGTAATGCTACATAACGTTATACGTTATATCGTAATGCTACATAACGTTATACGTAATATCGTAATGCTACATAACGTTGTACGTTATATCTTAATGCTACATAACGTTATACGTAATATCGTAATGCTACATAACGTTATACGTTATATCGTAATGCTACATAACGTTATACGTAATATCGTAATGCTACATAACGTTATACGTTATATCTTAATGCTGCATAACGTTATACGTTATATCGTAATGCTACATAACGTTATACGTTATATCGTAATGCTACATAACGTTATACGTTACATCGTAATGCTACATAACGTTATACGTTATATCGTAATGCTACATAACGTTATATGTTAAATCGTAATGCTACATAACGTTATACGTTATATCGTAATGCTACATAACGTTATACGTTTTATCATAATGCTACTTAACGCTATACGTTACATCGTAATGCTACATAACGTTATACGTTATAACGTATTACCATATCCTGTTATACGTTATATCGTAATGCTACATATCGTTATACGTTATAACGTAATACTACATAACGTTATACGTTATAACGTAATACTACATAACGTTATACGTTATATCGTAACGCTACATAACGTTATACGTTATATCGTAATGCTACATAACGTTATACGTTATATCGTAATGCTGCATAACGTTATACGTTATATCGTAATGCTACATAACGTTATACGTCACATCGTAATGCTACATAACGTTATACGTAATATCGTAATGCTACATAACGTTATACGTTATATCGTAATGCTACATAACGTTATACGTTATATCGTAATGCTACATAACGTTATACGTTATATCGTAATGCTACATAACGTTATACGGTATATCGTAATGCTACATAACGTTATACGTTATATCTTAATGCTACATAACGTTATACGTTATATCTTAATGCTACATAACGTTATACGTTATATCGTAATGCTACACAACGTTTTACGTTATATCGTAATGCTACATAACGTTATACGTTATAACGTAATGCTACATAACGTTATCCGTTATATCGTAATGCTACATAACGTTATACGTTATATCGTAATGCTACATAACGTTATACGTTATATCGTAATGCTACATAACGTTATACGTTATATCGCAATGCTACATAACGTTATACGTAACATCGTAATGCTACATAACGTTATACGTTATATCTTAATGCTACATAACGTTATACGTTATATCGTAATGCTACACAACGTTTTACGTTATATCGTAATGCTACATAACGTTATACGTTATAACGTAATGCTACATAACGTTATCCGTTATATCGTAATGCTACATAACGTTATACGTTATATCGTAATGCTACATAACGTTATACGTTATATCTTAATGCTACATAACGTTATACGTTATATCGTAATGCTACATAACGTTATACGTTATATCGTAATGCTACGTAACGTTATACGTTATATCGTAATGCTACATAACGTTATACGTTATATCGTAATGCTACATAACGTTATACGTTATATCGTAATGCTACATAACATTATACGTAACATCGTAATGCTACATAACGTTATACGTTATATCTTAATGCTACATAACGTTATACGTTATATCGTAATGCTACACAACGTTTTACGTTATATCGTAATGCTACATAACGTTATACGTTATAACGTAATGCTACATAACGTTATACGTTATATCGTAATGCTACATAACGTTATACGTAACATCGTAATGCTATCTAACGTTATACGTTATATCTTAATGCTACATAACGTTATACGTTATATCGTAATGCTGCACAACGTTTTACGTTATATCGTAATGCTACATAACGTTATACGTTATAACGTAATGCTACATAACGTTATACGTTATATCGTAATGCTACATAACGTTATACGTAATATCGTAATGCTACATATAGTCATACGTTATATCTTAATGCTACATAACGTTATACGTAATATCGTAATGCTACATAACGATATACGTTATAACGTAATACTATGACGTTGTACGTTATATCGTTATGCCACATAACGTTATACGTTATAACGTATTACCATATAACGTTATACGTTATATCGTATTGCTACATAACGTTGAACGTTATATCGTAATGCTACATAACGTTATACGTTATATCGTAATGCTACATAACGATATACTTTATAACGTAATACTATGACGTTGTGCGTTATATCGTTATGCTACATAACGTTATACGTTACATCGTAATGCTACGTATCGTTATACGTTTTATCGTAATGCTACATAACGCTATACGATACATCGTAATGCTACATAACGTTATACGTTATAACGTATTACCATATCCCGTTATACGTTATATCGTAATGCTACATATCGTTATACGTTATAACGTAATACTACATAACGTTATACGTTATAACGTAATACTACATAACGTTATACGTTATATCGTAATGCTACATAACGTTATACGTTATATCGTAATGCTACATAACGTTATACGTTATATCGTAATGCTACATAACGTTATACGTAATATCGTAATGCTACATAACGTTATACGTTATATCTTAATGCTACATAACGTTATACGTAATATCGTAATGCTACATAACGATATACGTTATAACGTAATACTATGACGTTGTACGTTATATCGTTATGCCACATAACGTTATACGTTATAACGTATTACCATATAACGTTATACGTTATATCGTATTGCTACATAACGTTATACGTTATATCGTAATGCTACATAACGTTATACGTTATATCGTAATGCTACATAACGATATACTTTATAACGTAATACTATGACGTTGTGCGTTATATCGTTATGCTACATAACGTTATACGTTATATCTTAATGCTACATAACGTTATACGTTATATCGTAATGCTACATAACGTTATACGTTATATCGTAATGCTACATAACGTTATACGTTATATCGTAATGCTACATAACAATATACGTTATAACGTAATACTATGACGTTGTACGTTATATCGTTATGCTACATAACGTTATACGTTACATCGTAATGCTACATAACGTTATACGTTATATCGTAATGCTACATAACGTTATACGTAACATCGTAATGCTACATAACGTTATACGGTATATCGCAATGCTACATAACGTTATACGTTATAACGTATTACCATATAACGTTATACGAGATATCGTAATACTACATAACGTTGTACGTTATAACGTAATACTACATAACGTTATACGTTATAACGTAATACTATATAACGTTATACGTTATAACGTAATACTATATAACGTTATACGTTATATCGTAATGCAATATAACGTTATACGTTATATCGTAATGCTACATAACGTTATAAGTTATATCGTAATGCTACACAACGCTATACATTATATCGTAATGCTACATAACGTTATACGTTATATCTTAATGCTACATAACGTTATACGTTATATCGTAATGCTACATAACGTTATACGTTATATCGTAATGCTACGTAACGTTATACGTTATATCGTAATGCTACATAACGTTATACGTTATATCGTAATGCTACATAACGTTATACGTTATATCGTAATGCTACATAACGTTATACGTAACATCGTAATGTTACATAACGTTATACGTTATATCTTAATGCTACATAACGTTATACGTTATATCGTAATGCTACACAACGTTTTACGTTATATCGTAATGCTACATAACGTTATACGTTATAACGTAATGCTACATAACGTTATACGTTATATCGTAATGCTACATAACGTTATACGTTATATCTTAATGCTACATAACGATATACTTTATAACGTAATACTATGACGTTGTGCGTTATATCGTTATGCTACATAACGTTATACGTTACATCGTAATGCTACGTATCGTTATACGTTTTATCGTAATGCTACATAACGCTATACGATACATCGTAATGCTACATAACGTTATACGTTATAACGTATTACCATATCCCGTTATACGTTATATCGTAATGCTACATATCGTTATACGTTATAACGTAATACTACATAACGTTATACGTTATAACGTAATACTACATAACGTTATACGTTATATCGTAATGCTACATAACGTTATACGTTATATCGTAATGCTACATAACGATATACGTTATAACGTAATATTATGACGTTGTACGTTATATCTTAATGCTACATAACGTTATACGTAATATCGTAATGCTACATAACGTTATACGTTATACCGTAATGCTACATAACGTTATACGTTATATCGAAATGCTACATAACGTTATAGGTTATATCGTAATGCTACATAACGTTATACGTAATATAGTAATGCTACATAACGTTATACGTTATATCGTAATGCTACATAACGTTATACGTTATATCGTAATGCTACATAACGTTATACGTTATATCGTAATGCTACATAACGATATACGTTATAACGTTATACTATGACGTTGTACGTTATATCGTTATGCTACATAACGTTATACGTTACATCCTAATGCTACATAACGTTATACGTTATATCGTAATGCTACATAACGTTATACGTAACATCGTAATGCTACATAACGTTATACGTTATATCGTAATGCTACATAACTTTATACGTTATAACGTATTACCTTATAACGTTATACGTTATATCGTAATACTACATAACGTTGTACGTTATAACGTAATACTACATAACGTTATACGTTATAACGTAATACTATATAACGTTATACGTTATAACGTAATACTATATAACGTTATACGTTATAACGTAATACTATATAACGTTATACGTTATATCGTAATGCAATATAACGTTATACGTTATATCGTAATGCTACATAACGTTATAAGTTAAATCGTAATGCTACATAACGTTATACGTTATATCGTAATGCTACATAACGTTATACGTTTTATCGTAATGCTACATAACGCTATACGTTACATCGTAATGCTACATAACGTTATACGTTATAACGTATTACCATATCCCGTTATACGTTATATCGTAATGCTACATATCGTTATACGTTATAACGTAATACTACATAACGTTATACGTTATAACGTAATACTACATAACGTTATACGTTATATCGTAACGCTACATAACGTTATGCGTTATATCGTAATGCTACATAACGTTATACGTCACATCGTAATGCTACATAACGTTATACGTAATATCGTAATGCTACATAACGTTATACGTTATATCGTAATGCTACATAACGTTATACGGTATATCGTAATGCTACATAACGTTATACGTAATATCGTAATGCTACATAACATTATACGTTATATCTTAATGCTACATAACGTTATACGTTATATCGTAATGCTACATAACGTTATACGTTATATCTTAATGCTACATAACGTTATACGTTATATCGTAATGCTACATAACGTTATACGTTATATCGTAGTGCTACATAACGTTATACGTTATATCGTAATGCTAAATAACAATATACGTTATAACGTAATACTATGACGTTGTACGTTATATCGTTATGCTACATAACGTTATACGTTATATCGTAATGCTACATAACGTTATACGTTATATCGTAATGCTACATAACGTTATACGTAACATCGTAATGCTACATAACGTTATAAGTTATATCGCAATGCTACATAACGTTATACGTTATAACGTATTACCATATAACGTTATACGAGATATCGTAATACTACATAACGTTGTACGTTATAACGTAATACTACATAACGTTATACGTTATAACGTAATACTATATAACGTTATACGTTATAACGTAATACTATATAACGTTATACGTTATATCGTAATGCAATATAACGTTATACGTTATATCGTAATGCTACATAACGTTATAAGTTATATCGTAATGCTACACAACGTTATACATTATATCGTAATGCTACATAACGTTATACGTTATATCTTAATGCTACATAACGTTATACGTTATATCGTAATGCTACATAACGTTATACGTTATATCGTAATGCTACATAACGTTATACGTTATATCGTAATGCTACATAACGTTATACGTTATATCGTAATGCTACATAACGTTATACGTTATATCGTAATGCTACATAACGTCATACGTAACATCGTAATGCTACATAACGTTATACGTTATATCTTAATGCTACATAACGTTATACGTAATATCGTAATGCTACATAACGTTATACGTTATATCGTAATGCTACATAACGTTATACGTTATATCGTAATGCTACATAACGTTATACGTTATATCGTAATGCTACATAACGATATACGTTATAACGTTATACTATGACGTTGTACGTTATATCGCTATGCTACATAACGTTATACGTTACATCGTAATGCTACATAACGTTATACGTTATATCGTAATGCTACATAACGTTATACGTAATATCGTAATGCTACATAACGTTATACGTTATACCGTAATGCTACATAACGTTATACGTTATATCGAAATGCTACATAACGTTATAGGTTATATCGTAATGCTACATAACGTTATACGTAATATCGTAATACTACATAACGTTATACGTTATATCGTAATGCTACATAACGTTATACGTTATATCGTAATGCTACATAACGTTATACGTTATATCGTAATTCTACATAACGTTATACGTTATATCTTAATGCTACATAACGTTATACGTTATATCGTAATGCTACATAACGTTATACGTTATAACGTAATGCTACATAACGTTATACGTTATATCGTAATGCTACATAACGATATACGTTATAACGTAATACTATGACGTTGTACGTTATATCGTTATGCTACATAACGTTATACGTTACATCGTAATGCTGCATAACGTTATACGTAATATCGTAATGCTACATAACGTTATACATTGTATCTTAATGCTGCATAACGTTATACGTTATATCGTAATGCTACATAACGTTATACGTTATATCGTAATGCAATATAACGTTATACGTTATATCGTAATGCTACATAACGTTATAAGTTAAATCGTAATGCTACATAACGTTATACGTTATATCGTAATGCTACATAACGTTATACGTTATAACGTATTACCATATCCCGTTATACGTTATATCGTAATGCTACATATCGTTATACGTTATAACGTAATACTACATAACGTTATACGTTATAACGTAATACTACATAACGTTATACGTTATATCGTAATGCTACATAACGTTATACGTTATATCGTAATGCTTCATAACGTTATACGTTATATCGTAATGCTGCATAACGTTATACGTTATATCGTAATGCTACATAACGTTATACGTCACATCGTAATGCTACATAACGTTATACTTTATATCGTAATGCTACATAACGTTATACGTTATAACGTATTACCATATAACGTTATACGTTATATCGTAATACTACATAACGTTGTACGTTATAACGTAATACTACATAACGTTATACGTTATAACGTAATACTATATAACGTTATACGTTATATCGTAATGCTACATAACGTTATACGTTATATCTTAATGCTACATAACGTTATACGTTATATCGTAATGCTACATAACGTTATACGTTATATCGTAATGCTACATAACGTTATACGTTATATCGTAATGCTACATAACGATATACGTTATAACGTAATACTATGACGTTGTACGTTATATCGTTATGCTACATAACGTTATACGTTACATCGTAATGCTACATAACGTTATACGTTATATCGTAATGCAACATAACGTTATACGTTATATCTTAATGCTACATAACGTTATACGTTATATCGTAATGCTACATAACGTTATACGTTATATCGTAATGCTACATAACGTTATACGTTATATCGTAATGCTACATAACGATATACGTTATAACGTAATACTATGACGTTGTACGTTATATCGTTATGCTACATAACGTTATACGTTACATCGTAATGCTACATAACGTTATACGTTATATCGTAATGCAACATAACGTTATACGTAACATCGTAATGCTACATAACGTTATACGATATATTGTAATGCTACATAACGTTATACGTAATATCGTAATGCTACATAACGTTATACGTTATATCTTAATGCTACATAACGTTATACGTTATATCGTAATGCTACATAACGTTATAAGTTATATCGTAATGCTACACAACGTTATACATTATATCGTAATGCTACATAACGTTATACGTTATATCGTAATGCTACATAACGTTATACGTTATATCGTAATGCTACATAACGTTATACGTAACATCGTAATGCTACATAACGTTATACGTTATATCTTAATGCTACATAACGTTATACGTTATATCGTAATGCTACATAACGTTATACGGTATATCGTAATGCTACATAACGTTATACGTTATATCGTAATGCTACATAACGTTATACGTTATATCGTAATGCTACATAACGTTATACGTTATATCGTAATGCTACATAACGTTATAAGTTATATCGTAATGCTACATAACGTTATACGTTATATCGTAATGCTACATAACGTTATACGTAACATCGTAATGCTACATAACGTTATACGTTATATCTTAATGCTACATAACGTTATACGTTATATCGTAATGCTATATAACGTTATACGGTATATCGTAATGCTACATAACGTTATACGTTATATCGTAATGCTACATAACGTTATACGTTATATCGTAATGCTACATAACGTTATACGTTATATCGTAATGCTACATAGCGTTATACGTTATATCGTAATGCTACATAACGTTATACGTTATATCGTAATGCTACATAACGTTATACGTTATATCGTAATGCTACATAACGTTATACGTAATATCGTAATGCTACATAACATTATACGTTATATCTTAATGCTACATAACGTTATACGTTATATCGTAATGCTACATAACGTTATACGTTATATCGTAATGCTACATAACGTTATACGTTATATCGTAATGCTACATAACGATATACGTTATAACGTAATACTATGACGTTGTACGTTATATCGTTACGCTACATAACGTTACACGTTACATCGTAATGCCACATATCGTTATACGTTTTATCGTAATGCTACATAACGTTATACGATACATCGTAATACTATATAACATTATAAGTTATATCCTAATGCTACATAACGTTATACGTTATATCGTAATGCAACATAACGTTATACGTTATATCGTAATGCTACATAACGTTATACGTTATATCGTAATGCTACATAACGTTATGCGTTATATCGTAATGCTACATAACGTTATACGTAATATCGTAATGCTTCATAATGTTATACGTTATATCTTAATACTACATAACGTTATACGTTATAACGTAATACCATATAACGTTATACGTTATATCGTAATGCTACATAACGTTATACGTTATATCGTAATGCTACATAACGTTATACGTTAGAACGTATTACCATATAACGTTATGCGTTATATCGAAATACTACATAAGGTTATACGTTATAACGTAATACTATATAACGTTATACGTTACATCGTAATGCTACATAACGTTATACGTAATATCGTAATGCTTCATAATGTTATACGTTATATCTTAATACTACATAACGTTATACGTTATAACGTAATACTATATAACGTTATACGTTATAACGTAATACTATATAACGTTATACGTTATATCGTAATGCTACATAACGATATACGTTATAACGTAATACTATGACGTTGTACGTTATATCGTTATGCTACATAACGTTATACGTTACATCGTAATGCTACATAACGTTATACGTTATATCGCAATGCTACATAACGTTATACGTAACATCGTAATGCTACATATCGTTATATGTTATATCGTAATACTACATAACGTTATACGTTATATCGTAATGGTACATAACGTTATACGTTATAACGTATTACCATATAACGTTATACGTTATATCGTAATGCTACATAACGTTATACGTTATATCGTAATGCTACATAACGTTATACGTTATATCGTAATGCTACATAACGTTATACGTTATATCGTAATGCTACATAACGTTATACGTTATATCGTAATGCTACATAACGTTATACGTTATATTGTAATGCTACATAACGTTATACGTAACATCGTAATGCTACATAACGTTATACGTTATATCGTAATGCTACATAACGTTATACGTTATATCGTCATGCTACATAACGTTATACGTTATACCGTAATGCTACATAACGTTATACGTTATATCGTAATGCTACATAACGTTATACGTTATATCTTAATGCTACATAACGTTATACGTAATATCGTAATGCTACATAACGTTATACGTTATATCTTAATGCTACATAACGTTATACGTTATATCGTAATGCTACATAACGTTATACGTTATATCGTAATGCTACATAACGTTATACGTTATATCGTAATGCTACACAACGATATATGTTATAACGTAATGCTACATAGCGTTATACGTTATATCTTAATGCTACATAACGTTATACGTTATATCGTAATGCTACATATCGTTATACGTTACATCGTAATGCTACATAACGTTATACGTTACATCGTAATGCTACATAACGATATACGTTATAACGTAATACTATGACGTTGTACGTTATATCGTTATGCTACATAACGTTATACGTTATATCGTAATGCTACATAACATTATACTTTATATCGTAATGCTACATAACGTTATACGATATATCGTAATGCTACATAACGTTATACGTTATATCGTAATGCTACGTAACGTTATACGTTATATCGTATTGCTACATAACGTTATACGTTATATCGTAATGCTACATAACGTTATACGTTATATCGTAATGCTACATAACGATATACTTTATAACGTAATACTATGACGGTGTGCGTTATATCGTTATGCTACATAACGTTATACGTTACATCGTAATGCTACATATCGTTATACGTTTTATCGTAATGCTACATAACGCTATACGTTACATCGTAATGCTACATAACGTTATACGTTATAACGTATTACCATATCCCGTTATACGTTATATCGTAATGCTACATATCGTTATACGTTATAACGTAATACTACATAACGTTATACGTTATAACGTATTACCATATAACGTTATACGTTATATCGTAATACTACATAACGTTGTACGTTATAACGTAATACTACATAACGTTATACGTTATATCGTAATGCTACATAACGTTATACGTTATATCGTAATGCTGCATAACGTTATACGTTATATCGTAATGCTACATAACGTTATACGTCACATCGTAATGCTACATATCGATATACTTTATAACGTAATACTATGACGTTGTGCGTTATATCGTAATGCTACATATCGTTATACGTTATAACGTAATACTACATAACGTTATACGTTATAACGTATTACCATATAACGTTATACGTTATATCGTAATACTACATAACGTTGTACGTTATAACGTAATACTACATAACGTTATACGTTATATCGTAATGCTACATAACGTTATACGTTATATCGTAATGCTGCATAACGTTATACGTTATATCGTAATGCTACATAACGTTATACGTCACATCGTAATGCTACATAACGATATACTTTATAACGTAATACTATGACGTTGTGCGTTATATCGTAATGCTACATAACGTTATACGTTATATCGTATTGCTACATAACGTTATACGTTATACCGTAATGCTACATAACGTTATACGTTATATCGTAATGCTACATAACGTTATACGTTATATCTTAATGCTACATAACGTTATACGTAATATCGTAATGCTACATAACGTTATACGTTATATCTTAATGCTACATAACGTTATACGTTATATCGTAATGCTACATAACGTTATACGTTATATCGTAATGCTACATAACGTTATACGTTATATCGTAATGCTACATAACGATATACGTTATAACGTAATACTATGACGTTGTACGTTATATCTTAATGCTACATAACGTTATACGTAATATCGTAATGCTACATAACGTTATACGTTATATCTTAATGCTACATAACGTTATACGTAATATCGTAATGCTACATAACGTTATAAGTTATATCTTAATGCTACATAACGTTATACGTTATAACGTATTACCATATCCCGTTATACGTTATATCGTAATGCTACATATCGTTATACGTTATAACGTAATACTACATAACGTTATACGTTATAACGTATTACCATATAACGTTATACGTTATATCGTAATACTACATAACGTTGTACGTTATAACGTAATACTACATAACGTTATACGTTATATCGTAATGCTACATAACGTTATACGTTATATCGTAATGCTGCATAACGTTATACGTTATATCGTAATGCTACATAACGTTATACGTCACGTCGTAATGCTACATAACGTTATACGTTATATCGTAATGCTACATAACGTTATACGTTATATCGTAATGCTACATAACGTTATACGTTATATCGTAATGCTACATAAGGATATACGTTATAACGTAATACTATGACGTTGTACGTTATATCGTTATGCTACATAACGTTATACGTTACATCGTAATGCTACATAACGTTCTGCGTTATAACGTAATACTATGACGTTGTACGTTATATCGTTATGCTACATAACGTTATACGTAATATCGTAATGCTACATAATATTATACGTTATATCTCAATGCTACATAACGTTATACGTTATATCGTAATGCTACATAACGTTATACGTTATATCGTAATGCTACATAACGTTATACGTTATATCTTAATGCTACATAACGTTATACGTTATATCGTAATGCTACATAACGTTATACGTTATATCTTAATGCTACATAACGTTATACGTTATATCGTAATGCTACATAACGTTATACGTTATATCGTAATGCTACATAACGTTATACGTTATATCGTAATGCTACATAACGTTATACGTTATATCGTAATGCTACATAACGTTATACGTTATATCGTAATGCTACATAACGTTATACGTAATATCGTAATGCTACATAACGTTATACGTTATATCTTAATGCTACATAACGTTATACGTAATATCGTAATGCTACATAACATTATACGTTATATCTTAATGCTACATAACGTTATACGTTATATCGTAATGCTACATAACGTTATACGTAATATCGTAATGCTACATATAGTTATACGTTATATCTTAATGCTACATAACGTTATACGTAATATCGTAATGCTACATAACATTATACGTTATATCTTAATGCTACATAACGTTATACGTTATATCGTAATGCTACATAAAGTTATACTTTATATCGTAATGCTACATAACGTTATACGATATATCGTAATGCTACATAACGTTATACGTTATATCGTAATGCTACATAACGTTATACGTTATAACGTATTACCATATCCCGTTATACGTTATATCGTAATGCTACATATCGTTATACGTTATAACGTAATACTACATAACGTTATACGTTATAACGTATTACCATATAACGTTATACGTTATATCGTAATACTACATAACGTTGTACGTTATAACGTAATACTACATAACGTTATACGTTATATCGTAATGCTACATAACGTTATACGTTATATCGTAATGCTGCATAACGTTATACGTTATATCGTAATGCTACATAACGTTATACGTCACGTCGTAATGCTACATAACGATATACTTTATAACGTAATACTATGACGTTGTGCGTTATATCGTAATGCTACATAACGTTATACGTTATATCGTAATGCTACATAACGTTATACGTTATATCGTAATGCTACATAACGTTATACGTTATAACGTAATACTATGACGTTGTGCGTTATATCGTAATGCTACATAACGTTATACGTTATATCGTATTGCTACATAACGTTATACGTTATACCGTAATGCTACATAACGTTATACGTTATATCGTAATGCTACATAACGTTATACGTTATATCTTAATGCTACATAACGTTATACGTAATATCGTAATGCTACATAACGTTATACGTTATATCTTAATGCTACATAACGTTATACGTTATATCGTAATGCTACATAACGTTATACGTTATATCGTAATGCTACATAACGTTATACGTTATATCGTAATGCTACATAACGATATACGTTATAACGTAATACTATGACGTTGTACGTTATATCTTAATGCTACATAACGTTATACGTTATAACGTATTACCATATCCCGTTATACGTTATATCGTAATGCTACATATCGTTATACGTTATAACGTAATACTACATAACGTTATACGTTATAACGTATTACCATATAACGTTATACGTTATATCGTAATACTACATAACGTTATACGTTATATCGTAATGCTACATAACGTTATACGTTATATCGTAATGCTACATAACGTTATACGTTATATCGTAATGCTGCATAACGTTATACGTTATATCGTAATGCTACATAACGTTATACGTCACATCGTAATGCTACATAACGTTATACGTAATATCGTAATGCTACATAACGATATACGTTATATCGTAATGCTACATAACGTTATACGTTATATCGTAATGCTACATAACGTTATACGTTATATCGTAATGCTACATAACGTTATACGTTATAACGTAATACTATGACGTTGTACGTTATATCGTTATGCTACATAACGTTATACGTTATATCGTAATGCTACATAACGATATACGTTATAACGTAATACTATGGCGTTGTACGTTATATCGTTATGCTACATAACGTTATACGTAATATCGTAATGCTACGTAATATTATACGTTATATCTAAATGCTACATAACGTTATACGTTATATCGTAATACTACATAACGTTATACGTTATATCGTAATGCTACATAACGTTATACGTTATATCTCAATGCTACATAACGTTATACGTTATATCGTAATGCTACATAACGTTATACGTTATATCGTAATGCTACATAACGTTATACGTTATATCGTAATGCTACATAACGATATAAGTTATAACGTAATACTATGACGTTGTACGTTATATCGTTATGCTACATAACGTTATACGTTACATCGTAATGCTACATAACGTTATGCGTTATAACGTAATACTATGACGTTGTACGTTATATCGTTATGCTACATAACGTTATACGTAATATCGTAATGCTACATAATATTATACGTTATATCTTAATGCTACATAACGTTATACGTAATATCGTAATGCTACATAACGTTATAAGTTATATCTTAATGCTACATAACGTTATACGTTATAACGTATTACCATATCCCGTTATACGTTATATCGTAATGCTACATATCGTTATACGTTATAACGTAATACTACATAACGTTATACGTTATAACGTATTACCATATAACGTTATACGTTATATCGTAATACTACATAACGTTATACGTTATATCGTAATGCTACATAACGTTATACGTTATATCGTAATGCTACATAACGTTATACGTTATATCGTAATGCTGCATAACGTTATACGTTATATCGTAATGCTACATAACGTTATACGTCACATCGTAATGCTACATAACGTTATACGTAATATCGTAATGCTACATAACGATATACGTTATATCGTAATGCTACATAACGTTATACGTTATATCGTAATGCTACATAACGTTATACGTTATATCGTAATGCTACATAACGTTATACGTTATAACGTAATACTATGACGTTGTACGTTATATCGTTATGCTACATAACGTTATACGTTATATCGTAATGCTACATAACGATATACGTTATAACGTAATACTATGGCGTTGTACGTTATATCGTTATGCTACATAACGTTATACGTAATATCGTAATGCTACGTAATATTATACGTTATATCTAAATGCTACATAACGTTATACGTTATATCGTAATACTACATAACGTTATACGTTATATCGTAATGCTACATAACGTTATACGTTATATCTCAATGCTACATAACGTTATACGTTATATCGTAATGCTACATAACGTTATACGTTATATCGAAATGCTACATAACGTTATACGTTATATCGTAATGCTACATAACGATATAAGTTATAACGTAATACTATGACGTTGTACGTTATATCGTTATGCTACATAACGTTATACGTTACATCGTAATGCTACATAACGTTATGCGTTATAACGTAATACTATGACGTTGTACGTTATATCGTTATGCTACATAACGTTATACGTAATATCGTAATGCTACATAATATTATACGTTATATCTAAATGCTACATAACGTTATACGTTATATCGTAATGCTACATAACGTTATACGTTATATCGTAATGCTACATAACGTTATACGTTATATCTTAATGCTACATAACGTTATACGTTATATCGTAATGCTACATAACGATATACGTTATAACGTAATACTATGACGTTGTACGTTATATCGTTATGCTACATAACGTTATACGTTACATCGTAATGCTACATAACGTTATGCGTTATATCGTAATGCTACATAACGTTATACGTTATAACGTATTACCATATAACGTTATACGTTATATCGTAATGCTACATAACGTTATACGTTATATCGTAATGCTACATAACGTTATACATTATATCGTAATGCTACATAACGTTATACGTAACATCGTAATGCTACATAACGTTATACGTTATATCTTCATGCTACATAACGTTATACGTTATATCTTAATGCTACATAACGTTATACGTTATATCGTAATGCTACATAACGTTATACGTTATATCGTAATGCTACATAACGTTATACGTTATATCGTAATGCTACATAACGTTATACGTTATATCGTAATGCTACATAACGTTATACGTTATATCGTAATGCTACATAACGTTATACGTAATATCGTAATGCTACATAACGTTATACGTTATATCTTAATGCTACATAACGTTATACGTAATATCGTAATGCTACATAACATTATACGTTATATCTTAATGCTACATAACGTTATACGTTATATCGTAATGCTACATAACGTTATACGTAATATCGTAATGCTACATATAGTTATACGTTATATCTTAATGCTACATAACGTTATACGTAATATCGTAATGCTACATAACATTATACGTTATATCTTAATGCTACATAACGTTATACGTTATATCGTAATGCTACATAAAGTTATACTTTATATCGTAATGCTACATAACGTTATACGATATATCGTAATGCTACATAACGTTATACGTTATATCGTAATGCTACATAACGTTATACGTTATAACGTATTACCATATCCCGTTATACGTTATATCGTAATGCTACATATCGTTATACGTTATAACGTAATACTACATAACGTTATACGTTATAACGTATTACCATATAACGTTATACGTTATATCGTAATACTACATAACGTTGTACGTTATAACGTAATACTACATAACGTTATACGTTATATCGTAATGCTACATAACGTTATACGTTATATCGTAATGCTGCATAACGTTATACGTTATATCGTAATGCTACATAACGTTATACGTCACGTCGTAATGCTACATAACGATATACTTTATAACGTAATACTATGACGTTGTGCGTTATATCGTAATGCTACATAACGTTATACGTTATATCGTAATGCTACATAACGTTATACGTTATATCGTAATGCTACATAACGTTATACGTTATAACGTAATACTATGACGTTGTGCGTTATATCGTAATGCTACATAACGTTATACGTTATATCGTATTGCTACATAACGTTATACGTTATACCGTAATGCTACATAACGTTATACGTTATATCGTAATGCTACATAACGTTATACGTTATATCTTAATGCTACATAACGTTATACGTAATATCGTAATGCTACATAACGTTATACGTTATATCTTAATGCTACATAACGTTATACGTTATATCGTAATGCTACATAACGTTATACGTTATATCGTAATGCTACATAACGTTATACGTTATATCGTAATGCTACATAACGATATACGTTATAACGTAATACTATGACGTTGTACGTTATATCTTAATGCTACATAACGTTATACGTTATAACGTATTACCATATCCCGTTATACGTTATATCGTAATGCTACATATCGTTATACGTTATAACGTAATACTACATAACGTTATACGTTATAACGTATTACCATATAACGTTATACGTTATATCGTAATACTACATAACGTTATACGTTATATCGTAATGCTACATAACGTTATACGTTATATCGTAATGCTACATAACGTTATACGTTATATCGTAATGCTGCATAACGTTATACGTTATATCGTAATGCTACATAACGTTATACGTCACATCGTAATGCTACATAACGTTATACGTAATATCGTAATGCTACATAACGATATACGTTATATCGTAATGCTACATAACGTTATACGTTATATCGTAATGCTACATAACGTTATACGTTATATCGTAATGCTACATAACGTTATACGTTATAACGTAATACTATGACGTTGTACGTTATATCGTTATGCTACATAACGTTATACGTTATATCGTAATGCTACATAACGATATACGTTATAACGTAATACTATGGCGTTGTACGTTATATCGTTATGCTACATAACGTTATACGTAATATCGTAATGCTACGTAATATTATACGTTATATCTAAATGCTACATAACGTTATACGTTATATCGTAATACTACATAACGTTATACGTTATATCGTAATGCTACATAACGTTATACGTTATATCTCAATGCTACATAACGTTATACGTTATATCGTAATGCTACATAACGTTATACGTTATATCGTAATGCTACATAACGTTATACGTTATATCGTAATGCTACATAACGATATAAGTTATAACGTAATACTATGACGTTGTACGTTATATCGTTATGCTACATAACGTTATACGTTACATCGTAATGCTACATAACGTTATGCGTTATAACGTAATACTATGACGTTGTACGTTATATCGTTATGCTACATAACGTTATACGTAATATCGTAATGCTACATAATATTATACGTTATATCTTAATGCTACATAACGTTATACGTAATATCGTAATGCTACATAACGTTATAAGTTATATCTTAATGCTACATAACGTTATACGTTATAACGTATTACCATATCCCGTTATACGTTATATCGTAATGCTACATATCGTTATACGTTATAACGTAATACTACATAACGTTATACGTTATAACGTATTTCCATATAACGTTATACGTTATATCGTAATACTACATAACGTTATACGTTATATCGTAATGCTACATAACGTTATACGTTATATCGTAATGCTACATAACGTTATACGTTATATCGTAATGCTGCATAACGTTATACGTTATATCGTAATGCTACATAACGTTATACGTCACATCGTAATGCTACATAACGTTATACGTAATATCGTAATGCTACATAACGATATACGTTATATCGTAATGCTACATAACGTTATACGTTATATCGTAATGCTACATAACGTTATACGTTATATCGTAATGCTACATAACGTTATACGTTATAACGTAATACTATGACGTTGTACGTTATATCGTTATGCTACATAACGTTATACGTTATATCGTAATGCTACATAACGATATACGTTATAACGTAATACTATGGCGTTGTACGTTATATCGTTATGCTACATAACGTTATACGTAATATCGTAATGCTACGTAATATTATACGTTATATCTAAATGCTACATAACGTTATACGTTATATCGTAATACTACATAACGTTATACGTTATATCGTAATGCTACATAACGTTATACGTTATATCTCAATGCTACATAACGTTATACGTTATATCGTAATGCTACATAACGTTATACGTTATATCGAAATGCTACATAACGTTATACGTTATATCGTAATGCTACATAACGATATAAGTTATAACGTAATACTATGACGTTGTACGTTATATCGTTATGCTACATAACGTTATACGTTACATCGTAATGCTACATAACGTTATGCGTTATAACGTAATACTATGACGTTGTACGTTATATCGTTATGCTACATAACGTTATACGTAATATCGTAATGCTACATAATATTATACGTTATATCTAAATGCTACATAACGTTATACGTTATATCGTAATGCTACATAACGTTATACGTTATATCGTAATGCTACATAACGTTATACGTTATATCTTAATGCTACATAACGTTATACGTTATATCGTAATGCTACATAACGATATACGTTATAACGTAATACTATGACGTTGTACGTTATATCGTTATGCTACATAACGTTATACGTTACATCGTAATGCTACATAACGTTATGCGTTATATCGTAATGCTACATAACGTTATACGTTATAACGTATTACCATATAACGTTATACGTTATATCGTAATGCTACATAACGTTATACGTTATATCGTAATGCTACATAACGTTATACATTATATCGTAATGCTACATAACGTTATACGTAACATCGTAATGCTACATAACGTTATACGTTATATCTTCATGCTACATAACGTTATACGTTATATCGTAATGCTACATAACGTTATACGTTATATCGTAATGCTACATAACGTTATACGTTATATCGTAATGCTACATAACGTTATACGTATATCGTAATGCTACATAACGTCATACGTTATATCGTAATGCTACATAACGTTATACGTTATATCTAAATGCTACATAACGTTATACGTTATATCGTAATGCTACATAACGTTATACGTAATATCGTAATGCTACATATAGTTATACGTTATATCTTAATGCTACATAACGTTATACGTAATATCGTAATGCTACATAACATTATACATTATATCTTAATGCTACATAACGTTATACGTTATATCGTAATGCTACATAACGTTATACGTTATATCGTAATGCTACATAACGTTATACGTTATATCGTAATGCTACATAACGATATACGTTATAACGTAATACTATGACGTTGTACGTTATATCGTTATGCTACATAACGTTATACGTTACATCGTAATGCTACATATCGTTATACGTTTTATCGTAATGCTACATAACGTTATACGATACATCGTAATACTATAGAACATTATACGTTATATCCTAATGCTACATAACGTTATACGTTATATCGTAATGCAACATACCGTTATACGTTATATCGTAATGCTACATAACGTTATAAGTTATATCGTAATGCTACATAACGTTATACGTTATATGGCAATGCTACATAACGTTATACGTAACATCGTAATGCAACATAACATTATACGTTATATGGTAATGCTACATAACGTTATAAGTTATATCGTAATGCTACATAACGCTATACGTTATATCGTAATGCTACATAACGTTATACGTTATATCGTAATGCTACATAACGTTATACGTTATATCGTAATGCTACATAACGATATACGTTATAACGTAATACTATGACGTTGTACGTTATATCGTAATGCTACATAACGTTATACGTTATATCGTAATGCTACATAACGTTATACGTTATAACGTATTACCATATAACGTTACACGTTATATCGTAATACTACATAACGTTGTACGTTATAACGTAATACTACATAACGTTATACGTTATAACGTAATACTATATAACGTTATACGTTATAACGTAATACTATATAACGTTATACGTTATATCGTAATGCAATATAACGTTATACGTTATATCGTAATGCTACACAACGTTATAAGTTATATCGTAATGCTACATAACGTTATACGTTATATAGTAATGCTACATAACGTTATACGTTATATCGTAATGCTACATAACGTTATACGTTATAACGTATTACCATATAACGTTATACGTTATATCGTAATACTACATAACGTTATACGTTATATCGTAATGCTACATAACGTTATACGTTATAACGTATTACCATATAACGTTATACGTTATATCGTAATACTACATAACGTTGTACGTTATAACGTAATACTACATAACGTTATACGTTATAACGTAATACTATATAACGTTATACGTTATAACGTAATACTATATAACGTTATACGTTATATCGTAATGCAATATAACGTTATACGTTATATCGTAATGCTACATAACGTTATAAGTTATATCGTAATGCTACATAACGTTATACGTTATATAGTAATGCTACATAACGTTATACGTTATATCGTAATGCTACATAACGTTATACGTTATAACGTATTACCATATAACGTTATACGTTATATCGTAATACTACATAACGTTGTACGTTATAACGTAATACTACATAACGTTATACGTTATATCGTAATGCTACATAACGTTATACGTTATAACGTATTACCATATAACGTTATACGTTATATCGTAATACTACATAACGTTGTACGTTATAACGTAATACTACATAACGTTATACGTTATAACGTAATACTATATAACGTTATACGTTATAACGTAATACTATATAACGTTATACGTTATATCGTAATGCAATATAACGTTATACGTTATATCGTAATGCTACACAACGTTATAAGTTATATCGTAATGCTACATAACGTTATACGTTATATAGTAATGCTACATAACGTTATACGTTATATCGTAATGCTACAGAACGTTATACGTTATATCGTAATGCTACATAACGTTATGCGTTATATCGTAATGCTACATAACGTTATACGTTATATCGTAATGCTACATAACGTTATACGTTATATCGTAATGCTACATAACGTTATACGTTATATCGTAATGCTACATAACGTTATACGTTATATCTTAATGCTACATAACGTTATACGTTATATCGTAATGCTACATAACGTTATACGTTATATCGTAATGCTACATAACGTTATACGTTATATCGTAATGCTACATAACGATATACGTTATAACGTAATACTATGACGTTGTACGTTATATCGTAATGCTACATAACGTTATACGTTATATCGTAATGCTACATAACGTTATACGTTATAACGTATTACCATATAACGTTATACGTTATATCGTAATACTACATAACGTTGTACGTTATAACGTAATACTACATAACGTTATACGTTATAACGTAATACTACATAACGTTATACGTTATAGCGTATTACCATATAACGTTATACGTTATATCGTAATACTATATAACGTTATACGTTATATCGTAATACTACATAACGTTATACGTTATAACGTAATACTATATAACGTTATACGTTATAACGTAATACTATATTACGTTATACGTTATATCGTAATGCAATATAACGTTATACGTTATATCGTAATGCTACATAACGTTATAAGTTATATCGTAATGCTACATAACGTTATACGTTATATCGTAATGCTACATAACGTTATACGTTATGTCGTAATGCTACATAACGTTATACGTTATATCTTAATGCTACATAACGTTATACGTTATATCGTAATGCTACATAACGTTATACGTTATATCGCAATGCTACATAACGTTATACGTTATATCGTAATGCTACATAACGATATATGTTATAACGTAATACTATGACGTTGTACGTTATATCGTTATGCTACATGCCGTTATACGTTACATCGTAATGCTACATAACGTTATGCGTTATATCGTAATGCTACATAACGTTACACGTAACATCGTAATGCTACATAACGTTATACGTTATATCGTAATGCTACATAACGTTATACGTTATAACGTATTACCATATAACGTTATACGTTATATCGTAATACTACATAACGTTGTACGTTATAACGTAATACTACATAACGTTATACGTTATATCGTAATGCTACATAACGATATACGTTATAACGTAATACTATGACGTTGTACGTTATATCGTTATGCTACATAACGTTATACGTTACATCGTAATGCTACATATCGTTATACGTTTTATCGTAATGCTACATAACGTTATACGATACATCGTAATACTATAGAACATTATACGTTATATCCTAATGCTACATAACGTTATACGTTATATCGTAATGCAACATACCGTTATACGTTATATCGTAATGCTACATAACGTTATAAGTTATATCGTAATGCTACATAACGTTATACGTTATATGGCAATGCTACATAACGTTATACGTAACATCGTAATGCAACATAACATTATACGTTATATGGTAATGCTACATAACGTTATAAGTTATATCGTAATGCTACATAACGCTATACGTTATATCGTAATACTATGACGTTGTACGTTATATCGTAATGCTACATAACGTTATACGTTATATCGTAATGCTACATAACGTTATACGTTATAACGTATTACCATATAACGTTATACGTTATAACGTAATACTATATAACGTTATACGTTATATCGTAATGCAATATAACGTTATAAGTTATATCGTAATGCTACATAACGTTATACGTTATATAGTAATGCTACATAACGTTATACGTTATATCGTAATGCTACATAACGTTATACGTTATAACGTATTACCATATAACGTTATACGTTATAACGTAATACTATATAACGTTATACGTTATATCGTAATACTACATAACGTTATACGTTATATCGTAATGCTACATAACGTTATACGTTATATCGTAATGCTACACAACGTTATAAGTTATATCGTAATGCTACATAACGTTATACGTTATATAGTAATGCTACATAACGTTATACGTTATATCGTAATGCTACAGAACGTTATACGTTATATCGTAATGCTACATAACGTTATGCGTTATATCGTAATGCTACATAACGTTATACGTTATATCGTAATGCTACATAACGTTATACGTTATATCGTAATGCTACATAACGTTATACGTTATATCGTAATGCTACATAACGTTATACGTTATATCTTAATGGTACATAACGTTATACGTTATATCGTAATGCTACATAACGTTATACGTTATATCGTAATGCTACATAACGTTATACGTTATATCGTAATGCTACATAACGATATACGTTATAACGTAATACTATGACGTTGTACGTTATATCGTAATGCTACATAACGTTATACGTTATATCGTAATGCTACATAACGTTATACGTTATAACGTATTACCATATAACGTTATACGTTATATCGTAATACTACATAACGTTGTACGTTATAACGTAATACTACATAACGTTATACGTTATAACGTAATACTACATAACGTTATACGTTATAGCGTATTACCATATAACGTTATACGTTATATCGTAATACTATATAACGTTATACGTTATATCGTAATACTACATAACGTTATACGTTATAACGTAATACTATATAACGTTATACGTTATAACGTAATACTATATTACGTTATACGTTATATCGTAATGCAATATAACGTTATACGTTATATCGTAATGCTACATAACGTTATAAGTTATATCGTAATGCTACATAACGTTATACGTTATATCGTAATGCTACATAACGTTATACGTTATGTCGTAATGCTACATAACGTTATACGTTATATCTTAATGCTACATAACGTTATACGTTATATCGTAATGCTACATAACGTTATACGTTATATCGCAATGCTACATAACGTTATACGTTATATCGTAATGCTACATAACGATATATGTTATAACGTAATACTATGACGTTGTACGTTATATCGTTATGCTACATGCCGTTATACGTTACATCGTAATGCTACATAACGTTATGCGTTATATCGTAATGCTACATAACGTTACACGTAACATCGTAATGCTACATAACGTTATACGTTATATCGTAATGCTACATAACGTTATACGTTATAACGTATTACCATATAACGTTATACGTTATATCGTAATACTACATAACGTTGTACGTTATAACGTAATACTACATAACGTTATACGTTATAACGTAATACTATATAACGTTATACGTTATAACGTAATACTATATAACGTTATACGTTATATCGTAATGCAATATAACGTTATACGTTATATCGTAATGCTACACAACGTTATAAGTTATATCGTAATGCTACATAACGTTATACGTTATATATTAATGCTACATAACGTTATACGTTATATCGTAATGCTACAGAACGTTATACGTTATATCGTAATGCTACATAACGTTATGCGTTATATCGTAATGCTACATAACGTTATACGTTATATCGTAATGCTACATAACGTTATACGTTATATCGTAATGCTACATAACGTTATACGTTATATCGTAATGCTACATAACGTTATACGTTATATCTTAATGCTACATAACGTTATGCGTTATAACGTAATGCTACATAACGATATACGTTATAACGTAATACTATGACGTTGTACGTTATATCGTTATGCTACATAACGTTATACGTTACATCGTAATGCTACATATCGTTATACGTTTTATCGTAATGCTACATAACGTTATACGATACATCGTAATACTATAGAACATTATACGTTATATCCTAATGCTACATAACGTTATACGTTATATCGTAATGCAACATACCGTTATACGTTATATCGTAATGCTACATAACGTTATAAGTTATATCGTAATGCTACATAACGTTATACGTTATATCGCAATGCTACATAACGTTATACGTAACATCGTAATGCAACATAACGTTATACGTTATATGGTAATGCTACATAACGTTATAAGTTATATCGTAATGCTACATAACGTTATACGTTATATCGTAATGCTACATAACGGTATACGTTATAACGTAATACTATGACGTTGTACGTTATATCGTAATGCTACATAACGTTATACGTTATATCGTAATGCTACATAACGTTATACGTTATAACGTATTACCATATAACGTTATACGTTATATCGTAATACTACATAACGTTGTACGTTGTAACGTAATACTACATAACGTTATACGTTATAACGTAATACTATATAACGTTATACGTTATAACGTAATACTATATAACGTTATACGTTATATCGTAATGCAATATAACGTTATACGTTATATCGTAATGCTACATAACGTTATACGTTATATCGTAATGCTACATAACGTTATACGTTATATCGTAATGCTACATAACGTTATACGTTATAACGTATTACCATATAACGTTATACGTTATATCGTAATACTACATAACGTTGTACGTTATAACGTAATACTACATAACGTTATACGTTATAACGTAATACTATATAACGTTATACGTTATAACGTAATACTATATAACGTTATACGTTATATCGTAATGCAATATAACGTTATACGTTATATCGTAATGCTACACAACGTTATAAGTTATATCGTAATGCTACATAACGTTATACGTTATATAGTAATGCTACATAACGTTATACGTTATATCGTAATACTATGACGTTGTACGTTATATCGTAATGCTACATAACGTTATACGTTATATCGTAATGCTACATAACGTTATACGTTATAACGTATTACCATATAACGTTATACGTTATATCGTAATACTACATAACGTTGTACGTTATAACGTAATACTACATAACGTTATACGTTATAACGTAATACTACATAACGTTATACGTTATAGCGTATTACCATATAACGTTATACGTTATATCGTAATACTATATAACGTTATACGTTATATCGTAATACTACATAACGTTATACGTTATAACGTAATACTATATAACGTTATACGTTATAACGTAATACTATATTACGTTATACGTTATATCGTAATGCAATATAACGTTATACGTTATATCGTAATGCTACATAACGTTATAAGTTATATCGTAATGCTACATAACGTTATACGTTATATCGTAATGCTACATAACGTTATACGTTATATCGTAATGCTACATAACGTTATACGTTATATCTTAATGCTACATAACGTTATACGTTATATCGTAATGCTACATAACGTTATACGTTATATCGTAATGCTACATAACGATATACGTTATAACGTAATACTATGACGTTGTACGTTATATCGTAATGCTACATAACGTTATACGTTATATCGTAATGCTACATAACGTTATACGTTATAACGTATTACCATATAACGTTATACGTTATATCGTAATACTACATAACGTTGTACGTTATAACGTAATACTACATAACGTTATACGTTATAACGTAATACTACATAACGTTATACGTTATAGCGTATTACCATATAACGTTATACGTTATATCGTAATACTATATAACGTTATACGTTATATCGTAATACTACATAACGTTATACGTTATAACGTAATACTATATAACGTTATTCGTTATAACGTAATACTATATTACGTTATACGTTATATCGTAATGCAATATAACGTTATACGTTATATCGTAATGCTACATAACGTTATAAGTTATATCGTAATGCTACATAACGTTATACGTTATATCGTAATGCTACATAACGTTATACGTTATATCGTAATGCTACATAACGTTATACGTTATATCTTAATGCTACATAACGTTATACGTTATATCGTAATGCTACATAACGTTATACGTTATATCGCAATGCTACATAACGTTATACGTTATATCGTAATGCTACATAACGATATACGTTATAACGTAATACTATGACGTTGTACGTTATATCGTTATGCTACATGCCGTTATACGTTACATCGTAATGCTACATAACGTTATGCGCTATATCGTAATGCTACATAACGTTACACGTAACATCGTAATGCTACATATCGTTATACGTTATATCGTAATGCTACATAACGTTATACGTTATAACGTATTACCATATAACGTTATACGTTATATCGTAATACTACATAACGTTATACGTTATAACGTAAAACTATATAACGTTATACGTTATATCGTAATGCTACATAACGTTATTCGTTATAACGTAATGCCACATAACGTTATTCGTTATAACGTAATGCCACATAACGTTATATGTTATATCGTAATGCTACATAACGTCATACGTAATATCGTAATGCTACATAACGTTATAAGTTATATCGTAATGCTACATAACGTTCTACGTTATATAGTAATGCTACATAACGTTATACGTTATATCGTAATGCTACAGAACGTTATACGTTATATCGTAATGCTACATAACGTTATACGTTATATCGTAATGCTACATAACGTTATACGTTATATCGTAATGCTACATAACGTTATACGTTATATCTTAATGCTACATAACGTTATACGTTATATCGTAATGCTACATAACGTTATACGTTATATCGTAATGCTACATAACGTTATACGTTATATCGTAATGCTACATAACGATATACGTTATAACGTAATACTATGACGTTGTACGTTATATCGTAATGCTACATAACGTTATACGTTATATCGTAATGCTACATAACGTTATACGTTATAACGTATTACCATATAACGTTATACGTTATATCGTAATACTACATAACGTTGTACGTTATAACGTAATACTACATAACGTTATACGTTATAACGTAATACTACATAACGTTATACGTTATAGCGTATTACCATATAACGTTATACGTTATATCGTAATACTATATAACGTTATACGTTATATCGTAATACTACATATCGTTATACGTTATAACGTAATACTATATAACGTTATACGTTATAACGTAATACTATATTACGTTATACGTTATATCGTAATGCAATATAACGTTATACGTTATATCGTAATGCTACATAACGTTATAAGTTATATCGTAATGCTACATAACGTTATACGTTATATCGTAATGCTACATAACGTTATACGTTATATCGTAATGCTACATAACGTTATACGTTATATCTTAATGCTACATAACGTTATACGTTATATCGTAATGCTACATAACGTTATACGTTATATCGTAATGCTACATAACGATATACGTTATAACGTAATACTATGACGTTGTACGTTATATCGTAATGCTACATAACGTTATACGTTATATCGTAATGCTACATAACGTTATACGTTATAACGTATTACCATATAACGTTATACGTTATATCGTAATACTACATAACGTTGTACGTTATAACGTAATACTACATAACGTTATACGTTATAACGTAATACTACATAACGTTATACGTTATAGCGTATTACCATATAACGTTATACGTTATATCGTAATGCTACATAACGTTATAAGTTATATCGTAATGCTACATAACGTTATACGTTATATCGTAATGCTACATAACGTTATACGTTATATCGTAATGCTACATAACGTTATACGTTATATCTTAATGCTACATAACGTTATACGTTATATCGTAATGCTACATAACGTTATACGTTATATCGCAATGCTACATAACGTTATACGTTATATCGTAATGCTACATAACGATATACGTTATAACGTAATACTATGACGTTGTACGTTATATCGTTATGCTACATGCCGTTATACGTTACATCGTAATGCTACATAACGTTATGCGTTATATCGTAATGCTACATAACGTTACACGTAACATCGTAATGCTACATATCGTTATACGTTATATCGTAATGCTACATAACGTTATACGTTATAACGTATTACCATATAACGTTAGACGTTATATCGTAATACTACATAACGTTATACGTTATAACGTAAAACTATATAACGTTATACGTTATATCGTAATGCTACATAACGTTATTCGTTATAACGTAATGCCACATAACGTTATTCGTTATAACGTAATGCCACATAACGTTATATGTTATATCGTAATGCTACATAACGTCATACGTAATATCGTAATGCTACATAACGTTATACGTTATATCTTAATACTACATAACGTTATACGTTATATCGTAATGCTACATAACGTTATACGTTTTATCGTAATGCTACATAACGTTATACGTTATATCGTAATGCTACATAACGATATACGTTATAACGTAATACTATGACGTTGTACGTTATATCGTAATGCTACATAACGTTATACGTTATATCGTAATGCTACATAACGTTATACGTTATAACGTATTACCATATAACGTTATACGTTATATCGTAATACTACATAACGTTGTACGTTATAACGTAATACTACATAACGTTATACGTTATAACGTAATACTATATAACGTTATACGTTATAACGTAATACTATATAACGTTATACGTTATATCGTAATGCAATATAACGTTATACGTTATATCGTAATGCTACATAACGTTATAAGTTATATCGTAATGCTACATAACGTTATACGTTATACAGTAATGCTACATAACGTTATACGTTATATCGTAATGCTACATAACGTTATACGTTATATCGTAATGCTAGATAACGATATACGTTATAACGTAATACTATGACGTTGTACGTTATAACGTAATACTATGACGTTGTACGTTATATCGTAATGCTACATAACGTTATACGTTATATCGTAATGCTACATAACGTTATACGTTATATCGTAATGCTACATAACGATATACGTTATAACGTAATACTACATAACGTTATACGTTATAACGTAATGCTACATAACGTTATACGTAATATCGTACTGCTACATAACGTTATACGTTATATCTTAATGCTACATAACGTTATACGTTATATCGTAATGCTACATAACATTATACGTTATATCTTAATGCTACATAACGTTATACGTTATATCGTAATGCTACATAACGTTATACGTTATATCTTAATGCTACATAACGTTATACGTTATATCGTAATGCTACATAACGTTATACGTTATTACGTAATGCTACATAACGTTATACCTTTTATCGTAATGCTACATAACGACATACGTTATAACGTAATACTATGACGTTGTACGTTATATCGTTATGCTACATAACGTTATACGTTACATCGTAATGCTACATAACGTTATACGTTATATCGTAATGCTACATAACGATATACGTTATAACGTAATACTACGACGTTGTACGTTATATCGTAATGCTACATAACGTTATACGTTATATCGTAATGCTACATAACGTTATACGTTATAACGTATTACCATATAACGTTATACGTTATATCGTAATACTACATAACGTTGTACGTTATAACGTAATACTACATAACGTTATACGTTATAACGTAATGCTACATAACGTTATACGTAATATCGTACTGCTACATAACGTTATACGTTATATCGTTATGCTACATAACGTTATACGTTACATCGTAATGCTAGATAACGTTATACGTTATATCGCAATGCTACATAACGTTATACGTAACATCGTAATGCTACATAACGTTATATGTTATATCGTAATACTACATAACGTTATACGTTATATCGTAATGGTACATAACGTTATACGTTATATCGTAATGCTACATAACGTTATACGTTATATCGTAATGCTACATAACGTTATACGTTATAACGTATTACCATATAACGTTATGCGTTATATCGAAATACTACATAACGTTATACGTTATAACGTAATACTATATAACGTTATACGTTACATCGTAATGCTACATAACGTTATACGTTATATCGTAATACTACATAACGTTATACGTTATATCGTAATGCTACATAACGATATACGTTATAACGTAATACTATGACGTTGTACGTTATATCGTTATGCTACATAACGTTATACGTTACATCGTAATTGTACATAACGTTATACGTTATATCGCAATGCTACATAACGTTATACGTAACATCGTAATGCTACATAACGTTATACGTTATATCGTAATGCTACATAACGTTATACGTTATATCTTAATGCTACATAACTTTATACGTTATATCGTAATGCTACATAACGTTATACGTTATATCGTAATGCTACATAACGTTATACGTTATATCGTAATGCTACATAACGTTATACGTTATATCTTAATGCTACATAACGTTATACGTTATATCGTAATGCTACATAACGTTATACGTTATATCGTAATGCTACATAACGTTATACGTTATATCGTAATGCTACATAACGTTATACGTTATATCGTAATGCTGCATAACGTTATACGTTATATCGTAATGCTGCATAACGTTATACGTTATATCGTAATGCTGCATAACGTTATACGTTATATCGTAATGCTGCATAACGTTATACGTTATATCGTAATGCTACATAACGTTATACGTTATATCGTAATGCTACATAACGTTATACGTTATATCGTAATGCTACATAACGTTATACGTTACATCGTAATTGTACATAACGTTATACGTTATATCGCAATGCTACATAACGTTATACGTAACATCGTAATGCTACATAACGTTATATGTTATATCGTAATACTACATAACGTTATACGTTACATCGTAATGCTACATAACGTTATACGTTATATCGGAATGCTACATAACGTTATACGTTATATCGTAATGCTACATAACGTTATACGTTATATCGTAATGCTACATAACGTTATACGTTATATCGTAATGCTACATAACGTTATACGTTATATCTTAATGCTACATAACGTTATACGTTATATCGTAATGCTACATAACGTTATACGTTATATCGTAATGCTACATAACGTTATACGTTATATCGTAATGCTACATAACGATATACGTTATAACGTAATACTGTGACGTTGTACGTTATATCGTAATGCTACATAACGTTATACGTTATATCGTAATGCTACATAACGTTATACGTTATAACGTATTACCATATAACGTTATACGTTATATCGTAATGCTACATAACGTTATACGTTATATCGTAATGCTACATAACGTTATACGTTATATCGTAATGCTACATAACGTTATTCGTTATATCGTAATGCTACATAACGTTATACGTTATATCGTAATGCTACATAACGTTATACGTTATATCGTAATGCTACATAACGTTATACGTTATATCGTAATGCTACATAACGTTATACGTTATATCGTAATGCTACATAACGTTATACGTTATATCTTAATACTACATAACGTTATACGTTATATCGTAATGCTACATAACGTTATACGTTTTATCGTAATGCTACATAACGTTATACGTTATATCGTAATGCTACATAACGATATACGTTATAACGTAATACTATGACGTTGTACGTTATATCGTAATGCTACATAACGTTATACGTTATATCGTAATGCTACATAACGTTATACGTTATAACGTATTACCATATAACGTTATACGTTATATCGTAATACTACATAACGTTGTACGTTATAACGTAATACTACATAACGTTATACGTTATAACGTAATACTATATAACGTTATACGTTATAACGTAATACTATATAACGTTATACGTTATATCGTAATGCAATATAACGTTATACGTTATATCGTAATGCTACATAACGTTATAAGTTATATCGTAATGCTACATAACGTTATACGTTATATAGTAATGCTACATAACGTTATACGTTATATCGTAATGCTACATAACGTTATACGTTATATCGTAATGCTACATAACGATATACGTTATAACGTAATACTATGACGTTGTACGTTATAACGTAATACTATGACGTTGTACGTTATATCGTAATGCTACATAACGTTATACGTTATATCGTAATGCTACATAACGTTATACGTTATATCGTAATGCTACATAACGATATACGTTATAACGTAATACTACATAACGTTATACGTTATAACGTAATACTATATAACGTTATACGTTATAACGTAATACTATATAACGTTATACGTTATATCGTAATGCAATATAACGTTATACGTTATATCGTAATGCTACATAACGTTATAAGTTATATCGTAATGCTACATAACGTTATACGTTATATAGTAATGCTACATAACGTTATACGTTATATCGTAATGCCACATAACGTTATACGTTATATCGTAATGCTACATAACGTTATACGTTATATCGTGATGCTACATAACGATATACGTTATAACGTAATACTATGACGTTGTACGTTATATCGTAATGCTACATAACGTTATACGTTATATCGTAATGCTACATAACGTTATACGTTATAACGTATTACCATATAACGTTATACGTTATATCGTAATAATACATAACGTTGTACGTTATAACGTAATACTACATAACGTTATACGTTATAACGTAATGCTACATAACGTTATACGTAATATCGTACTGCTACATAACGTTATACGTTATATCTTAATGCTACATAACGTTATACGTTATATCGTAATGCTACATAACATTATACGTTATATCTTAATGCTACATAACGTTATACGTTATATCGTAATGCTACATAACGTTATACGTTATATCTTAATGCTACATAACGTTATACGTTATATCGTAATGCTACATAACGTTATACGTTATTACGTAATGCTACATAACGTTATACCTTTTATCGTAATGCTACATAACGACATACGTTATAACGTAATACTATGACGTTGTACGTTATATCGTTATGCTACATAACGTTATACGTTACATCGTAATGCTACATAACGTTATACGTTATATCGTAATGCTACATAACGATATACGTTATAACGTAATACTACGACGTTGTACGTTATATCGTAATGCTACATAACGTTATACGTTATATCGTAATGCTACATAACGTTATACGTTATAACGTATTACCATATAACGTTATACGTTATATCGTAATACTACATAACGTTGTACGTTATAACGTAATACTACATAACGTTATACGTTATAACGTAATGCTACATAACGTTATACGTAATATCGTACTGCTACATAACGTTATACGTTATATCGTTATGCTACATAACGTTATACGTTACATCGTAATGCTAGATAACGTTATACGTTATATCGCAATGCTACATAACGTTATACGTAACATCGTAATGCTACATAACGTTATATGTTATATCGTAATACTACATAACGTTATACGTTATATCGTAATGGTACATAACGTTATACGTTATATCGTAATGCTACATAACGTTATACGTTATATCGTAATGCTACATAACGTTATACGTTATAACGTATTACCATATAACGTTATGCGTTATATCGAAATACTACATAACGTTATACGTTATAACGTAATACTATATAACGTTATACGTTACATCGTAATGCTACATAACGTTATACGTTATATCGTAATACTACATAACGTTATACGTTATATCGTAATGCTACATAACGATATACGTTATAACGTAATACTATGACGTTGTACGTTATATCGTTATGCTACATAACGTTATACGTTACATCGTAATTGTACATAACGTTATACGTTATATCGCAATGCTACATAACGTTATACGTAACATCGTAATGCTACATAACGTTATACGTTATATCGTAATGCTACATAACGTTATACGTTATATCTTAATGCTACATAACTTTATACGTTATATCGTAATGCTACATAACGTTATACGTTATATCGTAATGCTACATAACGTTATACGTTATATCGTAATGCTACATAACGTTATACGTTATATCTTAATGCTACATAACGTTATACGTTATATCGTAATGCTACATAACGTTATACGTTATATCGTAATGCTACATAACGTTATACGTTATATCGTAATGCTACATAACGTTATACGTTATATCGTAATGCTGCATAACGTTATACGTTATATCGTAATGCTGCATAACGTTATACGTTATATCGTAATGCTGCATAACGTTATACGTTATATCGTAATGCTGCATAACGTTATACGTTATATCGTAATGCTACATAACGTTATACGTTATATCGTAATGCTACATAACGTTATACGTTACATCGTAATTGTACATAACGTTATACGTTATATCGCAATGCTACATAACGTTATACGTAACATCGTAATGCTACATAACGTTATATGTTATATCGTAATACTACATAACGTTATACGTTACATCGTAATGCTACATAACGTTATACGTTATATCGGAATGCTACATAACGTTATACGTTATATCGTAATGCTACATAACGTTATACGTTATATCGTAATGCTACATAACGTTATACGTTATATCGTAATGCTACATAACGTTATACGTTATATCTTAATGCTACATAACGTTATACGTTATATCGTAATGCTACATAACGTTATACGTTATATCGTAATGCTACATAACGTTATACGTTATATCGTAATGCTACATAACGATATACGTTATAACGTAATACTGTGACGTTGTACGTTATATCGTAATGCTACATAACGTTATACGTTATATCGTAATGCTACATAACGTTATACGTTATAACGTATTACCATATAACGTTATACGTTATATCGTAATGCTACATAACGTTATACGTTATATCGTAATGCTACATAACGTTATACGTTATATCGTAATGCTACATAACGTTATTCGTTATATCGTAATGCTACATAACGTTATACGTTATATCGTAATGCTACATAACGTTATACGTTATATCGTAATGCTACATAACGTTATACGTTATATCGTAATGCTACATAACGTTATACGTTATATCGTAATGCTACATAACGTTATACGTTATATCGTAATGCTACATAACGTTATACGTTATATCGTAATGCTACATAACGTTATACGTTATATCGTAATGCTACATAACGTTATACGTTATATCGTAATGCTACATAACGTTATACGTTATATCGTAATGCTACATAACGTTATACGTTATATCGTAATGCTACATAACGTTATACGTTATATCGTAATGCTACATAACGTTATACGTTATATCGTAATGCTACATAACGTTATACGTTATATCGTAATGCTACATAACGTTATACGTTATATCGTAATGCTACATAACGTTATACGTTATATCGTAATGCTACATAACGTTATACGATATATCGTAATGCTACATAACGTTATACGTTATATCGTAATGCTACATAACGTTATACGTTATATCGTAATGCTACAAAACGTTATACGTTATATCGTAATGCTACATAACGTTATACGTTATATCGTAATGCTACATAACGTTATACGTTATATCGTAATGCTACATAACGTTATACGTTATATCGTAATGCTACATAACGATATACGTTATAACCTAATACTATGGCGTTATACGTTATATCGTAATGCTACATAACGTTATACGTTATATCGTAATGCTACATAACGTTATACGTTATATCGTAATGCTACATAACGTTATACGTAATATCGTAATGCTACATAACGTTATACGTTATATCTTAATGCTACATAACGTTATACGTAATATCGTAATGCTACATAACATTATACGTTATATCTTAATGCTACATAACGTTATACGTTATATCGTAATGCTACATAACGATATACGTTATATCGTAATGCTACATAACGTTATACGTTATATCGTAATGCTACATAACGATATACGTTATAACGTAATACTAAATAACGTTATACGTTATAACGTATCACCATATAATGTTATACGTTATATCGTAATGCTACATAACGTTATACGTTATAACGCAATGCCACATAACGTTATATGTTATATCGTAATGCAACATTACGTTATACGTTATATCGTAATGCTACATAACGTTATAAGTTATATCGTTATGCTACATAACGTTATACGTTACATCGTAATGCTACATAACGTTATACGTTATATCGTAATGCTACATAACGTTATACGTAACATCTTAATGCTACATAACGTTATACGTTATATCGTAATGCTACATAACGTTATACGTTATAACGTATTACCATATATCGTTATACGTTATATCGTAATACTACATAACGTTATACGTTATATCGTAATACTACATAACGTTATACGTTGTAACGTAATACTACATAACGTTGTACGTTATATCGTAATATTACATAACGTTTTACGTTATAACGTAATACTATGTAACGTTATACGTTATATCGTAATGCTACATAACGTTATACGTTATAACGTATCACCATATAACGTTATACGTTATATCGTAATGCTACATAACGTTATACGTTATAACGTAATGCCACATAACGTTATATGTTATATCGTAATGCTACATTACGTTATACGTTATAACGTAATACTATATAACGTTATACGTTATAACGTAATACTATATAACGTTATACGTTATATCGTAATGCTACATAACGTAATACGTAACATCGTAATGCTACATAACGTTATACGTTATATCGTAATGCTACATAACGTTATACGTTATAACGTATTACCATATATCGTTATACGTTATATCGTAATACTACATAACGTTATACGTTATATCGTAATACTACATGACATTATACGTTATAACGTAATACTACATAACGTTGTACGTTATATCGTAATATTACATAACGTTATACGTTATAACGTAATACTATATAACGTTATACGTTATATCGTAATGCTACATAACGTTATACGTTATAACGTATCACCATATAACGTTATACGTTATATCGTAATGCTACATAACGTTATACGTTATAACGCAATGCCACATAACGTTATATGTTATATCGTAATGCTACATTACGTTATACGTTATATCATTATCCTACATAACGTTATACGTTATATCGTAATACTACATAACGTTATACGTTATAACATAATACTATATAACGTTATACGTTATATCGTAATACTACATAACATTATACGTTATAACGTAATACTACATAACGTTATACGTTATATCGTAATGCTACATAACGATATACGTTATAGCGTAATACTATGACGTTTTACGTTATAGCGTTATGCTACATAACGTTATACGTTACATCGTAATGCTACATAACGTTATACGTTATATCGTAATACCACATAATGTTATACGTTATAACGTATTACCATATACCGTTATACGTTATCTCGTAATACTACATAACGTTATACGTTATAACGTAATACTATATAACGTTATACGTTATATCGTAATGCTACATAACGTTATACGTTATAACGTAATACTATATAACGTTATACGTTATATCGTAATGCTACATAACGTTATACGTTATAACGTAATACTATATAACGTTATACGTAATATCGTAATGCTACATAACGTTATACGTTATATCTTGATGCTACATAACGTTATACGTAATATCGTAATGCTACATAACGTTATACGTTATATCTTAATGCTACATAACGTTATACGTTATATCGTAATGCTACATAACGTTATACGTTATATCGTAATGCTACATAACGTTATACGTTATATCGTAATGCTACATAACGTTATACGTTACATCGTAATGCTACATAACGTTATACGTTATAACGTATTACCATATATGGTTATACGTTATATCGTAATACTACATAACGTTATACGTTATAACGTAATACTACATAACGTTATACGTTATAACGTATCACCATATAACGTTATACGTTATATCGTAATGCTACATAACGTTATACGTTATAACGCAATGCCACATAACGTTATATGTTATATCGTAATGCTACATTACGTTATACGTTATATCATTATCCTACATAACGTTATACGTTATATCGTAATACTACATAACGTTATACGTTATAACATAATACTATATAACGTTATACGTTATATCGTAATACTACATAACATTATACGTTATAACGTAATACTATATAACGTTATACGTTATATCGTAATGCTACACAACGATATACGTTATAACGTAATACTATGACGTTTTACGTTATATCGTTATGCTACATAACGTTATACGTTACATCGTAATGCTACATAACGTTATACGTTATATCGTAATGCTACATAACGTTATACGTAACATCTTAATGCTACATAACGTTATACGTTATATCGTAATGCTACACAACGTTATACGTTATAACGTATTACCATATATCGTTATAGGTTATATCGTAATACTACATAACGTTATACGTTATAACGTAATACTACATAACGTTATACGTTATAACGTAATACTATATAACGTTATACGTTATAACGAAATACTATATAACGTTATACGTTATATCGTAATGCAACATTACGTTATACGTTATATCGTAATGCCACATAACGTTATAAGTTATATCGTTATGCTACATAACGTTATACGTTTCATCGTAATGCTACATAACGTTATACGTTATATCGTAATGCTACATAACGTTATACGTAACATCTTAATGCTACATAACGTTATACGTTATATCGTAATGCTACATAACGTTATACGTTATAACGTATTACCATATATCGTTATACGTTATATCGTAATACTACATAACGTTATACGTTATATCGTAATACTACATAACGTTATACGTTATAACGTAATACTACATAACGTTGTACGTTATATCGTAATATTACATAACGTTATACGTTATAACGTAATACTATATAACGTTATACGTTATATCGTAATGCTACATAACGTTACACGTTATAACGTATCACCATATAACGTTATACGTTATATCGTAATGCTACATAACGTTATACGTTATATCGTAATGCTACATAACGATATACGTTATAACGTAATACTATGACGTTTTACGTTATAGCGTTATGCTACATAACGTTATACGTTACATCGTAATGCTACATAACGTTATACGTTATATCGTAATACCACATAATGTTATACGTTATAACGTATTACCATATACCGTTATACGTTATATCGTAATACTACATAACGTTGTACGTTATATCGTAATATTACATAACGTTATACGTTATAACGTAATACTATATAACGTTATACGTTATATCGTAATACTACATAACGTTATACGTTATAACGTAATACTACATAACGTTGTACGTTATATCGTAATATTACATAACGTTATACGTTATAACGTAATACTATATAACGTTATACGTTATATCGTAATGCTACATAACGTTACACGTTATAACGTATCACCATATAACGTTATACGTTATATCGTAATGCTACATAACGTTATACGTTATATCGTAATGCTACATAACGATATACGTTATAACGTAATACTATGACGTTTTACGTTATAGCGTTATGCTACATAACGTTATACGTTACATCGTAATGCTACATAACGTTATACGTTATATCGTAATACCACATAATGTTATACGTTATAACGTATTACCATATACCGTTATACGTTATATCGTAATACTACATAACGTTATACGTTATAACGTAATACTATATAACGTTATACGTTATATCGTAATGCTACATAACGTTATACGTTATAACGTAATACTATATAACGTTATACGTTATATCGTAATGCTACATAACGTTATACTTTATAACGTAATACTATATAACGTTATACGTAATATCGTAATGCTACATAACGTTATACGTTATATCTTGATGCTACATAACGTTATACGTAATATCGTAATGCTACATAACGTTATACGTTATATCTTAATGCTACATAACGTTATACGTTATATCGTAATGCTACATAACGTTATACGTTATATCGTAATGCTACATAACGTTATACGTTATATCGTAAGGCTACATAACGTTATACGTTACATCGTAATGCTACATAACGTTATACGTTATAACGTATTACCATATATCGTTATACGTTACACACTCTATCAGATTAACGTTATACGTTATAACGTAATACTACATAACGTTATACGTTATAACGTATCACCATATAACGTTATACGTTATATCGTAATGCTACATAACGTTATACGTTATAACGCAATGCCACATAACGTTATATGTTATATCGTAATGCTACATTACGTTATACGTTATATCATTATCCTACATAACGTTATACGTTATATCGTAATACTACATAACGTTATACGTTATAACATAATACTATATAACGTTATACGTTATATCGTAATACTACATAACATTATACGTTATAACGTAATACTACATAACGTTATACGTTATATCGTAATGCTACACAACGATATACGTTATAACGTAATACTATGACGTTTTACGTTATATCGTTATGCTACATAAAGTTATACGTTACATCGTAATGCTACATAACGTTATACGTTATATCGTAATGCTACATAACGTTATACGTAACATCTTAATGCTACATAACGTTATACGTTATATCGTAATGCTACACAACGTTATACGTTATAACGTATTACCATATATCGTTATAGGTTATATCGTAATACTACATAACGTTATACGTTATAACGTAATACTACATAACGTTATACGTTATAACGTAATACTATATAACGTTATACGTTATAACGTAATACTATATAACGTTATACGTTATATCGTAATGCAACATTACGTTATACGTTATATCGTAATGCCACATAACGTTATAAGTTATATCGTTATGCTACATAACGTTATACGTTACATCGTAATGCTACATAACGTTATACGTTATATCGTAATGCTACATAACGTTATACGTAACATCTTAATGCTACATAACGTTATACGTTATATCGTAATGCTACATAACGTTATACGTTATAACGTATTACCATATATCGTTATACGTTATATCGTAATACTACATAACGTTATACGTTGTATCGTAATACTACATAACGTTATACGTTATAACGTAATACTACATAACGTTGTACGTTATATCGTAATATTACATAACGTTATACGTTATAACGTAATACTATATAACGTTATACGTTATATCGTAATGCTACATAACGTTATACGTTATAACGTATCACCATATAACGTTATACGTTATATCGTAATGCTACATAACGTTATACGTTATAACGTAATGCCACATAACGTTATATGTTATATCGTAATGCTACATTACGTTATACGTTATAACGTAATACTATATAACGTTATACGTTATATCGTAATGCTACATAACGTAATACGTAACATCGTAATGCTACATAACGTTATACGTTATATCGTAATGCTACATAACGTTATACGTTATAACGTATTACCATATATCGTTATACGTTATATCGTAATACTACATAACGTTATACGTTATATCGTAATGCAACATTACGTTATACGTTATATCGTAATGCTACATAACGGTATAAGTTATATCGTTATGCTACATAACGTTATACGTTACATCGTAATGCTACATAACGTTATACGTTATATCGTAATATTACATAACGTTATACGTTATAACGTAATACTATATAACTTTATACGTTATATCGTAATGCTACATAACGTTATACGTTATAACGTATCACCATATAACGTTATACGTTATATCGTAATGCTACATAACGTTATACGTTATAACGTAATGCCACATAACGTTATATGTTATATCGTAATGCTACATTACGTTATACGTTATAACGTAATACTATATAACGTTATACGTTATAACGTAATACTATATAACGTTATACGTTATATCGTAATGCTACATAACGTAATACGTAACATCGTAATGCTACATAACGTTATACGTTATATCGTAATGCTACATAACGTTATACGTTATAACGTATCACCATATATCGTTATACGTTATATCGTAATACTACATAACGTTATACGTTATATCGTAATACTACATGACGTTATACGTTATAACGTAATACTACATAACGTTGTACGTTATATCGTAATATTACATAACGTTATACGTTATAACGTAATACTATATAACGTTATACGTTATATCGTAATGCTACATAACGTAATACGTAACATCGTAATGCTACATAACGTTATACGTTATATCGTAATGCTACATAACGTTATACGTTATAACGTATTACCATATATCGTTATACGTTATATCGTAATACTACATAACGTTATACGTTATATCGTAATACTACATAACGTTATACGTTATAACGTAATACTACATAACGTTGTACGTTATATCGTAATATTACATAACGTTATACGTTATAACGTAATACTATATAACGTTATACGTTATATCGTAATGCTACATAACGTTATACGTTATAACGTATCACCATATAACGTTATACGTTATATCGTAATGCTACATAACGTTATACGTTATAACGTAATGCCACATAACGTTATATGTTATATCGTAATGCTACATTACGTTATACGTTATAACGTAATACTATATAACGTTATACGTTATATCGTAATGCTACATAACGTAATACGTAACATCGTAATGCTACATAACGTTATACGTTATATCGTAATGCTACATAACGTTATACGTTATAACGTATTACCATATATCGTTATACGTTATATCGTAATACTACATAACGTTATACGTTATATCGTAATGCAACATTACGTTATACGTTATATCGTAATGCTACATAACGTTATAAGTTATATCGTTATGCTACATAACGTTATACGTTACATCGTAATGCTACATAACGTTATACGTTATATCGTAATATTACATAACGTTATACGTTATAACGTAATACTATATAACTTTATACGTTATATCGTAATGCTACATAACGTTATACGTTATAACGTATCACCATATAACGTTATACGTTATATCGTAATGCTACATAACGTTATACGTTATAACGTAATGCCACATAACGTTATATGTTATATCGTAATGCTACATTACGTTATACGTTATAACGTAATACTATATAACGTTATACGTTATAACGTAATACTATATAACGTTATACGTTATATCGTAATGCTACATAACGTAATACGTAACATCGTAATGCTACATAACGTTATACGTTATATCGTAATGCTACATAACGTTATACGTTATAACGTATTACCATATATCGTTATACGTTATATCGTAATACTACATAACGTTATACGTTATATCGTAATACTACATGACGTTATACGTTATAACGTAATACTACATAACGTTGTACGTTATATCGTAATATTACATAACGTTATACGTTATAACGTAATACTATATAACGTTATACGTTATATCGTAATGCTACATAACGTTATACGTTATAACGTATCACCATATAACGTTATACGTTATATCGTAATGCTACATAACGTTATACGTTATAACGCAATGCCACATAACGTTATATGTTATATCGTAATGCTACATTACGTTATACGTTATATCATTATCCTACATAACGTTATACGTTATATCGTAATACTACAAAACGTTATACGTTATAACATAATACTATATAACGTTATACGTTATATCGTAATACTACATAACATTATACGTTATAACGTAATACTACATAACGTTATACGTTATATCGTAATGCTACATAACGATATACGTTATAACGTAATACTATGACGTTTTACGTTATATCGTTATGCTACATAACGTTATACGTTACATCGTAATGCTACATAACGTTATACGTTATATCGTAATGCTACATAACGTTATACGTAACATCTTAATGCTACATAACGTTATACGTTATATCGTAATGCTACATAACGTTATACGTTATAACGTATTACCATATATCGTTATAGGTTATATCGTAATACTACATAACGTTATACGTTATAACGTAATACTACATAACGTTATACGTTATAACGTAATACCATATAACGTTATACGTTATAACGTAATACTATATAACGTTATACGTTATATCGTAATGCAACATTACGTTATACGTTATATCGTAATGCTACATAACGTTATAAGTTATATCGTTATGCTACATAACGTTATACGTTACATCGTAATGCTACATAACGTTATACGTTATATCGTAATGCTACATAACGTTATACGTAACATCTTAATGCTACATAACGTTATACGTTATATCGTAATGCTACATAACGTTATACGTTATAACGTATTACCATATACCGTTATAGGTTATATCGTAATACTACATAACGTTATACGTTATAACGTAATACTACATAACGTTATACGTTATAACGTAATACTATATAACGTTATACGTTACATCGTAATGCTACATAACGTTATACGTTATATCGTAATGCTACATAACGTTATACGTAACATCGTAATGCTACATAACGTTATACGTTATATCTTAATGCTACATAACGTTATACGTTATATCGTAATGCTACATAACGTTATACGTTATATCGTAATGCTACATAACGTTATACGTAATATCTTAATGCTACATAACGTTATACGTAATATCGTAATGCTACATAACGTTATACGTTATATCTTAATGCTACATAACGTTATACGTTATATCGTAATGCTACATAACGTTATACGTTATATCGTAATGCTACATAACGTTATACGTTATATCGTAATGCTACATAACGATATACGTTATAACGTAATACTATGACGTTGTACGTTATATCGTTATGCTACATAACGTTATACGTTACATCGTAATGTTACATATCGTTATACGTTTTATCGTAATGCTACATAACGTTATACGTTATAACGTAATGCCACATAACGTTATACGTTATATCGTAATGCTACATAACGTTATACGTTATAACGTAATGCCACATAAAGTTATAAGTTATATCGTAATGCTACATTACGTTATACGTTATATCGCAATCCTACATAACGTTATACGTTATATCGTAATACTACATAACGTTATACGTTATAACGTAATACTATATAACGTTACACGTTATATCGTAATGCTACATAACGTTATACGTTATATCGTAATGCTACATAACGTTATACGTTATATCGTAATGCTACATAACGTTATACGTTATATCGTAATGCTACATAACGTTATACGTTATATCGTAATGCTACATAACGTTATACGTTATAACGTATCACCATATAACGTTATACGTTATATCGTTATGCTACATAACGTTATACGTTATATCGTAATGCTACATAACGTTATACGTTATATCGCAATGCTACATAACGTTATACGTTATATCGTAATGCTACATAACGTTATACGTTATATCGTAATGCTACATAACGTTATACGTAACATCGTAATGCTACATAACGTTATACGTTATATCTTAATGCTACATAACGTTATACGTTATATCGTAATGCTACATAACGTTATACGTTATATCGTAATGCTACATAACGTTATACGTAATATCGTAATGCTACATAACGTTATACGTTATATCTTAATGCTACATAACGTTATACGTTATAACGTAATACTATATAACGTTATACGTTATATCGTAATGCAACATAACGTTATACGTTATATCGTAATGCTACATAACGTTATAAGTTATATCGTAATGCTACATAACGTTATACGTTATATCGCAATGCTACACAACGTTATACGTTATATCGTAATGCTACATAACGATATACGTTATAACGTAATACTATGACGTTGTACGTTATATCGTTATGCTACATAACGTTATACGTTACATCGTAATGCTACATATCGTTATACGTTTTATCGTAATGCTACATAACGTTATACGTTATAACGTAATGCCACATAACGTTATACGTTATATCGTAATGCTACATAACGTTATACGTTATAACGTAATGCCACATAAAGTTATATGTTATATCGTAATGCTACATTACGTTATACGTTATATCGTAATCCTACATAACGTTATACGTTATATCGTAATACTACATAACGTTATACGTTATAACGTAATACTATATAACGTTATACGTTATATCGTAAAGCTACATAACGTTATACGTTATATCGTAATGCTACATAACGTTATACGTTATATCGTAATGCTACATAACGTTATACGTTATATCGTAATGCTACATAACGTTATACGTTATATCGTAATGCTACATAACGTTATACGTTATATCGTAATGCTACATAACGTTATAAGTTATAACATATCACCATATAACGTTATACGTTATATCGTTATGCTACATAACGTTATACATTACATCGTAATACTACATAACGTTATACGTTATAACGTAATACTATATAACGTTGTACGCTATAACGTAATGCCACATAAAGTTATATGTTATATCGTAATGCTACATTACGTTATACGTTATATCGTAATCCTACATAACGTTATACGTTATATCGTAATACTACATAACGTTATACGTTATAACGTAATACTATATAACGTTATACGTTATATCGTAATGCTACATAACGTTATACGTTATATCGTAATGCTACATAACGTTATACGTTATATCGTAATGCTACATAACGTTATACGTTATATCGTAATGCTACATAACGTTATACGTTATATCGTAATGCTACATAACGTTATACGTTATATCGTAATGCTACATAACGTTATACGTTATATCGTAATGCTACATAACGTTATACGTTATAACGTATCACCATATAACGTTATACGTTATATCGTTATGCTACATAACGTTATACGTTACATCGTAATGCTACATATCGTTATACGTTTTATCGTAATGCTACATAACGTTATACGTTATAACGTAATGCCACATAACGTTATACGTTATATCGTAATGCTACATAACGTTATACGTTATATCGTAATGCTACATAACGTTATACGTTATATCGTAATGCTACATAACGTTATACGTTATATCGTAATGCTACATAACGTTATACGTTATATCGTAATGCTACATAACGTTATACGTTATAACGTAATACTATATAACGTTATACGTTATATCGTAATGCTACATAACGTTATACGTTATATCGTAATGCTACATAACGTTATACGTTATATCGTAATGCTACATAACGTTATACGTTATATCGTAATGCTACATAACGTTATACGTTATAACGTATCACCATATAACGTTATACGTTATATCGTTATGCTACATAACGTTATACGTTACATCGTAATGCTACATAACGTTGTACGTTATATCGTAATATTACATAACGTTATACGTTATAACGTAATACTATATAACGTTATACGTTATATCGTAATGCAACATAACGTTATACGTTATATCGTAATGCTACATAACGTTATAAGTTATATCGTAATCCTACATAACGTTATACGTTATATCGCAATGCTACATAACGTTATACGTTATATCGTAATGCTACATAACGTTATACGTTATATCGTAATGCTACATAACGTTATACGTAACATCGTAATGCTACATAACGTTATACGTTATATCTTAATGCTACATAACGTTATACGTTATATCGTAATGCTACATAACGTTATACGTTATATCGTAATGCTACATAACGTTATACGTAATATCGTAATGCTACATAACGTTATACGTTATATCTTAATGCTACATAACGTTATACGTTATAACGTAATACTATATAACGTTATACGTTATATCGTAATGCAACATAACGTTATACGTTATATCCTAATGCTACATAACGTTATAAGTTATATCGTAATGCTACATAACGTTATACGTTATATCGCAATGCTACACAACGTTATACGTTATATCGTAATGCTACATAACGATATACGTTATAACGTAATACTATGATGTTGTACGTTATATCGTTATGCTACATAACGTTATACGTTACATCGTAATGCTACATATCGTTATACGTTTTATCGTAATGCTACATAACGTTATACGTTATAACGTAATGCCACATAACGTTATACGTTATATCGTAATGCTACATAACGTTATACGTTATAACGTAATGCCACATAAAGTTATATGTTATATCGTAATGCTACATAACGTTATACGTTATATCTTAATGCTACATAACGTTATACGTTATATCGTAATGCTACATAACGTTATACGTTATATCGTAATGCTACATAACGTTATACGTTATATCGTAATGCTACATAACGTTATACGTTATATCGTAATGCTACATAACGTTGTACGTTATAACGTAATACTATATAACGTTATACGTTATATCGTAATGCTACATAACGTTATACGTAACATCGTAATGCTACATAACGTTATACGTTATATCGTAATGCTACATAACGTTATACGTTATAACGTATTACCATATATCGTTATACGTTATATCGTAATACTACATAACGTTATACGTTATATCGTAATACTACATAACGTTATACGTTATAACGTAATACTACATAACGTTGTACGTTATATCGTAATATTACATAACGTTATACGTTATAACGTAATACTATATAACGTTATACGTTATATCGTAATGCTACATAACGTTATACGCTATACCGCAATGCCACATAACGTTATATGTTATATCGTAATGCTACATTACGTTATACGTTATATCATTATCCTACATAACGTTATACGTTATATCGTAATACTACATAACGTTATACGTTATAACATAATACTATATAACGTTATACGTTATATCGTAATACTACATAACGTTATACGTTATAACGTAATACTACATAACGTTATACGTTATATCGTAATGCTACATAACGATATACGTTATAACGTAATACTATGGCGTTTTACGTTATATCGTTATGCTACATAACGTTATACGTTACATCGTAATGCTACATAACGTTATACGTTATATCGTAATGCTACATAACGTTATACATTACATCGTAATACTACATAACGTTATACGTTATAACGTAATACTATATAACGTTATACGTTATAACGTAATGCCACATAAAGTTATATGTTATATCGTAATGCTACATTACGTTATACGTTATATCGTAATCCTACATAACGTTATACGTTATATCGTAATACTACATAACGTTATACGTTATAACGTAATACTATATAACGTTATACGTTATATCGTAAAGCTACATAACGTTATACGTTATATCGTAATGCTACATAACGTTATACGTTATATCGTAATGCTACATAACGTTATACGTTATATCGTAATGCTACATAACGTTATACGTTATATCGTAATGCTACATAACGTTATACGTTATAACGTAATACTATATAACGTTATACGTTATATCGTAATGCTACATAACGTTATACGTAACATCGTAATGCTACATAACGTTATACGTTATATCGTAATGCTACATAACGTTATACGTTATAACGTATTACCATATATCGTTATACGTTATATCGTAATACTACATAACGTTATACGTTATATCGTAATACTACATAACGTTATACGTTATAACGTAATACTACATAACGTTGTACGTTATATCGTAATATTACATAACGTTATACGTTATAACGTAATACTATATAACGTTATACGTTATATCGTAATGCTACATAACGTTATACGCTATACCGCAATGCCACATAACGTTATATGTTATATCGTAATGCTACATTACGTTATACGTTATATCATTATCCTACATAACGTTATACGTTATATCGTAATACTACATAACGTTATACGTTATGACGTATCACCATATAACGTTATACTTTATATCGTAATGCTACATAACGTTATACGTTATATCTTAATGCTACATAACGTTATACGTAATATCGTAATGCTACATAACGTTATACGTTATATCTTAATGCTACATAACGTTATACGTTATATCGTAATGCTACATAACGTTATACGTTATATCGTAATGCTACATAACGTTATACGTTATAACGTAATACTACATAACGTTGTACGTTATATCGTAATATTACATAACGTTATACGTTATAACGTAATACTATATAACGTTATACGTTATATCGTAATGCTACATAACGTTATACGCTATACCGCAATGCCACATAACGTTATATGTTATATCGTAATGCTACATTACGTTATACGTTATATCATTATCCTACATAACGTTATACGTTATATCGTAATACTACATAACGTTATACGTTATGACGTATCACCATATAACGTTATACTTTATATCGTAATGCTACATAACGTTATACGTTATATCTTAATGCTACATAACGTTATACGTAATATCGTAATGCTACATAACGTTATACGTTATATCTTAATGCTACATAACGTTATACGTTATATCGTAATGCTACATAACGTTATACGTTATATCGTAATGCTACATAACGTTATACGTTATAACGTAATACTATATAACGTTATACGTTATAACGTAATACTATATAACGTTATACGTTATATCGTAATGCAACATAACGTTATACGTTATATCGTAATGCTACATAACGTTATACGTTATATCTTAATGCTACATAACGTTATACGTTATATCGTAATGCTACATAACGTTATACGTTATATCGTAATGCTACATAACGTTATACGTAATATCGTAATGCTACATAACGTTATACGTTATATCTTAATGCTACATAACGTTATACGTAATATCGTAATGCTACATAACGTTATACGTTATATCTTAATGCTACATAACGTTTACGTTATATCGTAATGCTACATAACGTTATACGTTATATCGTAATGCTACATAATGTTATACGTTATATCGTGATGCTACATAACGATATACGTTATAACGTAATACTATGACGTTGTACGTTATATCGTTATGCTACATAACGTTATACATTACATCGTAATACTACATAACGTTATACGTTATAACGTAATACTATATAACGTTGTACGCTATAACGTAATGCCACATAAAGTTATATGTTATATCGTAATGCTACATTACGTTATACGTTATATCGTAATCCTACATAACGTTATACGTTATATCGTAATACTACATAACGTTATACGTTATAACGTAATACTATATAACGTTATACGTTATATCGTAATGCTACATAACGTTATACGTTATATCGTAATGCTACATAACGTTATACGTTATATCGTAATGCTACATAACGTTATACGTTATATCGTAATGCTACATAACGTTATACGTTATATCGTAATGCTACATAACGTTATACGTTATATCGTAATGCTACATAACGTTATACGTTATATCGTAATGCTACATAACGTTATACGTTATAACGTATCACCATATAACGTTATACGTTATATCGTTATGCTACATAACGTTATACGTTACATCGTAATGCTACATATCGTTATACGTTTTATCGTAATGCTACATAACGTTATACGTTATAACGTAATGCCACATAACGTTATACGTTATATCGTAATGCTACATAACGTTATACGTTATATCGTAATGCTACATAACGTTATACGTTATATCGTAATGCTACATAACGTTATACGTTATATCGTAATGCTACATAACGTTATACGTTATATCGTAATGCTACATAACGTTATACGTTATAACGTAATACTATATAACGTTATACGTTATATCGTAATGCTACATAACGTTATACGTAACATCGTAATGCTACATAACGTTATACGTTATATCGTAATGCTACATAACGTTATACGTTATAACGTATTACCATATATCGTTATACGTTATATCGTAATACTACATAACGTTATACGTTATATCGTAATACTACATAACGTTATACGTTATAACGTAATACTACATAACGTTGTACGTTATATCGTAATATTACATAACGTTATACGTTATAACGTAATACTATATAACGTTATACGTTATATCGTAATGCAACATAACGTTATACGTTATATCGTAATGCTACATAACGTTATAAGTTATATCGTAATCCTACATAACGTTATACGTTATATCGCAATGCTACATAACGTTATACGTTATATCGTAATGCTACATAACGTTATACGTTATATCGTAATGCTACATAACGTTATACGTAACATCGTAATGCTACATAACGTTATACGTTATATCTTAATGCTACATAACGTTATACGTTATATCGTAATGCTACATAACGTTATACGTTATATCGTAATGCTACATAACGTTATACGTAATATCGTAATGCTACATAACGTTATACGTTATATCTTAATGCTACATAACGTTATACGTTATAACGTAATACTATATAACGTTATACGTTATATCGTAATGCAACATAACGTTATACGTTATATCGTAATGCTACATAACGTTATAAGTTATATCGTAATGCTACATAACGTTATACGTTATATCGCAATGCTACACAACGTTATACGTTATATCGTAATGCTACATAACGATATACGTTATAACGTAATACTATGACGTTGTACGTTATATCGTTATGCTACATAACGTTATACGTTACATCGTAATGCTACATATCGTTATACGTTTTATCGTAATGCTACATAACGTTATACGTTATAACGTAATGCCACATAACGTTATACGTTATATCGTAATGCTACATAACGTTATACGTTATAACGTAATGCCACATAAAGTTATATGTTATATCGTAATGCTACATAACGTTATACGTTATATCTTAATGCTACATAACGTTATACGTTATATCGTAATGCTACATAACGTTACTCGTTATATCGTAATGCTACATAACGTTATACGTTATATCGTAATGCTACATAACGTTATACGTTATATCGTAATGCTACATAACGTTATACGTTATAACGTAATACTATATAACGTTATACGTTATATCGTAATGCTACATAACGTTATACGTAACATCGTAATGCTACATAACGTTATACGTTATATCGTAATGCTACATAACGTTATACGTTATAACGTATTACCATATATCGTTATACGTTATATCGTAATACTACATAACGTTATACGTTATATCGTAATACTACATAACGTTATACGTTATAACGTAATACTACATAACGTTGTACGTTATATCGTAATATTACATAACGTTATACGTTATAACGTAATACTATATAACGTTATACGTTATATCGTAATGCTACATAACGTTATACGCTATACCGCAATGCCACATAACGTTATATGTTATATCGTAATGCTACATTACGTTATACGTTATATCATTATCCTACATAACGTTATACGTTATAACGTAATACTACATAACGTTATACGTTATAACATAATACTATATAACGTTACACGTTATATCGTAATACTACATAACGTTATACGTTATAACGTAATACTACATAACGTTATACGTTATATCGTAATGCTACATAACGATATACGTTATAACGTAATACTATGGCGTTTTACGTTATATCGTAATACTACATAACGTTATACGTTATAACGTAATACTATATAACGTTATACGTTATAACGTAATGCCACATAAAGTTATATGTTATATCGTAATGCTACATTACGTTATACGTTATATCGTAATCCTACATAACGTTATACGTTATATCGTAATACTACATAACGTTATACGTTATAACGTAATACTATATAACGTTATACGTTATATCGTAAAGCTACATAACGTTATACGTTATATCGTAATGCTACATAACGTTATACGTTATATCGTAATGCTACATAACGTTATACGTTATATCGTAATGCTACATAACGTTATACGTTATAACGTAATACTATATAACGTTATACGTTATATCGTAATGCTACATAACGTTATACGTAACATCGTAATGCTACATAACGTTATACGTTATATCGTAATGCTACATAACGTTATACGTTATAACGTATTACCATATATCGTTATACGTTATATCGTAATACTACATAACGTTATACGTTATATCGTAATACTACATAACGTTATACGTTATAACGTAATACTACATAACGTTGTACGTTATTTCGTAATATTACATAACGTTATACGTTATAACGTAATACTATATAACGTTATACGTTATATCGTAATGCTACATAACGTTATACGCTATACCGCAATGCCACATAACGTTATATGTTATATCGTAATGCTACATTACGTTATACGTTATATCATTATCCTACATAACGTTATACGTTATATCGTAATACTACATAACGTTATACGTTATGACGTATCACCATATAACGTTATACTTTATATCGTAATGCTACATAACGTTATACGTTATATCTTAATGCTACATAACGTTATACGTAATATCGTAATGCTACATAACGTTATACGTTATATCTTAATGCTACATAACGTTATACGTTATATCGTAATGCTACATAACGTTATACGTTATATCGTAATGCTACATAACGTTATACGTTATAACGTAATACTATATAACGTTATACGTTATAACGTAATACTATATAACGTTATACGTTATATCGTAATGCAACATAACGTTATACGTTATATCGTAATGCTACATAACGTTATACGTTATATCTTAATGCTACATAACGTTATACGTTATATCGTAATGCTACATAACGTTATACGTTATATCGTAATGCTACATAACGTTATACGTAATATCGTAATGCTACATAACGTTATACGTTATATCTTAATGCTACATAACGTTATACGTAATATCGTAATGCTACATAACGTTATACGTTATATCTTAATGCTACATAACGTTTACGTTATGTCGTAATGCTACATAACGTTATACGTTATATCGTAATGCTACATAACGTTATACGTTATATCGTGATGCTACATAACGATATACGTTATAACGTAATACTATGACGTTGTACGTTATATCGTTATGCTACATAACGTTATACGTTACATCGTAATGCTACATATCGTTATACGTTTTATCGTAATGCTACATAACGTTATACGTTATAACGTAATGCCACATAACGTTATACGTTATATCGTAATGCTACATAACGTTATACGTTATAACGTAATGCCACATAAAGTTATATGTTATATCGTAATGCTACATTACGTTATACGTTATATCGTAATCCTACATAACGTTATACGTTATATCGTAATACTACATAACGTTATACGTTATAACGTAATACTATATAACGTTATACGTTATATCGTAATGCTACATAACGTTATACGTTATATCGTAATGCTACATAACGTTATACGTTATATCGTAATGCTACATAACGTTATACGTTATATCGTAATGCTACATAACGTTATACGTTATATCGTAATGCTACATAACGTTATACGTTATATCGTAATGCTACATAACGTTATACGTTATATCGTAATGCTACATTACGTTATACGTTATATCGTAATCCTACATAACGTTATACGTTATATCGTAATACTACATAACGTTATACGTTATAACGTAATACTATATAACGTTATACGTTATATCGTAATGCTACATAACGTTATTCGTTATATCGTAATGCTACATAACGATATACGTTATATCGTAATGCTACATAACGTTATACGTTATATCGTAATGCTACATAACGTTATACGTTATATCGTAATGCTACATAACGTTATACGTTATATCGTAATGCTACATAACGTTATACGTTATATCGTAATGCTACATTACGTTATACGTTATATCGTAATCCTACATAACGTTATACGTTATATCGTAATACTACATAACGTTATACGTTATAACGTAATACTATATAACGTTATACGTTATATCGTAATGCTACATAACGTTATTCGTTATATCGTAATGCTACATAACGATATACGTTATATCGTAATGCTACATAACGTTATACGTTATATCGTAATACTACATAACGTTATAAGTCATAACGTAATACTACATAACGTTATACGTTATATTGTAATGCTACATAACTTTATACGTTATATCGTAATGCTACATAACGTTATACGTTATATCGTAATACTACATAACGTTATACGTCATAACGTAATACTACATAACGTTATACGTTATATCGTAATGCTACATAACGATATACGTTATAACGTAATACTATGACGTTGTACGTTATATCGTTATGCTACATAACGTTATACGTTACATCGTAATGCTACATAACGTTATATGTTATAACGTAATACTATATAACGTTATACGTTATATCGTAATGCTACATAACGTTATACGTTATAACGTATCACCATATAACGTTATACGTTATATCGTAATGCTACATAACGTTATACGTTATAACGTAATGCCACATAACGTTATATGTTATATCGTAATGCTACATAACGTTATACGTTATATCGTAATACTACATAACGTTATACGTTATATCGTAATGCTACATAACGTTATACGTTATATCGTAATACTACATAACGTTATACGTTATATCGTAATGCTACATAACGTTATACGTTATAACGTACTACCATATAACGTTATACGTTATATCGCTATATTACATAACGTTATTCGTTATAACGTAATACTATATAACGTTATACGTTATATCGTAATGCTACATAACGTTATACGTTATAACGTATCACCATATAACGTTATACGTTATATCGTAATGCTACATAACGTTATACGTTATAACGTAATGCCACATAACGTTATATGTTATATCGTAATGCTACATTACGTTATACGTTATATCGTAATACTACATAACGATATACGTTATAACGTAATACTATATAACGTTATACGTTATATCGTAATGCTACATAACGTTATACGTTATATCGTAATGCTACATAACGTTATACGTTATATCGTAATGCTACATAACGTTATACGTTATATGGTAATACTACATAACGTTATACGTTATAACGTAATACTACATAACGTTATACGTTACATCGTAATGCTACATAACGTTATACGTTAAATCGTAATGCTACATAACGTTATACGTAACATCGTAATGCTACATAACGTTATACGTTATATCGTAATGCTACATAACGTTATACGTTATAACGTAATACTGCATAACGTTATACGTTATATCGTAATGTCACATAACGTCATACGTTATATCGTAATGCTACATAACGTTATACGTTATATCGTAATACTACATAACGTTATACGTTATATCGTAATGCTACATAACGTTATACGTTATATCGTAATATTACATAACGTTATACGTTATAACGTAATACTATATAACGTTATACGTTATATCGTAATGCTACATAACGTTATACGTTATAACGTATCACCATATAACGTTATACGTTATATCGTAATGCTACATAACGTTATACGTTATAACGTAATGCCACATAACGTTATATGTTATATCGTAATGCTACATAACGTTATACGTTATATCGTAATGCTACATAACGTTATACGTTATATCGTAATGCTACATAACGTTATACGTTATATCGTAATGCTACATAACGTTATACGTTATATCGTAATGCTACATAACGTTATACGTTATATCGTAATGCTACATAACGTTATACGTTATATCGTAATACTACATAACGTCATACGTCATAACGTAATACTACATAACGTTATACGTTATATCGTAATGCTACATAACGTTATACGTTATATCGTAATGCTACATAACGTTATACGTTATATCGTAATACTACATAACTTTATACGTCATAACGTAATACTCAATAACGTTATACGTTATATCGTAATGCTACATAACGTTATATGTTATAACGTATTACCATATATCGTTATACGTTATATCGTAATACTACATAACGTTATACGTTATAACGTAATACTACATAACGTTATACTTTATAACGTAATACTATATAACGTTATACGTTATAACGTAGTACTATATAACGTTATACGTTATATCGTAATGCAACATAACGTTATACGTTATATCGTAATGCTACATAACGTTATACGTTATATCGTAATGCTACATAACGTTATAAGTCATAACGTAATACTACATAACGTTATACGTTATATCGTAATGCTACATAACGTTATACGTTATATCGTAATGCTACATAACGTTATACGTTATATCGTAATACTACATAACGTTATACGTCATAACGTAATACTACATAACGTTATACGTTATATCGTAATACTACATAACGTTATACGTCATAACGTAATACTACATAACGTTATACGTTATATCGTAATGCTACATAACGTTATACGTTATATCGTAATACTACATAACGTTATACGTTATATCGTAATGCTACATAACGTTATACGTTATATCGTAATACTACATATCGTTATACGTTATATCGTAATGCTACATAACGTTATACGTTATAACGTACTACCATATAACGTTATACGTTATATCGTTATATTACATAACGTTATACGTTATAACGTAATACTATATAACGTTATACGTTATATCGTAATGCTACATAACGTTATACGTTATAACGTATCACCATATAACGTTATACGTTATATCGTAATGCTACATAACGTTATACGTTATAACGTAATGCCACATAACGTTATATGTTATATCGTAATGCTACATTACGTTATACGTTATATCGTAATCCTACATAACGTTATACGTTATATCGTAATAATACATATCGATATACGTTATAACGTAATACTATATAACGTTATACGTTATATCGTAATGCTACATAACGTTATACGTTATATCGTAATGCTACATAACGTTATACGTTATATCGTAATGCTACATAACGTTATACGTTATATCGTAATACTACATAACGTTATACGTTATAACGTAATACTACATAACGTTATACGTTACATCGTAATGCTACATAACGTTATACGTTAAATCGTAATGCTACATAACGTTATACGTAACATCGTAATGCTACATAACGTTATACGTTATATCGTAATGCTACATAACGTTATACGTTATAACGTAATACTACATAACGTTATACGTTATATCGTAATGTCACATAACGTCATACGTTATATCGTAATGCTACATAACGTTATACGTTATATCGTAATACTACATAACGTTATACGTTATATCGTAATGCTACATAACGTTATACGTTATAACGTACTAAAATATAACGTTATACGTTATATCGTAATATTACATAACGTTATACGTTATGACGTAATACTATATAACGTTATACGTTATATCGTAATGCTACATAACGTTATACGTTATATCGTAATGCTACATAACGATATACGTTATAACGTAATACTACATAACGTTATACGTTATAACGTGATACTATATAACGTTATACGTTATAACGTAATACTATATAACGTTATACGTTATATCGTAATGCAACATAACGTTATACGTTATATCGTAATGCTACATAACGTTATAAGTTATATCGTAATGCTACATAACGTTATACGTTATATCGTAATGCTACATAACGTTATACGTTATATCGTAATGCTACATAACGTTATATGTTATAACGTATTACCATATATCGTTATACGTTATATCGTAATACTACATAACGTTATACGTTATATCGTAATGCTACATAACGTTATACGTTATATCGTAATGCTACATAACGTTATACGTTATATCGTAATGCTACATAACGTTATACGTTATATCGTAATGCTACATAACGTTATACGTTATATCGTAATGCTACATAACGTTATACGTTATATCGTAATACTACATAACGTTATACGTTATAACGTAATACTACATAACGTTATACGTTACATCGTAATGCTACATAACGTTATACGTTAAATCGTAATGCTACATAACGTTATACGTAACATCGTAATGCTACATAACGTTATACGTTATATCGTAATGCTACATAACGTTATACGTTATAACGTAATACTACATAACGTTATACGTTATATCGTAATGTCACATAACGTCATACGTTATATCGTAATGCTACATAACGTTATACGTTATATCGTAATACTACATAACGTTATACGTTATATCGTAATGCTACATAACGTTATACGTTATAACGTACTACCATATAACGTTATACGTTATATCGTAATATTACATAACGTTATACGTTATGACGTAATACTATATAACGTTATACGTTATATCGTAATGCTACATAACGTTATACGTTATAACGTATCACCATATAACGTTATACGTTATATCGTAATGCTACATAACGTTATACGTTATAACGTAATGCCACATAACGTTATACGTTATAACGTAATGCCACATAACGTTATATGTTATATCGTAATGCTACATAACGTTATACGTTATATCGTAATGCTACATAACGTTATACGTTATATCGTAATGCTACATAACGTTATACGTTATATCGTAATGCTACATAACGTTATACGTTATATCGTAATGCTACATAACGTTATACGTTATATCGTAATGCTACATAACGTTATACGTTATATCGTAATACTACATAACGTTATACGTTATAACGTAATACTACATAACGTTATACGTTACATCGTAATGCTACATAACGTTATACGTTAAATCGTAATGCTACATAACGTTATACGTAACATCGTAATGCTACATAACGTTATACGTTATATCGTAATGCTACATATCGTTATACGTTATAACGTAATACTACATAACGTTATACGTTATATCGTAATGTCACATAACGTCATACGTTATATCGTAATGCTACATAACGTTATACGTTATATCGTAATACTACATAACGTTATACGTTATATCGTAATGCTACATAACGTTATACGTTATAACGTACTACCATATAATGTTATACGTTATATCGTAATATTACATAACGTTATACGTTATGACGTAATACTATATAACGTTATACGTTATATCGTAATGCTACATAACGTTATACGTTATAACGTATCACCATATAACGTTATACGTTATATCGTAATGCTACATAACGTTATACGTTATGACGTAATGCCACATAACGTTATATGTTATATCGTAATGCTACATAACGTTATACGTTATATCGTAATGCTACATAACGTTATACGTTATATCGTAATGCTACATAACGTTATACGTTATAACGTATCACCATATAACGTTATACGTTATATCGTAATGCTACATAACGTTATACGTTATAACGTAATGCCACATAACGTTATACGTTATAACGTAATGCCACATAACGTTATATGTTATATCGTAATGCTACATAACGTTATACGTTATATCGTAATGCTACATAACGTTATACGTTATATCGTAATGCTACATAACGTTATACGTTATATCGTAATGCTACATAACGTTATACGTTATATCGTAATGCTACATAACGTTATACGTTATATCGTAATGCTACATAACGTTATACGTTATATCGTAATACTACATAACGTTATACGTTATAACGTAATACTACATAACGTTATACGTTACATCGTAATGCTACATAACGTTATACGTTAAATCGTAATGCTACATAACGTTATACGTAACATCGTAATGCTACATAACGTTATACGTTATATCGTAATGCTACATAACGTTATACGTTATAACGTAATACTACATAACGTTATACGTTATATCGTAATGTCACATAACGTCATACGTTATATCGTAATGCTACATAACGTTATACGTTATATCGTAATACTACATAACGTTATACGTTATATCGTAATGCTACATAACGTTATACGTTATAACGTACTACCATATAATGTTATACGTTATATCGTAATATTACATAACGTTATACGTTATGACGTAATACTATATAACGTTATACGTTATATCGTAATGCTACATAACGTTATACGTTATAACGTATCACCATATAACGTTATACGTTATATCGTAATGCTACATAACGTTATACGTTATGACGTAATGCCACATAACGTTATATGTTATATCGTAATGCTACATAACGTTATACGTTATATCGTAATGCTACATAACGTTATACGTTATATCGTAATGCTACATAACGTTATACGTTATATCGTAATGCTACATAACGTTATACGTTATATCGTAATGCTACATAACGTTATACGTTATATCGTAATGCTACATAACGTTATACGTTATATCGTAATACTACATAACGTTATACGTCATAACGTAATACTACATAACGTTATACGTTATATCGTAATGCTACATAACGTTATACGTTATATCGTAATGCTACATAACGTTATACGTTATATCGTAATACTACATAACTTTATACGTCATAACGTAATACTACATAACGTTATACGTTATATCGTAATGCTACATAACTTTATATGTTATAACGTATTACCATATATCGTTATACGTTATATCGTAATACTACATAACGTTATACGTTATATCGTAATGCTACATAACGTTATACGTTATATCGTAATGCTACATAACGTTATACGTTATATCGTAATACTACATAACGTTATACGTCATAACGTAATACTACATAACGTTATACGTTATATCGTAATGCTACATAACGTTATACGTTATATCGTAATGCTACATAACGTTATACGTTATATCGTAATGCTACATAACGTTATACGTTATATCGTAATGCTACATAACGTTATACGTTATATCGTAATACTACATAACGTTATAAGTCATAACGTAATACTACATAACGTTATACGTTATATCGTAATGCTACATAACGTTATACGTTATATCGTAATGCTACATAACGTTATACGTTATAACGTAATACTATATAACGTTATACGTTATATCGTAATGCTACATAACGTTATTCGTTATATCGTAATGCTACATAACGTTATACGTTATAACGTAATACTATGACGTTGTACGTTATATGGTTATGCTACATAACGTTATACGTTACATCGTAATGCTACATAACGTTATACGTTATAACGTATTACCATATATCGTTATACGTTATATCGTAATACTACATAACGTTATACGTTATATCGTAATGCAACATAACGTTATACGTTATATCGTAATGCTACATAACGTTGTAAGTTATATCGTAATGCTACATAACGTTATACGTTATATCGTAATGCTACATAACGTTAAACGTTATATCGTAATGCTACATAACGTTATACGTTATATCGGAATGCTACATAACGTTATACGTTATATCGTAATGCTACATAACGTTATACGTTATATCGTAATGCTACGTAACGTTATACGTTATATCGTAATGCTACATAACGTTATACGTAATATCGTAATGCTACATAACGTTGTACGTTATATCTTAATGCTACATAACGTTATACGTAATATCGTAATGCTACATAACGTTATACGTTATATCTTAATGCTACATAACGTTATACGTTATATCGTAATGCTACATAACGTTATACGTTATATCGTAATGCTACATAACGTTATTCGTTATATCGTAATGCTACATAACGTTATACGTTATAACGTAATACTATGACGTTGTACGTTATATGGTTATGCTACATAACGTTATACGTTACATCGTAATGCTACATAACGTTATACGTTATAACGTATTACCGTATATCGTTATACGTTATATCGTAATACTACATAACGTTATACGTTATATCGTAATGCAACATAACGTTATACGTTATATCGTAATGCTACATAACGTTGTAAGTTATATCGTAATGCTACATAACGTTATACGTTATATCGTAATGCTACATAACGTTAAACGTTATATCGTAATGCTACATAACGTTATACGTTATATCGGAATGCTACATAACGTTATACGTTATATCGTAATGCTACATAACGTTATACGTAACATCGTAATGCTACATAACATTATACGTTATATCTTAATGCTACATAACGTTATACGTTATATCGTAATGCTACATAACGTTTACGTTATATCGTAATGCTACATAACGTTATACGTAATATCGTAATGCTACATAACGATATACGTTATATCGTAATGCTACATAACGTTATACGTTATATCGTAATACTACATAACGTTATACGTTATATCGTAATGCTACATAACGTTATACGTTATAACGTACTACCATATAACGTTATACGTTATATCGTAATATTACATAACGTTATACGTTATAACGTAATACTACATAACGTTATACGTTATAACGTAATACTATATAACGTTATACGTTATAACCTAATACTATATAACGTTATACGTTATATCGTAATGCTACATAACGTTATACGTTATATCGTAATACTACATAACGTTATAAGTCATAACGTAATACTACATAACGTTATACGTTATATCGTAATGCTACATAACGTTATACGTTATATCGTAATGCTACATAACGTTATACGTTATATCGTAATGCTACATAACGTTATACGTTATATCGTAATGCTACATAACGTTATACGTTATATCGTAATGCTACATAACGTTATATGTTATAACGTATTACCATATATCGTTATACGTTATATCGTAATACTACATAACGTTATACGTTATATCGTAATGCTACATAACGTTATACGTTATATCGTAATGCTACATAACGTTATACGTTATATCGTAATACTACATAACGTTATACGTCATAACGTAATACTACATAACGTTATACGTTATATCGTAATGCTACATAACGTTATACGTTATATCGTAATGCTACATAACGTTATACGTTATATCGTAATGCTACATAACGTTATACGTTATATCGTAATACTACATAACGTTATAAGTCATAACGTAATACTACATAACGTTATACGTTATATCGTAATGCTACATAACGTTATACGTTATATCGTAATGCTACATAACGTTATACGTTATAACGTAATACTATATAACGTTATACGTTATATCGTAATGCTACATAACGTTATTCGTTATATCGTAATGCTACACAGCGTTATACGTTATAACGTAATACTATGACGTTGTACGTTATATGGTTATGCTACATAACGTTATATGTTACATCGTAATGCTACATAACGTTATACGTTATAACGTATTACCGTATATCGTTATACGTTATATCGTAATACTACATAACGTTATACGTTATATCGTAATGCAACATAACGTTATACGTTATATCGTAATGCTACATAACGTTGTAAGTTATATCGTAATGCTACATAACGTTATACGTTATATCGTAATGCTACATAACGTTAAACGTTATATCGTAATGCTACATAACGTTATACGTTATATCGGAATGCTACATAACGTTATACGTTATATCGTAATGCTACATAACGTTATACGTAACATCGTAATGCTACATAACATTATACGTTATATCTTAATGCTACATAACGTTATACGTTATATCGTAATGCTACATAACGTTTACGTTATATCGTAATGCTACATAACGTTATACGTAATATCGTAATGCTACATAACGATATACGTTATATCGTAATGCTACATAACGTTATACGTTATATCGTAATACTACATAACGTTATACGTTATATCGTAATGCTACATAACGTTATACGTTATAACGTACTACCATATAACGTTATACGTTATATCGTAATATTACATAACGTTATACGTTATAACGTAATACTACATAACGTTATACGTTATAACGTAATGCTATATAACGTTATACGTTATAACCAAATACTATATAACGTTATACGTTATATCGTAATGCAACATAACGTTATACGTTATATCGTAATGCTACGTAACGTTATACGTTATATCGTAATGCTACATAACGTTATACGTAATATCGTAATGCTACATAACGTTGTACGTTATATCTTAATGCTACATAACGTTATACGTAATATCGTAATGCTACATAACGTTATACGTTATATCTTAATGCTACATAACGTTATACGTTATATCGTAATGCTACATAACGTTATACGTTATATCGTAATGCTACATAACGTTATACGTTATATCGTAATGCTACATAACGATATACGTTATAACGTAATACTACATAACGTTATACGTTATAACGTGATACTATATAACGTTATACGTTATAACGTATTACTATATAACGTTATACGTTATATCGTAATGCAACATAACGTTATACGTTATATCGTAATGCTACATAACGTTATAAGTTATATCGTAATGCTACATAACGTTATACGTAACATCGTAATGCTACATAACGTTATACGTTATATCTTAATGCTACATAACGTTATACGTCATATCGTAATGCTACATAACGTTATACGTTATATCGTAATGCTACATAACGTTATACGTTATATCGTAATGCTACATAACGTTATACGTAATATCGTAATGCTACATAACGTTATACGTTATATCGTAATGCTACATAACGTTATACGTAACATCGTAATGCTACATAATGTTGTACGTTATATCGTTATGCTAAATAACGTTATACGTTATAACGTAATACTACATAACGTTATACGTTATAACGTATTACCATATATCGTTATACGTTATATCGTAATACTACATAACGTTATACGTTATAACGTAATACTACATAACGTTATACGTTATAACGTAATACTATATAACGTTATACGTTATAACGTAATACTATATAACGTTATACGTTATATCGTAATGCAACATAACGTTATACGTTATATCTTAATGCTACATAACGTTATACGTTATATCGTAATGCTACATAACGTTATACGTAATATCGTAATGCTACATAACGTTATACGTTATATCTTAATGCTACATAACGTTATACGTAATATCGTAATGCTACATAACGTTATACGTTATATCTTAATGCTACATAACGTTATACGTTATATCGTAATGCTACATAACGTTATACTTTATATCGTAATGCTACATAACGTTATACGTTATATCGTAATGCAACATAACGATATACGTTATAACGTAATACTATGACGTTGTACGTTATATCGTTATGCTACATAACGTTATACGTTACATCGTAATGCTACATAACGTTATACGTTACATCGTAATGCTACAAAACGTTATACGTTATAACGTAATGCTACATAACATTATACGTTATATCTTAATGCTACATAACGTTATACGTTATATCGTAATGCTACATAACGTTAAACGTTATATCGTAATGCTACATAACGTTATACGTTATATCGGAATGCTACATAACGTTATACGTTATATCGTAATGCTACATAACGTTATACGTAACATCGTAATGCTACATAACATTATACGTTATATCTTAATGCTACATAACGTTATACGTTATATCGTAATGCTACATAACGTTTACGTTATATCGTAATGCTACATAACGTTATACGTAATATCGTAATGCTACATAACGATATACGTTATATCGTAATGCTACATAACGTTATACGTTATATCGTAATACTACATAACGTTATACGTTATATCGTAATGCTACATAACGTTATACGTTATAACGTACTACCATATAACGTTATACGTTATATCGTAATATTACATAACGTTATACGTTATAACGTAATACTACATAACGTTATACGTTATAACGTAATGCTATATAACGTTATACGTTATAACCTAATACTATATAACGTTATACGTTATATCGTAATGCAACATAACGTTATACGTTATATCGTAATGCTACGTAACGTTATACGTTATATCGTAATGCTACATAACGTTATACGTAATATCGTAATGCTACATAACGTTGTACGTTATATCTTAATGCTACATAACGTTATACGTAATATCGTAATGCTACATAACGTTATACGTTATATCTTAATGCTACATAACGTTATACGTTATATCGTAATGCTACATAACGTTATACGTTATATCGTAATGCTACATAACGTTATACGTTATATCGTAATGCTACATAACGATATACGTTATAACGTAATACTACATAACGTTATACGTTATAACGTGATACTATATAACGTTATACGTTATAACGTATTACTATATAACGTTATACGTTATATCGTAATGCAACATAACATTATACGTTATATCGTAATGCTACATAACGTTATAAGTTATATCGTAATGCTACATAACGTTATACGTTATATCGTAATGCTACATAACGTTATACGTTATATCGTATTGTTACATAACGTTATACGTTATATCGTAATGCTACATAACGTTATACGTAACATCGTAATGCTACATAACGTTATACGTTATATCTTAATGCTACATAACGTTATACGTTATATCGTAATGCTACATAACGTTATACGTTATATCGTAATGCTACATAACGTTATACGTTATATCGTAATGCTACATAACGTTATACGTAATATCGTAATGCTACATAACGTTATACGTTATATCGTAATGCTACATAACGTTATACGTAACATCGTAATGCTACATAACGTTGTACGTTATATCGTTATGCTAAATAACGTTATACGTTATAACGTAATACTACATAACGTTATACGTTATAACGTATTACCATATATCGTTATACGTTATATCGTAATACTACATAACGTTATACTTTATAACGTAATACTACATAACGTTATACGTTATAACGTAATACTATATAACGTTATACGTTATAACGTAATACTATATAACGTTATACGTTATATCGTAATGCAACATAACGTTATACGTTATATCTTAATGCTACATAACGTTATACGTTATATCGTAATGCTACATAACGTTATACGTAATATCGTAATGCTACATAACGTTATACGTTATATCTTAATGCTACATAACGTTATACGTAATATCGTAATGCTACATAACGTTATACGTTATATCTTAATGCTACATAACGTTATACGTTATATCGTAATGCTACATAACGTTATACGTTATATCGTAATGCTACATAACGTTATACGTTATATCGTAATGCAACATAACGAAATACGTTATAACGTAATACTATGACGTTGTACGTTATATCGTTATGCTACATAACGTTATACGTTACATCGTAATGCTACATAACGTTATACGTTACATCGTAATGCTACAAAACGTTATACGTTATAACGTAATGCTACATAGCGTTATACGTTACATCCTAATGCTACATAACGTTATACGTTATAACGTATTACCATATATCGTTATACGTTATATCGTAATACTACATAACGTTATACGTTATAACGAAATACTACATAACGTTATACGTTATAACGTAATACTACATAACGTTATACGTTATAACGTATTACCATATATCGTTATACGTTATATCGTAATACTACATAACGTTATACGTTATAACGTAATACTACATAACGTTATACGTTATAACGTAATACTACATAACGTTATACGTAACATCGTAATGCTACATAACGTTATACGTTATATCTTAATGCTACATAACGTTATACGTTATATCGTAATGCTACATAACGTTATACGTTATATCGTAATGCTACATAACGTTATACGTAATATCGTAATGCTACATAACGTTATACGTTATATCTTAATGCTACATAACGTTATACGTAATATCGTAATGCTACATAACGTTATACGTTATATCTTAATGCTACATAACGTTTACGTTATATCGTAATGCTACATAACGTTATACGATATATCGTAATGCTACATAACGTTATACGTTATATCGTGATGCTACATAACGATATACGTTATAACGTAATACTATGACGTAGTACGTTATATCGTTATGCTACATAACGTTATACGTTACATCGTAATGCTACATATCGTTATACGTTTTATCGTAATGCTACATAACGTTATACGTTATATCGTAATGCTACATAACGTTATTCGTTATAACGTAATGCTACAAAACGTTATACGTTATAACGTAATGCTACATAGCGTTATACGTTACATCGTAATGCTACATAACGTTATACGTTATAACGTATTACCATATATCGTTATACGTTATATCGTAATACTACATAACGTTATACGTTATAACGAAATACTACATAACGTTATACGTTATAACGTAATACTACATAACGTTATACGTTATAACGTATTACCATATATCGTTATACGTTATATCGTAATACTACATAACGTTATACGTTATAACGTAATACTACATAACGTTATACGTTATAACGTAATACTACATAACGTTATACGTAACATCGTAATGCTACATAACGTTATACGTTATATCTTAATGCTACATAACGTTATACGTTATATCGTAATGCTACATAACGTTATACGTTATATCGTAATGCTACATAACGTTATACGTAATATCGTAATGCTACATAACGTTATACGTTATATCTTAATGCTACATAACGTTATACGTAATATCGTAATGCTACATAACGTTATACGTTATATCTTAATGCTACATAACGTTTACGTTATATCGTAATGCTACATAACGTTATACGATATATCGTAATGCTACATAACGTTATACGTTATATCGTGATGCTACATAACGATATACGTTATAACGTAATACTATGACGTAGTACGTTATATCGTTATGCTACATAACGTTATACGTTACATCGTAATGCTACATATCGTTATACGTTTTATCGTAATGCTACATAACGTTATACGTTATATCGTAATGCTACATAACGTTATTCGTTATAACGTAATGCTACATAACGTTATACGTTATATCGTAATGCTACATAACGTTATACGTTATAACGTAATGCCACATAACGTTATACGTTATATCGTAATGCTACATAACGTTATACGTTATAACGTAATGCCACATAAAGTTATATGTTATATCGTAATGCTACATTACGTTATTCGTTATATCGTAATCCTACATAACGTTATACGTTATATCGTAATACTACATAACGTTATACGTTATAACGTAATACTATATAACGTTATACGTTATATCGTAATGCTACATAACGTTATACGTTATATCGTAATGCTACATAACGTTATACGTTATATCGTAATGCTACATAACGTTATACGTTATATCGTAATGCTACATAACGTTATACGTTATATCGTAATGCTACATAACGTTACACGTTATATCGTAATGCTACATTACGTTATACGTTATATCGTAATCCTACATAACGTTATACGTTATATCGTAATACTACATAACGTTATACGTTATAACGTAATACTATATAACGTTATACGTTATATCGTAATGCTACATAACGTTATTCGTTATATCGTAATGCTACATAACGATATACGTTATATCGTAATGCTACATAACGTTATACGTTATATCGTAATACTACATAACGTTATAAGTCATAACGTAATACTACATAACGTTATACGTTATATCGTAATGCTACATAACGTTATACGTTATATCGTAATATTACATAACGTTATACGTTATAACGTAATACTATATAACGTTATACGTTATATCGTAATGCTACATAACGTTATACGTTATAACGTATCACCATATAACGTTATACGTTATATCGTAATGCTACATAACGTTATACGTTATAACGTAATGCCACATAACGTTATATGTTATATCGTAATGCTACATTACGTTATACGTTATATCGTAATCCTACATAACGTTATACGTTATATCGTAATACTACATAACGTTATACGTTATAACGTAATACTACATAACGTTATACGTTACATCGTAATGCTACATAACGTTATACGTTATATCGTAATGCTACATAATGTTATACGTTATATCGTAATGCTACATAACGTTATACGTTATATCGTAATACTATGACGTAGTACGTTATATCGTGATGCTACATAACGATATACGTTATAACGTAATACTATGACGTAGTACGTTATATCGTTATGCTACATAACGTTATACGTTACATCGTAATGCTACATATCGTTATACGTTTTATCGTAATGCTACATAACGTTATACGTTATAACGTAATGCCACATAACGTTATACGTTATATCGTAATGCTACATAACGTTATACGTTATAACGTAATGCCACATAAAGTTATATGTTATATCGTAATGCTACATTACGTTATTCGTTATATCGTAATCCTACATAACGTTATACGTTATATCGTAATACTACATAACGTTATACGTTATAACGTAATACTATATAACGTTATACGTTATATCGTAATGCTACATAACGTTATACGTTATATCGTAATGCTACATAACGTTATACGTTATATGGTAATGCTACATAACGTTATACGTTATATCGTAATGCTACATAACGTTATACGTTATATCGTAATGCTACATAACGTTATACGTTATATCGTAATGCCACATTACGTTATACGTTATATCGTAATCCTACATAACGTTATACGTTATATCGTAATACTACATAACGTTATACGTTATAACGTAATACTATATAACGTTATACGTTATATCGTAATGCTACATAACGTTATTCGTTATATCGTAATGCTACATAGCGATATACGTTATATCGTAATGCTACATAACGTTATAAGTCATAACGTAATACTACATAACGTTATACGTTATATCGTAATGCTACATAACGTTATACGTTATATCGTAATATTACATAACGTTATACGTTATAACGTAATACTATATAACGTTATACGTTATATCGTAATGCTACATAACGTTATACGTTATAACGTATCACCATATAACGTTATACGTTATATCGTAATGCTACATAACGTTATACGTTATAACGTAATGCCACATAACGTTATATGTTATATCGTAATGCTACATTACGTTATACGTTATATCGTAATCCTACATAACGTTATACGTTATATCGTAATACTACATAACGATATACGTTATAACGTAATACTATATAACGTTATACGTTATATCGTAATGCTACATAACGTTATACGTTATATCGTAATGCTACATAACGTTATACGTTATATCGTAATGCTACATAACGTTATACGTTATATCGTAATACTACATAACGTTATACGTTATAACGTAATACTACATAACGTTATACGTTATAACGTAATACTATATAACGTTATACGTTATATCGTAATGCTACATAACGATATACGTTATATCGTAATGCTACATAACGTTATACGTTATATCGTAATACTACATAACGTTATAAGTCATAACGTAATACTACATAACGTTATACGTTATATCGTAATGCTACATAACGTTATACGTTATATCGTAATATTACATAACGTTATACGTTATAACGTAATACTATATAACGTTATACGTTATATCGTAATGCTACATAACGTTATACGTTATAACGTATCACCATATAACGTTATACGTTATATCGTAATGCTACATAACGTTATACGTTATAACGTAATGCCACATAACGTTATATGTTATATCGTAATGCTACATTACGTTATACGTTATATCGTAATCCTACATAACGTTATTCGTTATATCGTAATACTACATACCGATATACGTTATAACGTAATACTATATAACGTTATACGTTATATCGTAATGCTACATAACGTTAAACGTTATATCGTAATGCTACATAACGTTATACGTTATATCGTAATGCTACATAACGTTATACGTTATATCGTAATACTACATAACGTTATACGTTATAACGTAATACTACATAACGTTATACGTTACATCGTAATGCTACATAACGTTATACGTTAAATAGTAATGCTACATAACGTTATACGTAACATCGTAATGCTACATAACGTTATACGTTATATCGTAATGCTACATAACGTTATACGTTATAACGTAATACTACATAACGTTATACGTTATATCGTAATAGTACATAACGTTATACGTTATATCGTAATGCTACATAACGTTATACGTTATAACGTACTACCATATAACGTTATACGTTATATCGTAATATTACATAACGTTATACGTTATAACGTAATACTATATAACGTTATACGTTATATCGTAATGCTACATAACGTTATACGTTATAACGTATCACCATATAACGTTATACGTTATATCGTAATGCTACATAACGTTATACGTTATATCGTAATACTACATAACGTTATACGTTATATCGTAATGCTACATAACGTTATACGTTATAACGTACTACCATATAACGTTATACGTTATATCGTAATATTACATAACGTTATACGTTATAACGTAATACTATATAACGTTATACGTTATATCGTAATGCTACATAACGTTATACGTTATAACGTATCACCATATAACGTTATACGTTATATCGTAATGCTACATAACGTTATACGTTATAACGTAATGCCACATAACGTTATATGTTATATCGTAATGCTACATAACGTTATACGTTATATCGTAATGCTACATAACGTTATACGTTATATCGTAATGCTACATAACGTTATACGTTATATCGTAATGCTACATAACGTTATACGTTATATCGTAATGCTACATAACGTTATACGTTATATAGTAATGCTACATAACGTTATACGTTATATCGTAATACTACATAACGTTATACGTCATAACGTAATACTACATAACGTTATACGTTATATCGTAATGCTACATAACGTTATATGTTATAACGTATTACCATATATCGTTATACGTTATATCGTAATACTACATAACGTTATACGTTATAACGTAATACTACATAACGTTATACGTTATAACGTAATACTATATAACGTTATACGTTATAACGTAATACTATATAACGTTATACGTTATATCGTAATGCAACATAACGTTATACGTTATATCGTAATGCTACATAACGTTATACGTTATATCGTAATGCTACATAACGTTAAACGTTATATCGTAATGCTACATAACGTTATACGTTATATCGTAATGCTACATAACGTTATACGTTATATCGTAATGCTACATAACGTTATACGTTATATCGTAATGCTACATAACGTTATACGTTATATCGTAATACTACATAACGTTATAAGTCATAACGTAATACTACATAACGTTATACGTTATATCGTAATGCTACATAACGTTATACGTTATATCGTAATGCTACATAACGTTATACGTTATAACGTAATACTATATAACGTTATACGTTATATCGTAATGCTACATAACGTTATTCGTTATATCGTAATGCTACATAATGTTATACGTTATATCGTAATGCTACATAACGTTATACGTTATATCGTAATACTACATAACGTTATAAGTCATAACGTAATACTACATAACGTTATACGTTATATCGTAATGCTACATAACGTTATACGTTATATCGTAATGCTACATAACGTTATACGTTATATCGTAATACTACATAACGTTATACGTCATAACGTAATACTACATAACGTTATACGTTATATCGTAATGCTACATAACGATATACGTTATAACGTAATACTATGACGTTGTACGTTATATGGTTATGCTACATAACGTTATACGTTACATCGTAATGCTACATAACGTTATACGTTATAACGTATTACCATATATCGTTATACGTTATATCGTAATACTACATAACGTTATACGTTATATCGTAATGCAACATAACGTTATACGTTATATCGTAATGCTACATATCGTTGTAAGTTATATCGTAATGCTACATAACGTTATACGTTATATCGTAATGCTACATAACGTTAAACGTTATATCGTAATGCTACATAACGTTATACGTTATATCGTAATGCTACATAACGTTATACGTTATATCGTAATGCTACATAACGTTATACGTAACATCGTAATGCTACATAACATTATACGTTATATCTTAATGCTACATAACGTTATACGTTATATCGTAATGCTACATAACGTTATACGTTATATCGTAATGCTACATAACGTTATACGTAATATCGTAATGCTACATAACGATATACGTTATATCGTAATGCTACATAACGTTATACGTTATATCGTAATACTACATAACGTTATACGTTATATCGTAATGCTACATAACGTTATACGTTATAACGTACTACCATATAACGTTATACGTTATATCGTAATATTACATAACGTTATACGTTATAACGTAATACTACATAACGTTATACGTTATAACGTAATACTATATAACGTTATACGTTATAACATAATACTATATAACGTTATACGTTATATCGTATTGCAACATAACGTTAAACGTTATATCGTAATGCTACATAACGTTATACGTTATATCTTAATGCTACATAACGTTATACGTTATATCGTAATGCTACATAACGTTATACGTTATATCGTAATGCTACATAACGTTATACGTAATATCGTAATGCTACATAACGTTATACGTTATATCTTAATGCTACATAACGTTATACGTAATATCGTAATGCTACATAACGTTATACGTTATATCTTAATGCTACATAACGTTATACGTTATATCGTAATGCTACATAACGTTATACGTTATATCGTAATGCTACATAACGTTATACGTTATATCGTAATGCAACATAACGATATTCGTTATAACGTAATACTATGACGTTGTACGTTATATCGTTATGCTACATAACGTTATACGTTACATCGTAATGCTACATAACGTTATACGTTATATCGTAATACTACATAACGATATACGTTATATCGTAATGCTACATAACGTTATACGTTATATCGTAATACTACATAACGTTATACGTTATATCGTAATGCTACATAACGTTATACGTTATAACGTACTACCATATAACGTTATACGTTATATCGTTATATTACATAACGTTATACGTTATAACGTAATACTATATAACGTTATACGTTATATCGTAATGCTACATAACGTTATACGTTATAACGTATCACCATATAACGTTATACGTTATATCGTAATGCTACATAACGTTATACGTTATAACGTAATGCCACATAACGTTATATGTTATATCGTAATGCTACATTACGTTATACGTTATATCGTAATCCTACATAACGTTATACGTTATATCGTAATACTACATAACGATATACGTTATAACGTAATACTATATAACGTTATACGTTATATCGTAATGCTACATAACGTTATACGTTATATCGTAATGCTACATAACGTTATACGTTATATCGTAATGCAACATAACGTTATACGTTATATCGTAATACTACATAACGTTATACGTTATAACGTAATACTACATAACGTTATACGTTACATCGTAATGCTACATAACGTTATACGTTACATCGTAATGCTACATAACGTTATACGTTAAATCGTAATGCTACATAACGTTATACGTAACATCGTAATGCTACATAACGTCATACGTTATATCGTAATGCTACATAACGTTATACGTTATATCGTAATACTACATAACGTTATACGTTATATCGTAATGCTACATAACGTTATACGTTATAACGTACTACCATATAACGTTATACGTTATATCGTAATATTACATAACGTTATACGTTATAACGTAATACTATATAACGTTATACGTTATATCGTAATGCTACATAACGTTATACGTTATAACGTAATGCCACATAAAGTTATATGTTATATCGTAATGCTACATTACGTTATACGTTATATCGTAATCCTACATAACGTTATACGTTATATCGTAATACTACATAACGTTATACGTTATAACGTAATACTATATAACGTTATACGTTATATCGTAATGGTACATAACGTTATACGTTATATCGTAATGCTACATAACGTTATACGTTATATCGTAATGCTACATAACGTTATACGTTATATCGTAATGCTACATAACGTTATACGTTATATCGTAATGCTACATAACGTTATACGTTATATCGTAATGCTACATTACGTTATACGTTATATCGTAATCCTACATAACGTTATACGTTATATCGTAATACTACATAACGTTATACGTTATAACGTAATACTATATAACGTTATACGTTATATCGTAATGCTACATAACGTTATTCGTTATATCGTAATGCTACATAACGATATACGTTATATCGTAATGCTACATAACGTTATACGTTATATCGTAATACTACATAACGTTATAAGTCATAACGTAATACTACATAACGTTATACGTTATATCGTAATGCTACATAACGTTATACGTTATATCGTAATATTACATAACGTTATACGTTATAACGTAATACTATATAACGTTATACGTTATATCGTAATGCTACATAACGTTATACGTTATAACGCATCACCATATAACGTTATTCGTTATATCGTAATGCTACATAACGTTATACGTTATAACGTAATGCCACATAACGTTATATGTTATATCGTAATGCTACATTACGTTATACGTTATATCGTAATCCTACATAACGTTATACGTTTTATCGTAATGCTACATAACGTTATACGTTATATCGTAATACTACATAACGTTATAAGTCATAACGTAATACTACATAACGTTATACGTTATATCGTAATGCTACATAACGTTATACGTTATATCGTAATATTACATAACGTTATACGTTATAACGTAATACTATATAACGTTATACGTTATATCGTAATGCTACATAACGTTATACGTTATAACGTATCACCATATAACGTTATACGTTATATCGTAATGCTACATAACGTTATACGTTATAACGTAATGCCACATAACGTTATATGTTATATCGTAATGCCTCATTACGTTATACGTTATATCGTAATCCTACATAACGTTATACGTTATATCGTAAGACTACATAACGATATACGTTATAACGTAATACTATATAACGTTATACGTTATATCGTAATGCTACATAACGTTATACGTTATATCGTAATGCTACATAACGTTATACGTTATATCGTAATGCTACATAACGTTATACGTTATATCGTAATACTACATAACGTTATACGTTATAACGTAATACTACATAACGTTATACGTTACATCGTAATGCTACATAACGTTATACGTTAAATCGTAATGCTACATAACGTTATACGTAACATCGTAATGCTACATAACGTTATACGTTATATCGTAATGCTACATAACGTTATACGTTATAACGTAATACTACATAACGTTATACGTTATATCGTAATGTCACATAACATCATACGTTATATCGTAATGCTACATAACGTTATACGTTATATCGTAATAGTACATAACGTTATACGTTATATCGTAATGCTACATAACGTTATACGTTATAACGTACTACCATATAACGTTATACGTTATATCGTAATATTACATAACGTTATACGTTATAACGTAATACTATATAACGTTATACGTTATATCGTAATGCTACATAACGTTATACGTTATAACGTATCACCATATAACGTTATACGTTATATCGTAATGCTATATAACGTTATACGTTATAACGTAATGCCACATAACGTTATATGTTATATCGTAATGCTACATAACGTTATACGTTATATCGTAATGCTACATAACGTTATACGTTATATCGTAATGCTACATAACGTTATACGTTATATCGTAATGCTACATAACGTTATACGTTATATCGTAATGCTACATAACGATATACGTTATAACGTAATACTACATAACGTTATACGTTATAACGTAATACTATATAACGTTATACGTTATAACGTAATACTATATAACGTTATACGTTATATCGTAATGCAACATAACGTTATACGTTATATCGTAATGCTACATAACGTTATAAGTTATATCGTAATGCTACATAACGTTATACGTTATATCGTAATGCTACATAACGTTATACGTTATATCGTATTGTTACATAACGTTATACGTTATATCGTAATGCTACATAACGTTATACGTAACATCGTAATGCTACATAACGTTATACGTTATATCTTAATGCTACATAACGTTATACGTTATATCGTAATGCTACATAACGTTATACGTTATATCGTAATGCTACATAGCGTTATACGTAATATCGTAATGCTACATAACGTTATACGTTATATCTTAACGCTACATAACGTTATACGTAATATCGTAATGCTACATAACGTTATACGTTATATCTTAATGCTACATAACGTTATACGTTATATCGTAATGCTACATAACGTTATACGTTATATCGTAATGCAACATAACGATATACGTTATAACGTAATACTATGACGTTGTACGTTATATCGTTATGCTACATAACGTTATACGTTACATCGTAATGCTACATAACGTTATACGTTACATCGTAATGCCACATAACGTTATACGTTACATCGTAATGCTACATAACGTTATACGTTATAACGTATTACCATATATCGTTATACGTTATATCGTAATACTACATAACGTTATACGTTATAACGTAATACTACATAACGTTATACGTTATAACGTAATACTACATAACGTTATACGTTATAACGTATTACCATATATCGTTATACGTTATATCGTAATACTACATAACGTTATACGTTATAACGTAATACTACATAACGTTATACGTTATAACGTAATACTATATAACGTTATACGTTATAACGTAATACTATATAACGTTATACGTTATATCGTAATGCAACATAACGTTATACGTTATATCGTAATGCTACATAACGTTATAAGTTATATCGTAATGCTACATAACGTTATACGTAACATCGTAATGCTACATAACGTTATACGTTATATCTTAATGCTACATAACGTTATACGTTATATCGTAATGCTACATAACGTTATACGTTATATCGTAATGCTACATAACGTTATACGTAATATCGTAATGCTACATAACGTTATACGTTATATCTTAATGCTACATAACGTTATACGTAATATCGTAATGCTACATAACGTTATACGTTATATCTTAATGCTACATAACGTTTACGTTATATCGTAATGCTACATAACGTTATACGTTATAACGTAATGCCACATAACGTTATACGTTATATCGTAATGCTACATAACGTTATACGTTATAACGTAATGCCACATAAAGTTATATGTTATATCGTAATGCAACATTACGTTATACGTTATATCGTAATCCTACATAACGTTATACGTCATATCGTAATACTACATAACGTTATACGTTATATCGTAATGCTACATAACGTTATACGTTATAACGTATCACCATATAACGTTATGCGTTATATCGTAATGCTACATAACGTTATACGTTATAACGTAATGCCACATAACGTTATATGTTATATCGTAATGCTACATTACGTTATACGTTATATCGTAATCCTACATAACGTTATACGTTATATCGTAATACTACATAACGATATACGTTATAACGTAATACTATATAACGTTATACGTTATATCGTAATGCTACATAACGTTATACGTTATATCGTGATGCTACATATCGATATACGTTATAACGTAATACTATGACGTAGTACGTTATATCGTTATGCTACATAACGTTATACGTTACATCGTAATGCTACATATCGTTATACGTTTTATCGTAATGCTACATAACGTTATACGTTATAACGTAATGCCACATAACGTTATACGTTATATCGTAATGCTACATAACGTTATACGTTATAACGTAATGCCACATAAAGTTATATGTTATATCGTAATGCTACATTACGTTATACGTTATATCGTAATCCTACATAACGTTATACGTTATATCGTAATACTACATAACGTTATACGTTATAACGTAATACTATATAACGTTATACGTTATATCGTAATGCTACATAACGTTATACGTTATATCGTAATGCTACATAACGTTATACGTTATATCGTAATGCTACATAACGTTATACGTTATATCGTAATGCTACATAACGTTATACGTTATATCGTAATGCTACATAACGTTATACGTTATATCGTAATGCTACATTACGTTATACGTTATATCGTAATCCTACATAACGTTATACGTTATATCGTAATACTACATAACGTTATACGTTATAACGTAATACTATATAACGTTATACGTTATATCGTAATGCTACATAACGTTATTCGTTATATCGTAATGCTACATAACGTTATACGTTATATCGTAATGCTACATAACGTTATACGTTATAACGTACTACCATATAACGTTATACGTTATATCGTAATATTACATAACGTTATACGTTATAACGTAATACTATATAACGTTATACGTTATATCGTAATGCTACATAACGTTATACGTTATAACGTATCACCATATAACGTTATACGTTATATCGTAATGCTACATAACGTTATACGTTATAACGTAATGCCACATAACGTTATATGTTATATCGTAATGCTACATAACGTTATACGTTATATCGTAATGCTACATAACGTTATACGTTATATCGTAATGCTACATAACGTTATACGTTATATCGTAATGCTACATAACGTTATACGTTATATCGTAATGCTACATAACGATATACGTTATAACGTAATACTACATAACGTTATACGTTATAACGTAATACTATATAACGTTATACGTTATAACGTAATACTATATAACGTTATACGTTATATCGTAATGCAACATAACGTTATATGTTATATCGTAATGCTACATAACGTTATAAGTTATATCGTAATGCTACATAACGTTATACGTTATATCGTAATGCTACATAACGTTATACGTTATATCGTATTGTTACATAACGTTATACGTTATATCGTAATGCTACATAACGTTATACGTAACATCGTAATGCTACATAACGTTATACGTTATAACGTAATACTATATAACGTTATACGTTATATCGTAATGCAACATAACGTTATACGTTATATCTTAATGCTACATAACGTTATACGTTATATCGTAATGCTACATAACGTTATACGTTATATCGTAATGCAACATAACGATATACGTTATAACGTAATACTATGACGTTGTACGTTATATCGTTATGCTACATAACGTTATACGTTACATCGTAATGCTACATAACGTTATACGTTACATCGTAATGCTACATAACGTTATACGTTACATCGTAATGCTACATAACGTTATACGTTATAACGTATTACCATATATCGTTATACGTTATATCGTAATACTACATAACGTTATACGTTATAACGTAATACTACATAACGTTATACGTTATAACGTAATACTACATAACGTTATACGTTATAACGTATTACCATATATCGTTATACGTTATATCGTAATACTACATAACGTTATACGTTATAACGTAATACTACATAACGTTATACGTTATAACGTAATACTATATAACGTTATACGTTATAACGTAATACTATATAACGTTATACGTTATATCGTAATGCAACATAACGTTATACGTTATATCGTAATGCTACATAACGTTATAAGTTATATCGTAATGCTACATAACGTTATACGTTATATCGTAATGCTACATAACGTTATACGTTATATCGTAATGCTACATAACGTTATACGTTATATCGTAATGCTACATAACGTTATACGTAACATCGTAATGCTACATAACGTTATACGTTATATCTTAATGCTACATAACGTTATACGTTATATCGTAATGCTACATTACGTTATACGTTATATCGTAATGCTACATAACGTAATACGTAATATCGTAATGCTACATAACGTTATACGTTATATCTTAATGCTACATAACGTTATACGTAATATCGTAATGCTACATAACGTTATACGTTATATCTTAATGCTACATAACGTTTACGTTATATCGTAATGCTACATAACGTTATACGTTATAACGTAATGCCACATAACGTTATACGTTATATCGTAATGCTACATAACGTTATACGTTATAACGTAATGCCACATAAAGTTATATGTTATATCGTAATGCTACATTACGTTATACGTTATATCGTAATCCTACATAACGTTATACGTTATATCGTAATACTACATAACGTTATACGTTATATCGTAATGCTACATAACGTTATACGTTATAACGTATCACCATATAACGTTATACGTTATATCGTAATGCTACATAACGTTATACGTTATAACGTAATGCCACATAACGTTATATGTTATATCGTAATGCTACATTACGTTATACGTTATATCGTAATCCTACATAACGTTATACGTTATATCGTAATACTACATAACGATATACGTTATAACGTAATACTATATAACGTTATACGTTATATCGTAATGCTACATAACGTTATACGTTATATCGTGATGCTACATAACGATATACGTTATAACGTAATACTATACGTAGTACGTTATATCGTTATGCTACATAACGTTATACGTTACATCGTAATGCTACATATCGTTATACGTTTTATCGTAATGCTACATAACGTTATACGTTATAACGTAATGCCACATAACGTTATACGTTATAACGTAATACTATATAACGTTATACGTTATATCGTAATGCTACATAACGTTATACGTTATATCGTAATGCTACATAACGTTATACGTTATATCGTAATGCTACATAACGTTATACGTTATATCGTAATGCTACATAACGTTATACGTTATATCGTAATACTACATAACGTTATACGTTATATCGTAATGCTACATTACGTTATACGTTATATCGTAATCCTACATAACGTTATACGTTATATCGTAATACTACATAACGTTATACGTTATAACGTAATACTATATAACGTTATACGTTATAACGTAATACTATATAACGTTATACGTTATATCGTAATGCTACATAACGTTATTCGTTATATCGTAATGCTACATAACGTTATACGTTATATCGTAATGCTACATAACGTTATACGTTATAACGTACTACCATATAACGTTATACGTTATATCGTAATATTACATAACGTTATACGTTATAACGTAATACTATATAACGTTATACGTTATATCGTAATGCTACATAACGTTATACGTTATAACGTATCACCATATAACGTTATACGTTATATCGTAATGCTACATAACGTTATACGTTATAACGTAATGCCACATAACGTTATATGTTATATCGTAATGCTACATAACGTTATACGTTATATCGTAATGCTACATAACGTTATACGTTATATCGTAATGCTACATAACGTTATACGTTATATCGTAATGCTACATAACGTTATACGTTATATCGTAATGCTACATAACGATATACGTTATAACGTAATACTACATAACGTTATACGTTATAACGTAATACTATATAACGTTATACGTTATAACGTAATACTATATAACGTTATACGTTATATCGTAATGCAACATAACGTTATACGTTATATCGTAATGCTACATAACGTTATAAGTTATATCGTAATGCTACATAACGTTATACGTTATATCGTAATGCTACATAACGTTATACGTTATATCGTATTGTTACATAACGTTATACGTTATATCGTAATGCTACATAACGTTATACGTAACATCGTAATGCTACATAACGTTATACGTTATAACGTAATACTATATAACGTTATACGTTATATCGTAATGCAACATAACGTTATACGTTATATCTTAATGCTACATAACGTTATACGTTATATCGTAATGCTACATATCGTTATACGTTATATCGTAATGCAACATAACGATATACGTTATAACGTAATACTATGACGTTGTACGTTATATCATTATGCTACATAACGTTATACGTTACATCGTAATGCTACATAACGTTATACGTTACATCGTAATGCTACATAACGTTATACGTTACATCGTAATGCTACATAACGTTATACGTTATAACGTATTACCATATATCGTTATACGTTATATCGTAATACTACATAACGTTATACGTTATAACGTAATACTACATAACGTTATACGTTATAACGTAATACTACATAACGTTATACGTTATAACGTAATACTACATAACGTTATACGTTATAACGTATTACCATATATCGTTATACGTTATATCGTAATACTACATAACGTTATACGTTATAACGTAATACTACATAACGTTATACGTTATAACGTAATACTATATAACGTTATACGTTATAACGTAATACTATATAACGTTATACGTTATATCGTAATGCAACATAACGTTATACGTTATATCGTAATGCTACATAACGTTATAAGTTATATCGTAATGCTACATAACGTTATACGTTATATCGTAATGCTACATAACGTTATACGTTATATCGTAATGCTACATAACGTTATACGTTATATCGTAATGCTACATAACGTTATACGTAACATCGTAATGCTACATAACGTTATACGTTATATCTTAATGCTACATAACGTTATACGTTATATCGTAATGCTACATAACGTTATACGTTATATCGTAATGCTACATAACGTTATACGTAATATCGTAATGCTACATAACGTTATACGTTATATCTTAATGCTACATAACGTTATACGTAATATCGTAATGCTACATAACGTTATACGTTATATCTTAATGCTACATAACGTTCACGTTATATCGTAATGCTACATAACGTTATACGTTATAACGTAATGCCACATAACGTTATACGTTATATCGTAATGCTACATAACGTTATACGTTATAACGTAATGCCACATAAAGTTATATGTTATATCGTAATGCTACATTACGTTATACGTTATATCGTAATCCTACATAACGTTATACGTTATATCGTAATACTACATAACGTTATACGTTATATCGTAATGCTACATAACGTTATACGTTATAACGTATCACCATATAACGTTATACGTTATATCGTAATGCTACATAACGTTATACGTTATAACGTAATGCCACATAACGTTATATGTTATATCGTAATGCTACATTACGTTATACGTTATATCGTAATCCTACATAACGTTATACGTTATATCGTAATACTACATAACGATATACGTTATAACGTAATACTATATAACGTTATACGTTATATCGTAATGCTACATAACGTTATACGTTATATCGTGATGCTACATAACGATATACGTTATAACGTAATACTATGACGTAGTACGTTATATCGTTATGCTACATAACGTTATACGTTACATCGTAATGCTACATATCGTTATACGTTTTATCGTAATGCTACATAACGTTATACGTTATAACGTAATGCCACATAACGTTATACGTTATATCGTAATGCTACATAACGTTATACGTTATAACGTAATGCCACATAAAGTTATATGTTATATCGTAATGCTACATTACGTTATACGTTATATCGTAATCCTACATAACGTTATACGTTATATCGTAATACTACATAACGTTATACGTTATAACGTAATACTATATAACGTTATACGTTATATCGTAATGCTACATAACGTCATACGTTATATCGTAATGCTACATAACGTTATACGTTATATCGTAATGCTACATAACGTTATACGTTATATCGTAATGCTACATAACGTTATACGTTATATCGTAATGCTACATAACGTTATACGTTATATCGTAATGCTACATTACGTTATACGTTATATCGTAATCCTACATAACGTTATACGTTATATCGTAATACTACATAACGTTATACGTTATAACGTAATACTATATAACGTTATACGTTATATCGTAATGCTACATAACGTTATTCGTTATATCGTAATGCTACATAACGATATACGTTATATCGTAATGCTACATAACGTTATACGTTATATCGTAATACTACATAACGTTATAAGTCATAACGTAATACTACATAACGTTATACTTTATATCGTAATGCTACATAACGTTATACGTTATATCGTAATGCTACATAACGTTATACGTTATATCGTGATGCTACATAACGTTATACGTTATAACGTAATACTACATAACGTTATACGTTACATCGTAATGCTACATAACGTTATACGTTATATCGTAATGCTACATAACGTTATACGTTATAACGTATCACCATATAACGTTATACGTTATATCGTAATGCTACATAACGTTATACGTTATAACGTAATGCCACATAACGTTATATGTTATATCGTAATGCTACATTACGTTATACGTTATATCGTAATCCTACATAACGTTATACGTTATATCGTAAGACTACATAACGATATACGTTATAACGTAATACTATATAACGTTATACGTTATATCGTAATGCTACATAACGTTATACGTTATATCGTAATGCTACATAACGTTATACGTTATATCGTAATGCTACATAACGTTATACGTTATATCGTAATACTACATAACGTTATACGTTATAACGTAATACTACATAACGTTATACGTTACATCGTAATGCTACATAACGTTATACGTTAAATCGTAATGCTACATAACGTTATACGTAACATCGTAATGCTACATAACGTTATACGTTATATCGTAATGCTACATAACGTTATACGTTATAACGTAATACTACATAACGTTATACGTTATATCGTAATGTCACATAACGTCATACGTTATATCGTAATGCTACATAACGTTATACGTTATATCGTAATAGTACATAACGTTATACGTTATATCGTAATGCTACATAACGTTATACGTTATAACGTACTACCATATAACGTTATACGTTATATCGTAATATTACATAACGTTATACGTTATAACGTAATACTATATAACGTTATACGTTATATCGTAATGCTACATAACGTTATACGTTATAACGTATCACCATATAACGTTATACGTTATATCGTAATGCTACATAACGTTATACATTATAACGTAATGCCACATAACGTTATATGTTATATCGTAATGCTACATAACGTTATACGTTATATCGTAATGCTACATAACGTTATACGTTATATCGTAATGCTACATAACGTTATACGTTATATCGTAATGCTACATAACGTTATACGTTATATCGTAATGCTACATAACGATATACGTTATAACGTAATACTACATAACGTTATACGTTATAACGTAATACTATATAACGTTATACGTTATAACGTAATACTATATAACGTTATACGTTATATCGTAATGCAACATAACGTTATACGTTATATCGTAATGCTACATAACGTTATAAGTTATATCGTAATGCTACATAACGTTATACGTTATATCGTAATGCTACATAACGTTATACGTTATATCGTATTGTTACATAACGTTATACGTTATATCGTAATGCTACATAACGTTATACGTAACATCGTAATGCTACATAACGTTATACGTTATAACGTAATACTATATAACGTTATACGTTATATCGTAATGCAACATAACGTTATACGTTATATCTTAATGCTACATAACGTTATACGTTATATCGTAATGCTACATAACGTTATACGTTATATCGTAATGCAACATAACGATATACGTTATAACGTAATACTATGACGTTGTACGTTATATCGTTATGCTACATAACGTTATACGTTACATCGTAATGCTACATAACGTTATACGTTACATCGTAATGCTACATAACGTTATACGTTACATCGTAATGCTACATAACGTTATACGTTATAACGTATTACCATATATCGTTATACGTTATATCGTAATACTACATAACGTTATACGTTATAACGTAATACTACATAACGTTATACGTTATAACGTAATACTACATAACGTTATACGTTATAACGTATTACCATATATCGTTATACGTTATATCGTAATACTACATAACGTTATACGTTATAACGTAATACTACATAACGTTATACGTTATAACGTAATACTATATAACGTTATACGTTATAACGTAATACTATATAACGTTATACGTTATATCGTAATGCAACATAACGTTATACGTTATATCGTAATGCTACATAACGTTATAAGTTATATCGTAATGCTACATAACGTTATACGTTATATCGTAATGCTACATAACGTTATACGTTATATCGTAATGCTACATAACGTTATACGTTATATCGTAATGCTACATAACGTTATACGTAACATCGTAATGCTACATAACGTTATAAGTTATATCTTAATGCTACATAACGTTATACGTTATATCGTAATGCTACATAACGTTATACGTTATATCGTAATGCTACATAACGTTATACGTAATATCGTAATGCTACATAACGTTATACGTTATATCTTAATGCTACATAACGTTATACGTAATATCGTAATGCTACATAACGTTATACGTTATATCTTAATGCTACATAACGTTTACGTTATATCGTAATGCTACATAACGTTATACGTTAAAACGTAATGCCACATAACGTTATACGTTATATCGTAATGCTACATAACGTTATACGTTATAAGGTAATGCCACATAAAGTTATATGTTATATCGTAATGCTACATTACGTTATACGTTATATCGTAATCCTACATAACGTTATACGTTATATCGTAATACTACATAACGTTATACGTTATATCGTAATGCTACATAACGTTATACGTTATAACGTATCACCATATAACGTTATACGTTATATCGTAATGCTACATAACGTTATACGTTATAACGTAATGCCACATAACGTTATATGTTATATCGTAATGCTACATTACGTTATACGTTATATCGTAATCCTACATAACGTTATACGTTATATCGTAATACTACATAACGATATACGTTATAACGTAATACTATATAACGTTATACGTTATATCGTAATGCTACATAACGTTATACGTTATATCGTGATGCTACATAACGATATACGTTATAACGTAATACTATGACGTAGTACGTTATATCGTTATGCTACATAACGTTATACGTTACATCGTAATGCTACATATCGTTATACGTTTTATCGTAATGCTACATAACGTTATACGTTATAACGTAATGCCACATAACGTTATACGTTATAACGTAATACTATATAACGTTATACGTTATATCGTAATACTACATAACGTTATACGTTATAACGTAATACTATATAACGTTATACGTTATATCGTAATGCTACATAACGTTATACGTTATATCGTAATACTACATTACGTTATACGTTATATCGTAATCCTACATAACGTTATACGTTATATCGTAATACTACATAACGTTATACGTTATAACGTAATACTATATAACGTTATACGTTATATCGTAATGCTACATAACGTTATTCGTTATATCGTAATGCTACATAACGTTATACGTTATATCGTAATGCTACATAACGTTATACGTTATAACGTACTACCATATAACGTTATACGTTATATCGTAATATTACATAACGTTATACGTTATAACGTAATACTATATAACGTTATACGTTATATCGTAATGCTACATAACGTTATACGTTATAACGTATCACCATATAACGTTATACGTTATATCGTAATGCTACATAACGTTATACGTTATAACGTAATGCCACATAACGTTATATGTTATATCGTAATGCTACATAACGTTATACGTTATATCGTAATGCTACATAACGTTATACGTTATATCGTAATGCTACATAACGTTATACGTTATATCGTAATGCTACATAACGTTATACGTTATATCGTAATGCTACATAACGATATACGTTATAACGTAATACTACATAACGTTATACGTTATAACGTAATACTATATAACGTTATACGTTATAACGTAATACTATATAACGTTATACGTTATATCGTAATGCAACATAACGTTATACGTTATATCGTAATGCTACATAACGTTATAAGTTATATCGTAATGCTACATAACGTTATACGTTATATCGTAATGCTACATAACGTTATACGTTATATCGTATTGTTACATAACGTTATACGTTATATCGTAATGCTACATAACGTTATACGTAACATCGTAATGCTACATAACGTTATACGTTATAACGTAATACTATATAACGTTATACGTTATATCGTAATGCAACATAACGTTATACGTTATATCTTAATGCTACATAACGTTATACGTTATATCGTAATGCTACATAACGTTATACGTTATATCGTAATGCAACATAACGATATACGTTATAACGTAATACTATGACGTTGTACGTTATATCGTTATGCTACATAACGTTATACGTTACATCGTAATGCTACATAACGTTATACGTTACATCGTAATGCTACATAACGTTATACGTTACATCGTAATGCTACATAACGTTATACGTTATAACGTATTACCATATATCGTTATACGTTATATCGTAATACTACATAACGTTATACGTTATAACGTAATACTACATAACGTTATACTTTATAACGTAATACTACATAACGTTATACGTTATAACTTATTACCATATATCGTTATACGTTATATCGTAATACTACATAACGTTATACGTTATAACGTAATACTACATAACGTTATACGTTATAACGTAATACTATATAACGTTATACGTTATAACGTAATACTATATAACGTTATACGTTATATCGTAATGCAACATAACGTTATACGTTATATCGTAATGCTACATATCGTTATAAGTTATATCGTAATGCTACATAACGTTATACGTTATATCGTAATGCTACATAACGTTATACGTTATATCGTAATGCTACATAACGTTATACGTTATATCGTAATGCTACATAACGTTATACGTAACATCGTAATGCTACATAACGTTATACGTTATATCTTAATGCTACATAACGTTATACGTTATATCGTAATGCTACATAACGTTATACGTTATATCGTAATGCTACATAACGTTATACGTAATATCGTAATGCTACATAACGTTATACGTTATATCTTAATGCTACATAACGTTATACGTAATATCGTAATGCTACATAACGTTATACGTTATATCTTAATGCTACATAACGTTTACGTTATATCGTAATGCTACATAACGTTATACGTTATAACGTAATGCCACGTAACGTTATACGTTATATCGTAATGCTACATAACGTTATACGTTATAACGTAATGCCACATAAAGTTATATGTTATATCGTAATGCTACATTACGTTATACGTTATATCGTAATCCTACATAACGTTATACGTTATATCGTAATACTACATAACGTTATACGTTATATCGTAATGCTACATAACGTTATACGTTATAACGTATCACCATATAACGTTATACGTTATATCGTAATGCTACATAACGTTATACGTTATAACGTAATGCCACATAACGTTATATGTTATATCGTAATGCTACATTACGTTATACGTTATATCGTAATCCTACATAACGTTATACGTTATATCGTAATACTACATAACGATATACGTTATAACGTAATACTATATAACGTTATACGTTATATCGTAATGCTACATAACGTTATACGTTATATCGTGATGCTACATAACGATATACGTTATAACGTAATACTATGACGTAGTACGTTATATCGTTATGCTACATAACGTTATACGTTACATCGTAATGCTACATATCGTTATACGTTTTATCGTAATGCTACATAACGTTATACGTTATAACGTAATGCCACATAACGTTATACGTTATATCGTAATGCTACATAACGTTATACGTTATAACGTAATGCCACATAAAGTTATATGTTATATCGTAATGCTACATTACGTTATACGTTATATCGTAATCCTACATAACGTTATACGTTATATCGTAATACTACATAACGTTATACGTTATAACGTAATACTATATAACGTTATACGTTATATCGTAATGCTACATAACGTCATACGTTATATCGTAATGCTACATAACGTTATACGTTATATCGTAATGCTACATAACGTTATACGTTATATCGTAATGCTACATAACGTTATACGTTATATCGTAATGCTACATAACGTTATACGTTATATCGTAATGCTACGTTACGTTATACGTTATATCGTAATCCTACATAACGTTATACGTTATATCGTAATACTACATAACGTTATACGTTATAACGTAATACTATATAACGTTATACGTTATATCGTAATGCTACATAACGTTATTCGTTATATCGTAATGCTACATAACGATATACGTTATATCGTAATGCTACATAACGTTATACGTTATATCGTAATACTACATAACGTTATAAGTCATAACGTAATACTACATAACGTTATACTTTATATCGTAATGCTACATAACGTTATACGTTATATCGTAATGCTACATAACGTTATACGTTATATCGTAATGGTACATAACTTTATACGTTATATCGTAATACTACATAACGTTATACGTTATATCGTAATGCTACATAACGTTATACGTTATAACGTACTACCATATAACGTTATACGTTATATCGTAATATTACATAACGTTATACGTTATAACGTAATACTATATAACGTTATACGTTATATCGTAATGCTACATAACGTTATACGTTATAACGTATCACCATATAACGTTATACGTTATATCGTAATGCTACATAACGTTATACGTTATAACGTAATGCCACATAACGTTATATGTTATATCGTAATGCTACATTACGTTATACGTTATATCGTAATCCTACATAACGTTATACGTTATATCGTAATACTACATAACGATATACGTTATAACGTAATACTATATAACGTTATACGTTATATCGTAATGCTACATAACGTTATACGTTATATCGTAATGCTACATAACGTTATACGTTATATCGTAATGCTACATAACGTTATACGTTATATCGTAATGCTACATAACGTTATACGTTATAACGTAATACTACATAACGTTATACGTTATATCGTAATGTCACATAACGCCATACGTTATATCGTAATGCTACATAACGTTATACGTTATATCGTAATAGTACATAACGTTATACGTTATATCGTAATGCTACATAACGTTATACGTTATAACGTACTACCATATAACGTTATACGTTATATCGTAATATTACATAACGTTATACGTTATAACGTAATACTGTATAACGTTATACGTTATATCGTAATGCTACATAACGTTATACGTTATAACGTATCACCATATAACGTTATACGTTATATCGTAATGCTACATAACGTTATACGTTATAACGTAATGCCACATAACGTTATATGTTATATCGTAATGCTACATAACGTTATACGTTATATCGTAATGCTACATAACGTTATACGTTATATCGTAATGCTACATAACGTTATACGTTATATCGTAATGCTACATAACGTTATACGTTATATCGTAATGCTACATAACGTTATACGTTATATCGTAATGCTACATAACGTTATACGTTATATCGTAATACTACATAACGTTATACGTCATAACGTAATACTACATAACATTAAACGTTATATCGTAATGCTACATAACGTTATACGTTATATCGTAATGCTACATAACGTTATACGTTATATCGTAATACTACATAACTTTATACGTCATAACGTAATACTACATAACGTTATACGTTATATCGTAATGCTACATAACGTTATATGTTATAACGTATTACCATATATCGTTATACGTTATATCGTAATACTACATAACGTTATACGTTATAACGTAATACTACATAACGTTATACGTTATATCGTAATAGTACATAACGTTATACGTTATATCGTAATGCTACATAACGTTATACGTTATAACGTACTACCATATAACGTTATACGTTATATCGTAATATTACATAACGTTATACGTTATAACGTAATACTATATAACGTTATACGTTATATCGTAATGCTACATAACGTTATACGTTATAACGTATCACCATATAACGTTATACGTTATATCGTAATGCTACATAACGTTATACGTTATATCGTAATGCTACATAACGTTATACGTTATATCGTAATGCTACATAACGTTATACGTTATATCGTAATACTACATAACGTTATACGTCATAACGTAATACTACATAACGTTATACGTTATATCGTAATGCTACATAACGTTATATGTTATAACGTATTACCATATATCGTTATACGTTATATCGTAATACTACATAACGTTATACGTTATAACGTAATACTACATAACGTTATACGTTATAACGTAATACTATATAACGTTATACGTTATAACGTAATACTATATAACGTTATACGTTATATCGTAATGCAACATAACGTTATACGTTATATCGTAATGCTACATAACGTTATACGTTATATCGTAATGCTACATAACGTTAAACGTTATATCGTAATGCTACATAACGTTATACGTTATAACGTACTACCATATAACGTTATACGTTATATCGTAATATTACATAACGTTATACGTTATAACGTAATACTATATAACGTTATACGTTTTATCGTAATGCTACATAACGTTATACGTTATATCGTAATGCTACATAACGTTATACGTTATATCGTAATGCTACATAACGCTATACGTTATATCGTAATGCTACATAACGTTATACGTTATATCGTAATGCTACATAACGTTATACGTTATATCGTAATACTACATAACGTTATACGTCATAACGTAATACTACATAACATTATACGTTATATCGTAATGCTACATAACGTTATACGTTATATCGTAATGCTACATAACGTTATACGTTATATCGTAATACTACATAACTTTATACGTCATAACGTAATACTACATAACGTTATACGTTATATCGTAATGCTACATAACGTTATATGTTATAACGTATTACCATATATCGTTATACGTTATATCGTAATACTACATAACGTTATACGTTATAACGTAATACTACATAACGTTATACGTTATAACGTAATACTATATAACGTTATACGTTATAACGTAATACTATATAACGTTATACGTTATATCGTAATGCAACATAACGTTATACGTTATATCGTAATGCTACATAACGTTATACGTTATATCGTAATGCTACATAACGTTAAACGTTATATCGTAATGCTACATAACGTTATACGTTATATCGTAATGCTACATAACGTTATACGTTATATCGTAATGCTACATAACGTTATACGTTATATCGTAATGCTACATAACGTTATACGTTATATCGTAATGCTACATAACGTTATACGTTATATCGTAATACTACATAACGTTGTAAGTCATAACGTAATACTACATAACGTTATACGTTATATCGTAATGCTACATAACGTTATACGTTATATCGTAATGCTACATAACGTTATACGTTATATCTTAATGCTACATAACGTTATACGTTATATCGTAATGCTACATAACGTTATACGTTATATCGTAATGCTACATAACGTTATACGTAATATCGTAATGCTACATAACGATATACGATATAACGTATTGCCACATAACGTTATATGTTATATCGTAATGCTACATAACGTTATACGTTATAACGTAATGCCACATAACGTTATATGTTATATCGTAATGCTACATTACGTTATACGTTATATCGTAATCCTACATAACGTTATACGTTATATCGTAATGCTACATTACGTTATACGTTATAACGTAATACTATATAACGTTATATGTTATATCGTAATGCTACATAACGTTATACGTTATATCGTAATGCTACATAACGTTATACGTTATATCGTAATACTACATAACGTTATACATTATATCGTAATGCTACATAACGTTATACGTTACATCGTAATGCTACATATCGTTATACGTTATATCATAATGCTACATAACGTTATACGATACATCGTAATACTATATGACATTATACGTTATATCGTAATGCTAATAACGTTATACGTTATAACGTATCACCATATAACGTTATACGTTATATCGTAATGCTACATAACGTTATACGTTATAACGTATTGCCACATAACGTTATACGTTATATCGTAATGCTACATAACGTTATACGTAATATCGTAATGCTACATAACGATATACGATATAACGTATTGCCACATAACGTTATATGTTATATCGTAATGCTACATAACGTTATACGTTATAACGTAATGCCACATAACGTTATATGTTATATCGTAATGCTACATTACGTTATACGTTATATCGTAATCCTACATAACGTTATACGTTATATCGTAATGCTACATTACGTTATACGTTATAACGTAATACTATATAACGTTATATGTTATATCGTAATGCTACATAACGTTATACGTAATATCGTAATGCTACATAACGTTATACGTTATATCGTAATACTACATAACGTTATACGTTTTATCGTACTGCTACATAACGTTATACGTTATAACGTAATACTACATAACGTTATACGTTATATCGTAATGCTACATAACGTTATATGTTATAACGTATTACCATATATCGTTATACGTTATATCGTAATACTACATAACGTTATACGTTATAACGTAATACTACATAACGTTATACGTTATAACGTAATACTATATAACGTTATACGTTATAACGTAATACTATATAACGTTATACGTTATATCGTAATGCAACATAACGTTATACGTTATATCGTAATGCTACATAACGTTATACGTTATATCGTAATGCTACATAACGTTAAACGTTATATCGTAATGCTACATAACGTTATACGTTATATCGTAATGCTACATAACGTTATACGTTATATCGTAATGCTACATAACGTTATACGTTATATCGTAATGCTACATAACGTTATACGTTATATCGTAATGCTACATAACGTTATACGTTATATCGTAATACTACATAACGTTGTAAGTCATAACGTAATACTACATAACGTTATACGTTATATCGTAATGCTACATAACGTTATACGTTATATCGTAATGCTACATAACGTTATACGTTATATCTTAATGCTACATAACGTTATACGTTATATCGTAATGCTACATAACGTTATACGTTATATCGTAATGCTACATAACGTTATACGTAATATCGTAATGCTACATAACGATATACGATATAACGTATTGCCACATAACGTTATATGTTATATCGTAATGCTACATAACGTTATACGTTATAACGTAATGCCACATAACGTTATATGTTATATCGTAATGCTACATTACGTTATACGTTATATCGTAATCCTACATAACGTTATACGTTATATCGTAATGCTACATTACGTTATACGTTATAACGTAATACTATATAACGTTATATGTTATATCGTAATGCTACATAACGTTATACGTTATATCGTAATGCTACATAACGTTATACGTTATATCGTAATACTACATAACGTTATACATTATATCGTAATGCTACATAACGTTATACGTTACATCGTAATGCTACATATCGTTATACGTTATATCATAATGCTACATAACGTTATACGATACATCGTAATACTATATGACATTATACGTTATATCGTAATGCTAATAACGTTATACGTTATAACGTATCACCATATAACGTTATACGTTATATCGTAATGCTACATAACGTTATACGTTATAACGTATTGCCACATAACGTTATACGTTATATCGTAATGCTACATAACGTTATACGTAATATCGTAATGCTACATAACGATATACGATATAACGTATTGCCACATAACGTTATATGTTATATCGTAATGCTACATAACGTTATACGTTATAACGTAATGCCACATAACGTTATATGTTATATCGTAATGCTACATTACGTTATACGTTATATCGTAATCCTACATAACGTTATACGTTATATCGTAATGCTACATTACGTTATACGTTATAACGTAATACTATATAACGTTATATGTTATATCGTAATGCTACATAACGTTATACGTAATATCGTAATGCTACATAACGTTATACGTTATATCGTAATACTACATAACGTTATACGTTTTATCGTACTGCTACATAACGTTATACGTTATAACGTAATACTACATAACGTTATACGTTATATCGTAATGCTACATAACGTTATATGTTATAACGTATTACCATATATCGTTATACGTTATATCGTAATACTACATAAAGTTATACGTTATAACGTAATACTACATAACGTTATACGTTATAACGTAATACTATATAACGTTATACGTTATAACGTAATACTATATAACGTTATACGTTATATCGTAATGCAACATAACGTTATACGTTATATCGTAATGCTACATAACGTTATACGTTATATCGTAATGCTACATAACGTTAAACGTTATATCGTAATGCTACATAACGTTATACGTTATAACGTACTACCATATAACGTTATACGTTATATCGTAATATTACATAACGTTATACGTTATAACGTAATACTATATAACGTTATACGTTTTATCGTAATGCTACATAACGTTATACGTTATATCGTAATGCTACATAACGTTATACGTTATATCGTAATGCTACATAACGCTATACGTTATATCGTAATGCTACATAACGTTATACGTTATATCGTAATGCTACATAACGTTATACGTTATATCGTAATACTACATAACGTTATACGTCATAACGTAATACTACATAACATTATACGTTATATCGTAATGCTACATAACGTTATACGTTATATCGTAATGCTACATAACGTTATACGTTATATCGTAATACTACATAACGTTATACGTCATAACGTAATACTACATAACGTTATACGTTATATCGTAATGCTACATAACGTTATATGTTATAACGTATTACCATATATCGTTATACGTTATATCGTAATACTACATAACGTTATACGTTATAACGTAATACTACATAACGTTATACGTTATAACGTAATACTATATAACGTTATACGTTATAACGTAATACTATATAACGTTATACGTTATATCGTAATGCAACATAACGTTATACGTTATATCGTAATGCTACATAACGTTATACGTTATATCGTAATGCTACATAACGTTATACGTTATATCGTAATGCTACATAACGTTATACGTTATATCGTAATGCTACATAACGTTATACGTTATATCGTAATGCTACATAACGTTATACGTTATATCGTAATACTACATAACGTTGTAAGTCATAACGTAATACTACATAACGTTATACGTTATATCGTAATGCTACATAACGTTATACGTTATATCGTAATGCTACATAACGTTATACGTTATATCTTAATGCTACATAACGTTATACGTTATATCGTAATGCTACATAACGTTATACGTTATATCGTAATGCTACATAACGTTATACGTAATATCGTAATGCTACATAACGATATACGATATAACGTATTGCCACATAACGTTATATGTTATATCGTAATGCTACATAACGTTATACGTTATAACGTAATGCCACATAACGTTATATGTTATATCGTAATGCTACATTACGTTATACGTTATATCGTAATCCTACATAACGTTATACGTTATATCGTAATGCTACATTACGTTATACGTTATAACGTAATACTATATAACGTTATATGTTATATCGTAATGCTACATAACGTTATACGTTATATCGTAATGCTACATAACGTTATACGTTATATCGTAATACTACATAACGTTATACATTATATCGTAATGCTACATAACGTTATACGTTACATCGTAATGCTACATATCGTTATACGTTATATCATAATGCTACATAACGTTATACGATACATCGTAATACTATATGACATTATACGTTATATCGTAATGCTAATAACGTTATACGTTATAACGTATCACCATATAACGTTATACGTTATATCGTAATGCTACATAACGTTATACGTTATAACGTATTGCCGCATAACGTTATACGTTATATCGTAATGCTACATAACGTTATACGTAATATCGTAATGCTACATAACGATATACGATATAACGTATTGCCACATAACGTTATATGTTATATCGTAATGCTACATAACGTTATACGTTATAACGTAATGCCACATAACGTTATATGTTATATCGTAATGCTACATTACGTTATACGTTATATCGTAATCCTACATAACGTTATACGTTATATCGTAATGCTACATTACGTTATACGTTATAACGTAATACTATATAACGTTATATGTTATATCGTAATGCTACATAACGTTATACGTAATATCGTAATGCTACATAACGTTATACGTTATATCGTAATACTACATAACGTTATACGTTTTATCGTACTGCTACATAACGTTATACGTTATAACGTACTACCATATAACGTTATACGTTATATCGTAATATTACATTACGTTATACGTTATAACGTAATACTATACAACGTTATACGTTATATCGTAATGCTACATAACGTTATACGTTATAACGTATCACCATATAACGTTATACGTTATATCGTAATGCTACATAACGTTATACGTTATAACGTATTGCCACATAACGTTATATGTTATATCGTAATGCTACATTACGTTATACGTTACATCGTAATCCTACATATCGTTATACGTTATATCGTAATGCTACATAACGTTATACGTTATATCGTAATGCTACATAACGTTATACGTTATATCGTAATGCTACATAACGTTATACGTTATATCGTAATGCTGCATAACGTTATACGTTATATCGTAATGCTACATAACGTTATACGTTATATCGTAATACTATATAACGTTATACGTTATAACGTAATACTATATAACGTTATACGTTATATCGTAATGCTACATTACGTTATACGTTATATCGTAATGCTACATAACGTTCTACGTTATATCGTAATGCTACATAACGTTATACGTTATATCGTAATGCTACATAACGTTATACGTTATATCGTAATGCTACATAACGTTATATGTTATAACGTATTACCATATATCGTTATACGTTATATCGTAATACTACATAACGTTATACGTTATAACGTAATACTACATAACGTTATACGTTATAACGTAATACTATATAACGTTATACGTTATAACGTAATACTATATAACGTTATACGTTATATCGTAATGCAACATAACGTTATACGTTATATCGTAATGCTACATAACGTTATAAGTTATATCGTAATGCTACATAACGTTATACGTTATATCGTAATACTACATAACGTTATACGTTATAACGTAATACTATATAACATTATACGTTATATCGTAATGCTAATAACGGTATACGTTTTATCGTAATGCTACATAACGTTATACGTTATATCGTAATGCTACATAACGTCATACGTTATGTCGTAATGCCTCATAACGTTATACGTTATATCGTAATGCTACATAACGTTATACGTTATATCGTAATACTACATAACGTTATACGTTATATCGTAATGCTACAAAACGTTATACGTTATAACGTACTACCATATAACGTTATACGTTATATCGTAATATTACATTACGTTATACGTTATAACGTAATACTATATAACGTTATACGTTATATCGTAATGCTACATAACGTTATACGTTATAACGTATCACCATATAACGTTATACGTTATATCGTAATGCTACATAACGTTATACGTTATAACGTATTGCCACATAACGTTATATGTTATATCGTAATGCTACATTACGTTATACGTTACATCGTAATCCTACATAACGTTATACGTTATATCGTAATACTACATAACGTTATACGTTATAACGTAATACTATATAACGTTATACGTTATAACGTAATGCTATATAACGTTATACGTTATATCGTAATGCTACATAACGTTATACGTTATATCGTAATGCTACATAACGTTATACGTTATATCGTAATGCCACATAACGTTATATGTTATATCGTAATGCTACATAACGTTATACGTTATATCGTAATGCTACATAACGTTATACGTTATATCGTAATGCTACATAACGTTATACGTTATAACGTATCACCATATAACGTTATACGTTATATCGTAATGCTACATAACGTTATACGTTATATCGTAATGCTACATAACGTTATACGTTATATCGTAATGCTACATAACGTTATACGTTATATCTTAATGCTACATAACGTTATACGTTATATCGTAATGCTACATAACGTTATACGTTATATCGCAATGCTACATAACGTTATACGTTATAACCTAATACTATGACGTTGTACGTTATATCGTTATGCTACATAACGTTATACGTTACATCGTAATGCTACATATCGTTAGACGTTTTATCGTAATGCTACATAACGTTATACGATACATCGTAATACTATATAACATTATACGTTATATCGTAATGCTAATAACGTTATACGTTATATCGTAGTGCTACATAACGTTATACGTTATATCGTAATACTACATAACGTTATACGTTATATCGTAATGCTACATAACGTTATACTTTATATCGTAATGCTACATAACGTTATACGATATATCGTAATGCTACATAACGTTATACGTTATATCGTAATGCTACATAACGTTATACGATACATCGTAATGCTACATATCGTTATACGTTATATCGTAATGGTACATAACGTTATACGTTATAACGTATTACCATATAACGTTATACGTTATATCGTAATGCTACATAACGTTATACTTTATATCGTAATGCTACATATCGTTGTACGTTATATCGTTATGCTACATAACGTTATACGTTACATCGTAATGCTACATAACGTTATACGTTATATCGTAATGCTACATAACGTTATACGTAACATCGTAATGCTACATAACGTTATATGTTATATCGTAATGCTACATTACGTTATACGTTATATCGTAATCCTACATAACGTTATACGTTATATCGTAATACTACATAACGTTATACGTTATATCGTAATGGTACATAACGTTATACGTTATAACGTATTACCATATAACGTTATACGTTATATCGTAATGCTACATAACGTTATACTTTATATCGTAATGCTACATAAAGTTATACGATATATCGTAATGCTACATAACGTTATACGTTATATCGTAATGCTACATAACGTTATACGTTACATCGTAATGCTACATATCGTTATACGTTTTATCGTAATGCTACATAACGCTATACGATACATCGTAATGCTACATAACGTTATACGTTATAACGTAATACTATGACGTTGTACGTTATATCGTTATGCTACATAACGTTATAGGTTACATCGTAATGCTACATATCGTTATACGTTTTATCGTAATGCTACATAACGCTATACGATACATCGTAATGCTACATAACGTTATACGTTATAACGTATTACCATATCCCGTTATACGTTATATCGTAATGCTACATATCGTTATACGTTATATCGTAATGCTACATAACGTTATACGTTATAACGTATTACCATATAACGTCATACGTTATATCGTAATGCTACATAACGTTATACGTTTTATCGTAATGCTACATAACGTTATACGATAGATAGTAATGCTACATAACGTTGTACGTTATAACGTATTACCATATAACGTTATTCGTTATATCGTAATGCTACATAACGTTATACGTAACATCGTAATGCTACATAACGTTATACGTTATATCGTAATGCTACATAACGTTATACGTTATAACGTATTACCATATATCGTTATACGTTATATCGTAATACTACATAACGTTATACGTTATAACGTAATACTACATAACGTTATACGTTATAACGTAATACTATATAACGTTATACGTTATAACGTAATACTATATAACGTTATACGTTATATCGTAATGCAACATAACGTTATACGTTATATCGTAATGCTACATAACGTTATAAGTTATATCGTAATGCTACATAACGTTATACGTTATATCGTAATGCTACATAACGTCATACGTAATATCGTAATGCTACATAACGTTATACGTTATATCTTAATGCTACATAACGTTATACGTTATATCTTAATGCTACATAACGTTATACGTTATATCGTAATGCTACATAACGTTATACGTTATATCGCAATGCTACATAACGATATACGTTATAACGTAATACTATGACGTTGTACGTTATATCGTTATGCTACATAACGTTATACGTTACATCGTAATGCTACATATCGTTAGACGTTTTATCGTAATGCTACATAACGTTATACGATACATCGTAATACTATATAACATTATACGTTATATCGTAATGCTAATAACGTTATACGTTATATCGTAGTGCTACATAACGTTATACGTTATATCGTAATACTACATAACGTTATACGTTATATCGTAATGCTACATAACGTTATACGTTATAACATACTACCATATAACGTTATACGTTATATCGCAATGCTACATAACGTTATACGTTATGTCGTAATGCTACATAACGTTATACGTTATAACGTAATACTATATAACGTTATACGTTATATCGCAATGCTACATAACGTTATACGTTATATCGTAATGGTACATAACGTTATACGTTATATCGTAATGCTACATAACGTTATACGTTATATCGTAATGCTACATAACGTTATACGTTATATCCTAATACTACATAACGTTACACGTTATATCGTAATGCTACATAACGTTATACGTTATAACGTACTACCATATATCGTTATACGTTATATCGTAATATTACATAACGTTATACGTTATAAAGTAATACTATATAACGTTATACGTTATATCGTAATGCTACATAACGTTATACGTTATAACGTATCACCATATAACGCTATACGTTATATCGTAGTGCTACATAACGTTATACGTTATAACGTAATGCCACATAACGGTATATGTTATATCGTAATGCTACATTACGTTATATGTTATATCGTAATCCTACATAACGTTATACGGTATATCGTAATACTACATAACGTTATACGTTATAACGTAAAACTATATCACGTTATACGTTATATCGTAATGCTACATAACGTTATACGTTATATCGTAATGCTACATAACGTTATACGTTATATAGTAATGCTACATAACGTTATACGTTATACCGTAATGCTACATAATGTTATACGTTATATCGTAATGCTATATAACGTTATACGTAACATCGTAATGCTACATAACGTTATACGTTACATCGTAATGCTACATATCGTTATACGTTTTATCGTAATGCTACATAACGCTATACGATACATCGTAATGCTACATAACGTTATACGTTATAACGTATTACCATATCCCGTTATACGTTATATCGTAATGCTACATATCGTTATACGTTATAATGTAATACCACATAACGTTATACGTTATATCGTAATGCTACATAACGTTATACGTTATATCGTAATGCTACATAACGTTATACGATACATCGTAATGCTACACAACGTTATACGTTATAATGTAATACTATGACGTTGTACGTAATATCGTTATGCTACATAACGTTATACGTTACATCGTAATGCTACATATCGTTATACATTTTATCGTAATGCTACATAACGCTATACGATACATCGTAATGCTACATAACGTTATACGTTATAACGAATTACCATATCCCGTTATACGTTATATCGTAATGCTACATATCGTTATACGTTATATCGTAATGCTACATAACGTTATACGTTATAACGTATTACCATATAACGTCATACGTTATATCGTAATGCTACATAACGTTATACGTTTTATCGTAATGCTACATAACGTTATACGATATATAGTAATGCTACATAACGTTGTACGTTATAACGTATTACCATATAACGTTATACGTTATATCGTAATGCTACATAACGTTATACGTTATATCGTAATGCTACATAACGTTATACGTTATATCGTAATGCTACATAACGTTATACGTTATATCGTAATGCTACATAACGTTATACGTTATATCGTAATGCTACATAACGTTATACGTTATATCGTAATGCTACATAACGTTATACGTTATATCGTAATGCTACATAACGTTATACGTTATATCGTAATGCTACATAACGTTATACGTTATATCGTAATGCTACATAACGATATACGTTATAACGTAATACTATAACGTTGTACGTTATATCGTTATGCTACATAACGTTATACGTTACATCGTAATGCGACATATCGTTATACGTTTTATCGTAATGCTACATAACGTTATACGATACATCGTAATACTATATAACATTATACGTTATATCGTAATGCTAATAACGTTATACGTTATATCGTAATGCTACATAACGTTATACGTTATAACGTAACACTATATAACGTTATACGTTATATCGTAATGCTACATAACGTTATACGTTATATCGTAATGCTACATAACGTTATACGTAATATCGTAATGCTACATAACGTTATACGTTATATTTTAATGCTACATAACGTTATACGTAATATCGTAATGCTACATAACGTTATACGTTATATCTTAATGCTACATAACGTTATACGTTATAACGTAATACTACATAACGTTATACGTTATAACGTAATACTATATAACGTTATACGTTATAACGTAATACTATATAACGTTATACGTTATATCGTAATGCAACATAACGTTATACGTTATATCGTAATGCTACATAACGTTATAAGTTATATCGTAATGCTACATAACGTTATACGTTATACGTTATATCTTAATGCTACATAACGTTATACGTTATATCGTAATGCTACATAACGTTATACGTTATATCGTAATGCTACATAACGTCATACGTAATATCGTAATGCTACATAACGTTATACGTTATATCTTAATGCTACATAACGTTATACGTTATATCTTAATGCTACATAACGTTATACGTTATATCGTAATGCTACATAACGTTATACGTTATATCGTAATGCTACATAACTTTATACGTTATATCGCAATGCTACATAACGATATACGTTATAACGTAATACTATGACGTTGTACGTTATATCTTTATGCTACATAACGTTATACGTTACATCGTATTGCTACATATCGTTATACGTTATATCATAATGCTACATAACGTTATACGTTATATAGTAATGCTACATAACGTTATACGTTATACCGTAATGCTACATAACGTTATACGTTATATCGTAATGCTACTTAACGTTATACGTTATATCGTAATGCTACATAACGTTATACGTAACATCGTAATGGTACATAACGTTATACGTTATATCTTAATGCTACATAACGTTATACGTTATATCGTAATGCTACATAACGTTATACTTTATATCGTAATGCTACATAACGTCATACGTAATATCGTAATGCTACATAACGTTATACGTTATATCTTAATGCTACATAACGTTATACGTTATATCTTAATGCTACATAACGTTATACGTTATATCGTAATGCTACATAACGTTATACGTTATATCGTAATGCTACATAACTTTATACGTTATATCGCAATGCTACATAACGATATATGTTATAACGTAATACTATGACGTTGTACGTTATATCTTTATGCTACAAAACGTTATACGTTACATCGTATTGCTACATATCGTTATACGTTATATCATAATGCTACATAACGTTATACGTTATAACGTATCACCATATAACGCTATACGTTATATCGTAGTGCTACATAACGTTATACGTTATAACGTAATGCCAGATAACGGTATATGTTATATCGTAATGCTACATTACGTTATATGTTATATCGTAATCCTACATAACGTTATACGGTATATCGTAATACTACATAACGTTATACGTTATAACGTAATACTATATAACGTTATACGTTATATCGTAATGCTACATAACGTTATACGTTATATCGTAATGCTACATAACGTTATACGTTATATAGTAATGCTACATAACGTTATACGTTATACCGTAATGCTACATAACGTTATACGTTATATCGTAATGTTATATAACGTTATACGTAACATCGTAATGCTACATAACGTTATACGTTACATCGTAATGCTACATATCGTTATACGTTTTATCGTAATGCTACATAACGCTATACGATACATCGTAATGCTACATAACGTTATACGTTATAACGTATTACCATATCCCGTTATACGTTATATCGTAATGCTACATATCGTTATACGTTATAATGTAATACCACATAACGTTATACGTTATATCGTAATGCTACATAACGTTATACGTTATATCGTAATGCTACATAACGCTATACGATACATCGTAATGCTACATAACGTTATACGTTATAACGTAATACTATGACGTTGTACGTAATATCGTTATGCTACATAACGTTATACGTTACATCGTAATGCTACATATCGTTATACGTTTTATCGTAATGCTACATAACGCTATACGATACATCGTAATGCTACATAACGTTATACGTTATATCGTAATGCTATATAACGTTATACGTAACATCGTAATGCTACATAACGTTATACGTTACATCGTAATGCTACATATCGTTATACGTTTTATCGTAATGCTACATAACGCTATACGATACATCGTAATGCTACATAACGTTATACGTTATAACGTATTACCATATCCCGTTATACGTTATATCGTAATGCTACATATCGTTATACGTTATAATGTAATACCACATAACGTTATACGTTATATCGTAATGCTACATAACGTTATACGTTATATCGTAATGCTACATAACGTTATACGATACATCGCAATGCTACATAACGTTATACGTTATAACGTAATACTATGACGTTGTACGTAATATCGTTATGCTACATAACGTTATACGTTACATCGTAATGCTACATATCGTTATACGTTTTATCGTAATGCTACATAACGCTATACGATACATCGTAATGCTACATAACGTTATACGTTATAACGTATTACCATATCCCGTTATACGTTATATCGTAATGCTACATATCGTTATACGTTATATCGTAATGCTACATAACGTTATACGTTATAACGTATTACCATATAACGTCATACGTTATATCGTAATGCTACATAACGTTATACGTTTTATCGTAATGCTACATAACGTTATACGATATATTGTAATGCTACATAACGTTATACGTTATAACGTATTACCATATAACGTTATACGTTATATCGTAATGCTACATAACGTTATACGTTATATCGTAATGCTACATAACGTTATACGTTATATCGTAATGCTACATAACGTTATACGTTATATCGTCATGCTACATAACGTTATACGTTATATCGTAATGCTACATAACGTTATACGTTATATCGTAATGCTACATAACGTTATACGTTATATCGTAATGCTACATAACGTTATTCGTTATATCGTAATGCTACATAACGATATACGTTATAACGTAATACTATGACGTTGTACGTTATATCGTTATGCTACATAACGCTATACGTTACATCGTAATGCTACATATCGTTATACGTTTTATCGTAATGCTACATAACGTTATAAGATACATCGTAATACTATATAACATTATACGTTATATCGTAATGCTAATAACGTTATACGTTATATCGTAATGCTACATAACGTTATACGTTATCACGTAACACTATATAACGTTATACGTTATATCTTAATGCTACATAACGTTATACGTAATATCGAAATGCTACATAACGTTATACGTTATATCTTAATGCTACATAACGTTATACGTTATAACGTAATACTACATAACGTTATACGTTATAACGTAATACTATATAACGTTATACGTTATATCGTAATGCAACATAACGTTATACGTTATATCGTAATGCTACATAACGTTATAAGTTATATCGTAATGCTACATAACGTTATACGTTATACGTTATATCGTAATGCTACTTAACGTTATACGTTATATCGTAATGCTACATAACGTTATACGTAACATCGTAATGGTACATAACGTTATACGTTATATCTTAATGCTACATAACGTTATACGTTATATCGTAATGCTACATAACGTTATACGTTATATCGTAATGCTACATAACGTCATACGTAATATCGTAATGCTACATAACGTTATACGTTATATCTTAATGCTACATAACGTTATACGTTATATCTTAATGCTACATAACGTTATACGTTATATCGTAATGCTACATAACGTTATACGTTATATCGTAATGCTACATAACTTTATACGTTATATCGCAATGCTACATAACGATATACGTTATAACGTAATACTATGACGTTGTACGTTATATCTTTATGCTACATAACGTTATACGTTACATCGTATTGCTACATATCGTTATACGTTATATCGTAATGCTACATAACGTTATACGTTATAACGTATCACCATATAACGCTATACGTTATATCGTAGTGCTACATAACGTTATACGTTATAACGTAATGCCACATAACGGTATATGTTATATCGTAATGCTACATTACGTTATATGTTATATCGTAATCCTACATAACGTTATACGGTATATCGTAATACTACATAACGTTATACGTTATAACGTAATACTATATAACGTTATACGTTATATCGTAATGCTACATAACGTTATACGTTATATCGTAATGCTACATAACGTTATACGTTATATAGTAATGCGACATAACGTTATACGTTATACCGTAATGCTACATAACGTTATACGTTATATCGTAATGCTATATAACGTTATACGTAACATCGTAATGCTACATAACGTTATACGTTACATCGTAATGCTACATATCGTTATACGTTTTATCGTAATGCTACATAACGCTATACGATACATCGTAAAGCTACATAACGTTATACGTTATAACGTATTACCATATCCCGTTATACGTTATATCGTAATGCTACATATCGTTATACGTTATAATGTAATACCACATAACGTTATACGTTATATCGTAATGCTACATAACGTTATACGTTATATCGTAATGCTACATAACGTTATACGATACATCGTAATGCTACATAACGTTATGCGTTATAACGTAATACTATGACATTGTACGTAATATCGTTATGCTACATAACGTTATACGTTACATCGTAATGCTACATATCGTTATACGTTTTATCGTAATGCTACATAACGCTATACGATACATCGTAATGCTACATAACGTTATACGTTATAACGTATTACCATATCCCGTTATACGTTATATCGTAATGCTACATATCGTTATACGTTATAATGTAATACCACATAACGTTATACGTTATATCGTAATGCTACATAACGTTATACGTTTTATCGTAATGCTACATAACGCTATACGATACATCGTAATGCTACATAACGTTATACGTTATAACGTATTACCATATAACGTCATACGTTATATCGTAATGCTACATAACGTTATACGTTTTATCGTAATGCTACATAACGTTATACGATATATAGTAATGCTACATAACGTTGTACGTTATAACGTATTACCATATAACGTTATACGTTATATCGTAATGCTACATAACGTTATACGTTATATCGTAATGCTACATAACGTTATACGTTATATCGTAATGCTACATAACGTTATACGTTATATCGTAGTGCTACATAACGTTATACGTTATATCGTAATGCTACATAACGTTATACGTTATATCGTAATGCTACATAACGTTATACGTTATATCGTAGTGCTACATAACGTTATACGTTATAACGTAATGCCACATAACGGTATATGTTATATCGTAATGCTACATTACGTTATATGTTATATCGTAATCCTACATAACGTTATACGGTATATCGTAATACTACATAACGTTATACGTTATACGTTATATCGTAATGCTACTTAACGTTATACGTTATATCGTAATGCTACATAACGTTATACGTAACATCGTAATGGTACATAACGTTATACGTTATATCTTAATGCTACATAACGTTATACGTTATATCGTAATGCTACATAACGTTATACGTTATATCGTAATGCTACATAACGTTATACGTTATATCGTAATGCTACATAACGTTATACGTTATATCGTAATGCTACATAACGTTATACGTTATATCGTAATGCTACATAACGTTATACGTTATATCGTAATGCTACATAACGTTATTCGTTATATCGTAATGCTACATAACGATATACGTTATAACGTAATACTATGACGTTGTACGTTATATCGTTATGCTACATAACGCTATACGTTACATCGTAATGCTACATATCGTTATACGTTTTATCGTAATGCTACATAACGTTATAAGATACATCGTAATACTATATAACATTATACGTTATATCGTAATGCTAATAACGTTATACGTTATATCGTAATGCTACATAACGTTATACGTTATCACGTAACACTATATAACGTTATACGTTATATCTTAATGCTACATAACGTTATACGTAATATCGAAATGCTACATAACGTTATACGTTATATCTTAATGCTACATAACGTTATACGTTATAACGTAATACTACATAACGTTATACGTAACATCGTAATGGTACATAACGTTATACGTTATATCTTAATGCTACATAACGTTATACGTGATATCGTAATGCTACATAACGTTATACGTTATATCGTAATGCTACATAACGTCATACGTAATATCGTAATGCTACATAACGTTATACGTTATAACGTATCACCATATAACGCTATACGTTATATCGTAGTGCTACATAACGTTATACGTTATAACGTAATGCCACATAACGGTATATGTTATATCGTAATGCTACATTACGTTATATGTTATATCGTAATCCTACATAACGTTATACGGTATATCGTAATACTACATAACGTTATACGTTATAACGTAATACTATATAACGTTATACGTTATATCGTAATGCTACATAACGTTATACGTTATATAGTAATGCGACATAACGTTATACGTTATACCGTAATGCTACATAACGTTATACGTTATATCGTAATGCTATATAACGTTATACGTAACATCGTAATGCTACATAACGTTATACGTTACATCGTAATGCTACATATCGTTATACGTTTTATCGTAATGCTACATAACGCTATACGATACATCGTAAAGCTACATAACGTTATACGTTATAACGTATTACCATATCCCGTTATACGTTATATCGTAATGCTACATATCGTTATACGTTATAATGTAATACCACATAACGTTATACGTTATATCGTAATGCTACATAACGTTATACGTTATATCGTAATGCTACATAACGTTATACGATACATCGTAATGCTACATAACGTTATACGTTATAACGTAATACTATGACATTGTACGTAATATCGTTATGCTACATAACGTTATACGTTACATCGTAATGCTACATATCGTTATACGTTTTATCGTAATGCTACATAACGCTATACGATACATCGTAATGCTACATAACGTTATACGTTATAACGTATTACCATATCCCGTTATACGTTATATCGTAATGCTACATATCGTTATACGTTATAATGTAATACCACATAACGTTATACGTTATATCGTAATGCTACATAACGTTATACGTTTTATCGTAATGCTACATAACGCTATACGATACATCGTAATGCTACATAACGTTATACGTTGTAACGTATTACCATATAACGTCATACGTTATATCGTAATGCTACATAACGTTATACGTTTTATCGTAATGCTACATAACGTTATACGATATATAGTAATGCTACATAACGTTGTACGTTATAACGTATTACCATATAACGTTATACGTTATATCGTAATGCTACATAACGTTATACGTTATATCGTAATGCTACATAACGTTATACGTTATATCGTAATGCTACATAACGTTATACGTTATATCGTAATGCTACATAACGTTATACGTTATATCGTAATGCTACATAACGTTATACGTTATATCGTAATGCTACATAACGTTATACGTTATAACGTAGCACCATATAACGTTATATGTTATATCGTAGTGCTACATAACGTTATACGTTATAACGTAATGCCACATAACGGTATATGTTATATCGTAATGCTACATTACGTTATATGTTATATCGTAATCCTACATAACGTTATACGGTATATCGTAATACTACATAACGTTATACGTTATAACGTAATACTATATAACGTTATTCGTTATATCGTAATGCTACATAACGTTATACGTTATATCGTAATGCTACATAACGTTATACGTTATATCGTAATGCTACATAACGTTATACGTTATATCGTAATGCTACATAACGTTATACGTTATATCGTAATGCTACATAACGTTATACGTAACATCGTAATGCTACATAACGTTATACGTTACATCGTAATGCTACATTACGTTATATGATATATCGTAATCCTACATAACGTTATACGGTATATCGTAATACTACATAACGTTATACGTTATAACGTAATACTATATAACGTTATACGTTATATCGTAATGCTACATAACGTTATACGTTATATCGTAATGCTACATAACGTTATACGTTTTATCGTAATGCTACATAACGCTATACGATACATCGTAATGCTACATAACGTTATACGTTATAACGTATCACCATATAACGCTATACGTTATATCGTAGTGCTACATAACGTTATACGTTATAACGTAATGCCAGATAACGGTATATGTTATATCGTAATGCTACATTACGTTATATGATATATCGTAATCCTACATAACGTTATACGGTATATCGTAATACTACATAACGTTATACGTTATAACGTAATACTATATAACGTTATACGTTATATCGTAATGCTACATAACGTTATACGTTATATCGTAATGCTACATAACGTTATACGTTATATAGTAATGCTACATAACGTTATACGTTATACCGTAATGCTACATAACGTTATACGTTATATCGTAATGCTATATAACGTTATACGTAACATCGTAATGCTACATAACGTTATACGTTACATCGTAATGCTACATATCGTTATACGTTTTATCGTAATGCTACATAACGCTATACGATACATCGTAATGCTACATAACGTTATACGTTATAACGTATTACCATATCCCGTTATACGTTATATCGTAATGCTACATATCGTTATACGTTATAATGTAATACCACATAACGTTATACGTTATATCGTAATGCTACATAACGTTATACGTTATATCGTAATGCTACATAACGTTATACGATACATCGTAATGCTACATAACGTTATACGTTATAACGTAATACTATGACGTTGTACGTAATATCGTTATGCTACATAACGTTATACGTTACATCGTAATGCTACATATCGTTATACGTTTTATCGTAATGCTACATAACGCTATACGATACATCGTAATGCTACATAACGTTATACGTTATATCGTAATGCTATATAACGTTATACGTAACATCGTAATGCTGCATAACGTTATACGTTACATCGTAATGCTACATATCGTTATACGTTTTATCGTAATGCTACATAACGCTATACGATACATCGTAATGCTACATAACATTATACGTTATAACGTATTACCATATCCCGTTATACGTTATATCGTAATGCTACATGTCGTTATACGTTATAATGTAATACCACATAACGTTATACGTTATATCGTAATGCTACATAACGTTATACGTTATATCGTAATGCTACATAACGTTATACGATACATCGTAATGCTACATAACGTTATACGTTATAACGTAATACTATGACGTTGTACGTAATATCGTTATGCTACATAACGTTATACGTTACATCGTAATGCTACATATCGTTATACGTTTTATCGTAATGCTACATAACGCTATACGATACATCGTAATGCTACATAACGTTATACGTTATAACGTATTACCATATCCCGTTATACGTTATATCGTAATGCTACATATCGTTATACGTTATATCGTAATGCTACATAACGTTATACGTTATAACGTATTACCATATAACGTCATACGTTATATCGTAATGCTACATAACGTTATACGTTTTATCGTAATGCTACATAGCGTTATACGATATATTGTAATGCTACATAACGTTATACGTTATAACGTATTACCATATAACGTTATACGTTATATCGTAATGCTACATAACGTTATACGTTATATCGTAATGCTACATAACGTTATACGTTATATCGTAATGCTACATAACGTTATACGTTATATCGTAATGCTACATAACGTTATACGTTATATCGCAATGCTACATAACGTTATACGTTATATCGTAATGCTACATAACGTTATTCGTTATATCGTAATGCTACATAACGTTATTCGTTATATCGTAATGCTACATAACGATATACGTTATAACGTAATACTATGACGTTGTACGTTATATCGTTATGCTACATAACGCAATACGTTACATCGTAATGCTACATATCGTTATACGATTTATCGTAATGCTACATAACGTTATAAGATACATCGTAATACTATATAACATTATACGTTATATCGTAATGCTAATAACGTTATACGTTATATCGTAATGCTACATAACGTTATACGTTATCACGTAACACTATATAACGTTATACGTTATATCTTAATGCTACATAACGTTATACGTAATATCGAAATGCTACATAACGTTATACGTTATATCTTAATGCTACATAACGTTATACGTTATAACGTAATACTACATAACGTTATACGTTATATCGTAATGCAACATAACGTTATACGTTATATCATAATGCTACATAACGTTATAAGTTATATCGTAATGCTACATAACGTTATACGTTATACGTTATATCGTAATGCTACTTAACGTTATACGTTATATCGTAATGCTACATAACGTTATACGTAACATCGTAATGGTACATAACGTTATACGTTATATCTTAATGCTACATAACGTTATACGTTATATCGTAATGCTACATAACGTTATACGTTATATCGTAATGCTACATAACGTCATACGTAATATCGTAATGCTACATAACGTTATACGTTATATCTTAATGCTACATAACGTTATACGTTATATCTTAATGCTACATAACGTTATACGTTATATCGTAATGCTACATAACGTTATACGTTATATCGTAATGCTACATAACTTTATACGTTATATCGCAATGCTACATAACGATATACGTTATAACGTAACACTATGACGTTGTACGTTATATCTTTATGCTACATAACGTTATACGTTACATCGTATTGCTACATATCGTTATACGTTATATCGTAATGCTACATAACGTTATACGTTATAACGTATCACCATATAACGCTATACGTTATATCGTAGTGCTACATAACGTTATACGTTATAACGTAATGCCACATAACGGTATATGTTATATCGTAATGCTACATTACGTTATATGTTATATCGTAATGCTACATTACGTTATATGATATATCGTAATCCTACATAACGTTATACGGTATATCGTAATACTACATAACGTTATACGTTATAACGTAATACTATATAACGTTATACGTTATATCGTAATGCTACATAACGTTATACGTTATATCGTAATGCTACATAACGTTATACGTTTTATCGTAATGCTACATAACGCTATACGATACATCGTAATGCTACATAACGTTATACGTTATAACGTATCACCATATAACGCTATACGTTATATCGTAGTGCTACATAACGTTATACGTTATAACGTAATGCCAGATAACGGTATATGTTATATCGTAATGCTACATTACGTTATATGATATATCGTAATCCTACATAACGTTATACGGTATATCGTAATACTACATAACGTTATACGTTATAACGTAATACTATATAACGTTATACGTTATATCGTAATGCTACATAACGTTATACGTTATATCGTAATGCTACATAACGTTATACGTTATATAGTAATGCTACATAACGTTATACGTTATACCGTAATGCTACATAACGTTATACGTTATATCGTAATGCTATATAACGTTATACGTAACATCGTAATGCTACATAACGTTATACGTTACATCGTAATGCTACATATCGTTATACGTTTTATCGTAATGCTACATAACGCTATACGATACATCGTAATGCTACATAACGTTATACGTTATAACGTATTACCATATCCCGTTATACGTTATATCGTAATGCTACATATCGTTATACGTTATAATGTAATACCACATAACGTTATACGTTATATCGTAATGCTACATAACGTTATACGTTATATCGTAATGCTACATAACGTTATACGATACATCGTAATGCTACATAACGTTATACGTTATAACGTAATACTATGACGTTGTACGTAATATCGTTATGCTACATAACGTTATACGTTACATCGTAATGCTACATATCGTTATACGTTTTATCGTAATGCTACATAACGCTATACGATACATCGTAATGCTACATAACGTTATACGTTATATCGTAATGCTATATAACGTTATACGTAACATCGTAATGCTGCATAACGTTATACGTTACATCGTAATGCTACATATCGTTATACGTTTTATCGTAATGCTACATAACGCTATACGATACATCGTAATGCTACATAACATTATACGTTATAACGTATTACCATATCCCGTTATACGTTATATCGTAATGCTACATGTCGTTATACGTTATAATGTAATACCACATAACGTTATACGTTATATCGTAATGCTACATAACGTTATACGTTATATCGTAATGCTACATAACGTTATACGATACATCGTAATGCTACATAACGTTATACGTTATAACGTAATACTATGACGTTGTACGTAATATCGTTATGCTACATAACGTTATACGTTACATCGTAATGCTACATATCGTTATACGTTTTATCGTAATGCTACATAACGCTATACGATACATCGTAATGCTACATAACGTTATACGTTATAACGTATTACCATATCCCGTTATACGTTATATCGTAATGCTACATATCGTTATACGTTATATCGTAATGCTACATAACGTTATACGTTATAACGTATTACCATATAACGTCATACGTTATATCGTAATGCTACATAACGTTATACGTTTTATCGTAATGCTACATAGCGTTATACGATATATTGTAATGCTACATAACGTTATACGTTATAACGTATTACCATATAACGTTATACGTTATATCGTAATGCTACATAACGTTATACGTTATATCGTAATGCTACATAACGTTATACGTTATATCGTAATGCTACATAACGTTATACGTTATATCGTAATGCTACATAACGTTATACGTTATATCGCAATGCTACATAACGTTATACGTTATATCGTAATGCTACATAACGTTATTCGTTATATCGTAATGCTACATAACGTTATTCGTTATATCGTAATGCTACATAACGATATACGTTATAACGTAATACTATGACGTTGTACGTTATATCGTTATGCTACATAACGCAATACGTTACATCGTAATGCTACATATCGTTATACGATTTATCGTAATGCTACATAACGTTATAAGATACATCGTAATACTATATAACATTATACGTTATATCGTAATGCTAATAACGTTATACGTTATATCGTAATGCTACATAACGTTATACGTTATCACGTAACACTATATAACGTTATACGTTATATCTTAATGCTACATAACGTTATACGTAATATCGAAATGCTACATAACGTTATACGTTATATCTTAATGCTACATAACGTTATACGTTATAACGTAATACTACATAACGTTATACGTTATATCGTAATGCAACATAACGTTATACGTTATATCATAATGCTACATAACGTTATAAGTTATATCGTAATGCTACATAACGTTATACGTTATACGTTATATCGTAATGCTACTTAACGTTATACGTTATATCGTAATGCTACATAACGTTATACGTAACATCGTAATGGTACATAACGTTATACGTTATATCTTAATGCTACATAACGTTATACGTTATATCGTAATGCTACATAACGTTATACGTTATATCGTAATGCTACATAACGTCATACGTAATATCGTAATGCTACATAACGTTATACGTTATATCTTAATGCTACATAACGTTATACGTTATATCTTAATGCTACATAACGTTATACGTTATATCGTAATGCTACATAACGTTATACGTTATATCGTAATGCTACATAACTTTATACGTTATATCGCAATGCTACATAACGATATACGTTATAACGTAACACTATGACGTTGTACGTTATATCTTTATGCTACATAACGTTATACGTTACATCGTATTGCTACATATCGTTATACGTTATATCGTAATGCTACATAACGTTATACGTTATAACGTATCACCATATAACGCTATACGTTATATCGTAGTGCTACATAACGTTATACGTTATAACGTAATGCCACATAACGGTATATGTTATATCGTAATGCTACATTACGTTATATGTTATATCGTAATGCTACATAACGTTATACGTTATATCGTAATGCTACATAACGTTATACGTTATATCGTAATGCTACATAACGTTATACGTTATATCGTAATGCTACATAACGTTATACGTTATATCGTAGTGCTACATAACGTTATACGTTATAACGTAATGCCACATAACGGTATATGTTATATCGTAATGCTACATTACGTTATATGTTATATCGTAATCCTACATAACGTTATACGGTATATCGTAATACTACATAACGTTATACGTTATACGTTATATCGTAATGCTACTTAACGTTATACGTTATATCGTAATGCTACATAACGTTATACGTAACATCGTAATGGTACATAACGTTATACGTTATATCTTAATGCTACATAACGTTATACGTTATATCGTAATGCTACATAACGTTATACGTTATATCGTAATGCTACATAACGTTATACGTTATATCGTAATGCTACATAACGTTATACGTTATATCGCAATGCTACATAACGATATACGTTATAACGTAATACTATGACGTTGTACGTTATATCGTTATGTTACATAACGTTATACGTTACATCGTAATACTACATAACGTTATACGTTATATCGTAATGCTACATAACGTTATACGTTATAACGTGCTACCATATAACGTTATACGTTAAATCGTAATATTACATAACGTTATACGTTATAACGTAATACTATATAACGTTATACGTTATACCGTAATGCTACATAACGTTATACGTTATAACGTATCACCATATAACGTTATATGTTATATCGTAGTGCTACATAACGTTATACGTTATAACGTAATGCCACATAACGGTATATGTTACATCGTAACGCTACATTACGTTATATGTTATATCGTAATCCTACATAACGTTATACGTTATAACGTAATACTATATAACGTTATATTTTATATCGTAATGCTACATAACGTTATACGTTATATCGTAATGCTACATAACGTTATACGTTATATCGTAATGCTACATAACGTTATACGTTATATCGTAATGCTACATAACGTTATACGTTATATCGTAATGCTACATAACGTTATACGTAACATCGTAATGCTACATAACGTTATACGTTACATCGTAATGCTACATTACGTTATATGATATATCGTAATCCTACATAACGTTATACGGTATATCGTAATACTACATAACGTTATACGTTATAACGTAATACTATATAACGTTATACGTTATATCGTAATGCTACATAACGTTATACGTTATATCGTAATGCTACATAACGTTATACGTTTTATCGTAATGCTACATAACGCTATACGATACATCGTAATGCTACATAACGTTATACGTTATAACGTATTACCATATCCCGTTATACGTTATATCGTAATGCTACATATCGTTATACGTTATAATGTAATACTACATAACGTTATACGTTATATCGTAATGCTACATAACGTTATACGTTAAATCGTAATATTACATAACGTTATACGTTATAACGTAATACTATATAACGTTATACGTTATATCGTAATGCTACATAACGTTATACGTTATAACGTAGCACCATATAACGTTATATGTTATATCGTAGTGCTACATAACGTTATACGTTATAACGTAATGCCACATAACGGTATATGTTATATCGTAATGCTACATTACGTTATATGTTATATCGTAATCCTACATAACGTTATACGGTATATCGTAATACTACATAACGTTATACGTTATAACGTAATACTATATAACGTTATACGTTATATCGTAATGCTACATAACGTTATACGTTATATCGTAATGCTACATAACGTTATACGTTATATCGTAATGCTACATAACGTTATACGTTATATCGTAATGCTACATAACGTTATACGTTATATCGTAATGCTACATAACGTTATACGTAACATCGTAATGCTACATAACGTTATACGTTACATCGTAATGCTACATTACGTTATATGATATATCGTAATCCTACATAACGTTATACGGTATATCGTAATACTACATAACGTTATACGTTATAACGTAATACTATATAACGTTATACGTTATATCGTAATGCTACATAACGTTATACGTTATATCGTAATGCTACATAACGTTATACGTTTTATCGTAATGCTACATAACGCTATACGATACATCGTAATGCTACATAACGTTATACGTTATAACGTATTACCATATCCCGTTATACGTTATATCGTAATGCTACATATCGTTATACGTTATAATGTAATACTACATAACGTTATACGTTATATCGTAATGCTACATAACGTTATACGTTATATCGTAATGCTACATAACGTTATACGTTATATCGTAATGCTACATAATGTTATACGTTATATCTTAATGCTACATAATGTTATACGTTATATCGTAATGCTACATAACGTTATACGTTATATCGTCATGCAACATAACGTTATACGTTATATCGTAATGCTACATAACGATATACGTTATAACGTAATACTATGACGTTGTACGTTATATCGTTATGCTACATAACGTTATACGTTACATCGTAATGCTACATATCGTTATACGTTTTATCGTAATGCTACATAACGTTATACGATACATCGTAATACTATATAACATTATACGTTATATCGCAATGCTAATAACGTTATACGTTATATCGTAATGCTACATAACGTTATACGTTATATCGTAATGCTACATAACGTTATACGTTATATCGTAATGCTACATAACGTTATACGTTATATCGTAATGCTACATAACGTTATACGTAATATCGTAATGCTACATAACGTTATACGTTATATCTTAATGCTACATAACGTTATACGTAATATCGTAATGCTACATAACGCTATGCGTTATATCTTAATGCTACATAACGTTATACGTTATATCGTAATGCTACATAACGTTATACGTTATATCGTAATGCTACATAGCGTTATACGTTATATCGTAATGCTACATAACGTTATACGTTATATCGTAATGCTACATAGCGTTATACGTTATATCGTAATGCTACATAACGTTATACGTTATATCGTAATGCTACATAACGTTATACGTTATATCGTAATGCTACATAACGTTATACGTTATATCGTAATGCTACATAACGTTATACGTTATATCGTAATGCAACATAACGTTATACGTTATATCGTAATGCTATATAACTTTATACGTTATATCGTAATGCTACATATCGTTATACGTAATACCGTAATGCTACATAACGTTATACGTTATATCGTAATGCTACATAACGTTATACGTTATATCGTAATGCTATATAACTTTATACGTTATATCGTAATGCTACATATCGTTATACGTAATATCGTAATGCTACATAACGTTATACGTTATATCTTAATGCTACATAACGTTATACGTAATATCTTAATGCTACATAACGTTATACGTTATATCGTAATGCTACATAACGTTATACGTTACATCGTAATGCTACATATCGTTATACGTTTTATCGTAATGCTACATAACGCTATACGATACATCCTAATGCTACATAACGTTATACGTTATATCGTAATGCTACATAACGTTATACGTTATATCGTAATGCTACATAACGTTATACGTTATAACGTATTACCATATAACGTTATACGTTATATCGTAATGCTACGTAACGTTATACATTATATCGTAATGCTACATAACGTTATACGTTATAACGTATTACCACATAACGTTATACGTTATATCGTAATACTACATAACGTTATACGTTATAACGTAATACTATATAACGTTATACGTTATATCGTAATGCTACATAACGTTATACGTTATAACGTATTACCATATAACGTTATACGTTATATCGTAATGCTACATAACGTTATACGTTATATCTTAATGCTACATATCGTTATACGTTATATCGTAATGCTACATAACGTTATTCGTTATATCGTAATGCTACATAACGTTATACGTTATATCGTAATGCTACATAACGTTATACGTTACATCGAAATGCTACATAACGTTATACGGTATATCGTAATGCTACATAACGTTATACGTAACATCGTAATGCTACATAACGTTGTACGTTATATCGTAATGCTACATAACGTTATACGATATAACGTATTACCATATAACGTTATACGTTATATCGTAATACTACATAACGTTATACGTTATATCGTAATACTACATAACGTTATACGTTATAACGTAATACTACATAACGTTATACGTTATAACGTAATGCTACATAACGTTATACGTTATATCGTCATGCAACATAACGTTATACGTTATATCGTAATGCTACATAACGTTATACGTTATATCGTAATGCTACATAACGTTATACGTTATATCGTAATGCTACATAACGTTATTCGTTATATCGTAATGCTACATAACGTTATACGTTATATCGTAATGCTACATAACGTTATACGTTATATCGTAATGCTACATAACGTTATACGTTATATCGTAATGCTACATAACGTTATACGTTATATCGTAATGCTACATAACGTTATACGTTATATCGTAATGCTACATAACGTTATACGTTATATCGTAATGCTACATAACGTTATACGTTATATCGTAATGCTACATAACGTTATACGTTATATCGTAATGCTACATAACGTTATACGTTATATCGTAATGCTACATAACGTTATACGTTATATCGTAATGCTACATAACGTTATACGTTATATAGTAATGCTACATAACGATATACGTTATAACGTAATACTATGACGTTGTACGTTATATCGTTATGCTACATAACGTTATACGTTACATCGTAATGCTACATATCGTTATACGTTTTATCGTAATGCTACATAACGTTATACGATACATCGTAATACTATATAACATTATACGTTATATCGTAGTGCTAATAACGTTATACGTTATATCGTAATGCTACATAACGTTATACGTTATAACGTAATACTATATAACGTTATACGTTATATCGTAATGCTACATAACGTTATACGTTATATCTTAATGCTACATAACGTTATACGTTATATCGTAATGCTACATAACGTTATACGTTATATCGCAATGCTACATAACGTTATACGTTATATCGTAATGCTACATAACGTTATACGTTATATGGCAATGCTACATAACGTTATACGTTATATCGTAATGCTACATAACGTTATACGTTATATCGTAATGCTACATAACGTTATACGTTATATCGTAATGCTACATAACGTTATACGTTATATCGTAATGCTACATAACTTTATACGTTATATCGTAATGCTACATAACGTTATACGTAATATCGTAATGCTACATTACGTTATACGTTATATCTTAATGCTACATAACGTTATACGTAATATCGTAATGCTACATAACGTTATACGTTATATCCTAATGCTACATAACGTTATACGTTATATCGTAATGCTACATAACGTTATACGTTATATCGTAATGCTACATAACGTTATACGTTATGTCGTAATGCTTCATAACGTTATACGTTATATCGTAATGCTACATAACGTTATACGTTATATCGTAATACTACATAACGTTATACGTTATATCGTAATGCTACATAACGTTATACGTTATAACGTAATACTATATAACGTTGTACATTATATCATTATGCTACATAACGTAATACCTTATATCGTAATGCTACATAACGTTATACGTAATATCGAAATGCTACATAACGTTATACGTTATATCTCAATGCTACAAAACGTTATACGTTATAACGTAATACTATATAACGTTATACGTTATATCGTAATGCTACATAACGTTATACGTTATATCGTAATGCTACATAACGTTATACGTTATATCGTAATGCTACATAACGTTAAACGTTATAACGTAATACTATATAACGTTATACGTTATATCGTAATGCTACATAACGTTATACGTTATATCGTAATGCTACATAACGTTATACGTTATATCGTAATGCTACATAACGTTATACGTTATGTCGTAATGCTACATAACGTTATACGTTATGTCGTAATGCTACATAACGTTATACGTTATATCGTAATGCTACAAAACGTTATACGTAATATCGTAATGCTACATAACGTTATACGTTATATCTTAACGCTACATAACGTTATACGTAATATCGTAATGCTACATAACGTTATACGTTATATCTTAATGCTACATAACGTTATACGTTATATCGTAATGCTACATAACGTTATACGTTATATCGTAATGCTACATAACGATATACGTTATAACGTAATACTATGTCGTTGTACGTTATATCGTTAAGCTACATAACGTTATACGTTACATCGTAATGCTACATATCGATATACGTTTTATCGTAATGTTACATAACGTTATACGTTATAACGTAATACTACATAGCGTTATACGTTATATCGTAATGCTACATAACGTTATACGTTATATCTTAACGCTACATAACGTTATACGTAATATCGTAATGCTACATAACGTTATACGTTATATCTTAATGCTACATAACGTTATACGTTATAACGTATTACCATATCCCGTTATACGTTATATCGTAATGCTACATAACGTTATACGTTATATCGTAATGCTACATATCGTTATACGTTATATCGTAATGCTACATAACGTTATACGTTATATCGTAATGCTACATAACGTTATACGTTATGTCGTAATGCTACATAACGTTATACGTTATGTCGTAATGCTACATAACGTTATACGTTATATCGTAATGCTACAAAACGTTATACGTAATATCGTAATGCTACATAACGTTATACGTTATATCTTAACGCTACATAACGTTATACGTAATATCGTAATGCTACATAACGTTATACGTTATATCTTAATGCTACATAACGTTATACGTTATATCTTAACGCTACATAACGTTATACGTAATATCGTACTGCTACATAACGTTATACGTTATATCTTAATGCTACATAACGTTATACGTTATAACGTATTACCATATCCCGTTATACGTTATATCGTAATGCTACATATCGTTATACGTTATAACGTAGTACTACATAACGTTATACGTTTTATCGTAATGCTACATAACGTTATACGATACATCGTAATGCTACATAACATTATACGTTATAACGTATTACCATATCACGTTATACGTTATATCGTAATGCTACATATCGTTATACGTTATAACGTAATACTATATAACGTTGTACATTATATCATTATGCTACATAACGTTATACGTTATATCGTAATGCTACATAACGTTATACGTTATAACGTATTACCATATAATGATATACGTTATATCGTAATACTACATAACGTTATACGTAATATCGTAATGCTACATAACGTTATACGTTATATCTTAATGCTACATAACGTTATACGTTATAACGTAACACTATATAACGTTATACGAAATATCGTAATGCTACATAACGTTATACGTTATATCGTAATGCGACATAACGTTATACGTTATATCGTAATACTACATAACGTTATACGTTATATCGTAATGCTACATAACGTTATACGTTATATCGTAATGCTACATAACGTTATACGTTATATCTTAATGCTACATAACGTTATACGTTATAACGTAACACTACATAACGTTATACGTAATATCGTAATGCTACATAACGTTATACGTTATATCTTAATGCTACATAACGTTATACGTTATATCGTAGTGCTAATAACGTTATACGTTATATCGTAATGCTACATAACGTTATACGTTATAACGTAATACTATATAACGTTATACGTTATATCGTAATGCTACATAACGTTATACGTTATATCTTAATGCTACATAACGTTATACGTTATATCGTAATGCTACATAACGTTATACGTTATATCGTAATGCTACATAACGTTATACGTTATATCGTAATGCTACATAACGTTATACGTTATATGGCAATGCTACATAACGTTATACGTTATATCGTAATGCTACATAACGTTATACGTTATATCGTAATGCTACATAACGTTATACGTTATATCGTAATGCTACATAACGTTATACGTTATATCGTAATGCTACATAACTTTATACGTTATATCGTAATGCTACATAACGTTATACGTAATATCGTAATGCTACATAACGTTATACGTTATATCTTAATGCTACATAACGTTATACGTAATATCGTAATGCTACATAACGTTATACGTTATATCCTAATGCTACATAACGTTATACGTTATATCGTAATGCTACATAACGTTATACGTTATATCGTAATGCTACATAACGTTATACGTTATGTCGTAATGCTTCATAACGTTATACGTTATATCGTAATGCTACATAACGTTATACGTTATATCGTAATACTACATAACGTTATACGTTATATCGTAATGCTACATAACGTTATACGTTATAACGTAATACTATATAACGTTGTACATTATATCATTATGCTACATAACGTAATACCTTATATCGTAATGCTACATAACGTTATACGTAATATCGAAATGCTACATAACGTTATACGTTATATCTCAATGCTACAAAACGTTATACGTTATAACGTAATACTATATAACGTTATACGTTATATCGTAATGCTACATAACGTTATACGTTATATCGTAATGCTACATAACGTTATACGTTATATCGTAATGCTACATAACGTTAAACGTTATAACGTAATACTATATAACGTTATACGTTATATCGTAATGCTACATAACGTTATACGTTATATCGTAATGCTACATAACGTTATACGTTATATCGTAATGCTACATAACGTTATACGTTATATCGTAATGCTACATAACGTTATACGTTATGTCGTAATGCTACATAACGTTATACGTTATGTCGTAATGCTACATAACGTTATACGTTATATCGTAATGCTACAAAACGTTATACGTAATATCGTGATGCTACATAACGTTATACGTTATATCTTAACGCTACATAACGTTATACGTAATATCGTAATGCTACATAACGTTATACGTTATATCTTAATGCTACATAACGTTATACGTTATATCGTAATGCTACATAACGTTATACGTTATATCGTAATGCTACATAACGATATACGTTATAACGTAATACTATGTCGTTGAACGTTATATCGTTATGCTACATAACGTTATACGTTACATCGTAATGCTACATATCGATATACGTTTTATCGTAATGTTACATAACGTTATACGTTATAACGTAATACTACATAGCGTTATACGTTATATCGTAATGCTACATAACGTTATACGTTATATCTTAACGCTACATAACGTTATACGTAATATCGTAATGCTACATAACGTTATACGTTATATCTTAATGCTACATAACGTTATACGTTATAACGTATTACCATATCCCGTTATACGTTATATCGTAATGCTACATAACGTTAAACGTTATAACGTAATACTATATAACGTTATTCGTTATATCGTAATGCTACATAACGTTATACGTTATATCGTAATGCTACATAACGTTATACGTTATATCGTAATGCTACATAACGTTATACGTTATGTCGTAATGCTACATAACGTTATACGTTATGTCGTAATGCTACATAACGTTATACGTTATATCGTAATGCTACAAAACGTTATACGTAATATCGTAATGCTACATAACGTTATACGTTATATCTTAACGCTACATAACGTTATACGTAATATCGTAATGCTACATAACGTTATACGTTATATCTTAATGCTACATAACGTTATACGTTATATCTTAACGCTACATAACGTTATACGTAATATCGTAATGCTACATAACGTTATACGTTATATCTTAATGCTACATAACGTTATACGTTATAACGTATTACCATATCCCGTTATACGTTATATCGTAATGCTACATAACGTTATACGTTATATCGTAATGCTACATAACGTTATACGTTATGTCGTAATGCTACATAACGTTATACGTTATGTCGTAATGCTACATAACGTTATACGTTATATCGTAATGCTACAAAACGTTATACGTAATATCGTAATGCTACATAACGTTATACGTTATATCTTAACGCTACATAACGTTATACGTAATATCGTAATGCTACATAACGTTATACGTTATATCTTAATGCTACATAACGTTATACGTTATATCTTAACGCTACATAACGTTATACGTAATATCGTAATGCTACATAACGTTATACGTTATATCTTAATGCTACATAACGTTATACGTTATAACGGATTACCATATCCCGTTATACGTTATATCGTAATGCTACATATCGTTATACGTTATAACGTAGTACTACATAACGTTATACGTAATATCGTAATGCTACATAACGTTATACGTTATATCTTAATGCTACATAACGTTATACGTTATAACGTATTACCATATCCCGTTATACGTTATATCGTAATGCTACATAACGTTATACGTTATATCGTAATGCTACATAACGTTATACGTTATGTCGTAATGCTACATAACGTTATACGTTATGTCGTAATGCTACATAACGTTATACGTTATATCGTAATGCTACAAAACGTTATACGTAATATCGTAATGCTACATAACGTTATACGTTATATCTTAACGCTACATAACGTTATACGTAATATCGTAATGCTACATAACGTTATACGTTATATCTTAATGCTACATAACGTTATACGTTATATCTTAACGCTACATAACGTTATACGTAATATCGTAATGCTACATAACGTTATACGATACATCGTAATGCTACATAACATTATACGTTATAACGTATTACCATATCACGTTATACGTTATATCGTAATGCTACATATCGTTATACGTTATAACGTAATACTATATAACGTTGTACATTATATCATTATGCTACATAACGTTATACGTTATATCGTAATGCTACATAACGTTATACGTTATAACGTATTACCATATAATGATATACGTTATATCGTAATACTACATAACGTTATACGTAATATCGTAATGCTACATAACGTTATACGTTATATCTTAATGCTACATAACGTTATACGTTATAACGTAACACTATATAACGTTATACGAAATATCGTAATGCTACATAACGTTATACGTTATATCGTAATGCGACATAACGTTATACGTTATATCGTAATACTACATAACGTTATACGTTATATCGTAATGCTACATAACGTTATACGTTATATCGTAATGCTACATAACGTTATACGTTATATCTTAATGCTACATAACGTTATACGTTATAACGTAACACTACATAACGTTATACGTAATATCGTAATGCTACATAACGTTATACGTTATATCTTAATGCTACATAACGTTATACGTTATAACGTAATACTATATAACGTTATACGTTATATCGTAATGCTACATAACATTATACGATACATCGTAATACTATATAACATTATACGTTATATCGTAGTGCTAATAACGTTATACGTTATATCGTAATGCTACATAACGTTATACGTTATAACGTAATACTATATAACGTTATACGTTATATCGTAATGCTACATAACGTTATACGTTATATCTTAATGCTACATAACGTTATACGTTATATCGTAATGCTACATAACGTTATACGTTATATCGTAATGCTACATAACGTTATACGTTATATCTTAATGCTACATAACGTTATACGTTATATCGTTATGCTACATAACGTTATACGTTACATCGTAATGCTACATATCGTTATACGTTTTATCGTAATGCTACATAACGTTATACGATACATCGTAATACTATATAACATTATACGTTATATCGTAGTGCTAATAACGTTATACGTTATATCGTAATGCTACATAACGTTATACGTTATAACGTAATACTATATAACGTTATACGTTATATCGTAATGCTACATAACGTTATACGTTATATCTTAATGCTACATAACGTTATACGTTATATCGTAATGCTACATAACGTTATACGTTATATCGTAATGCTACATAACGTTATACGTTATATCGTAATGCTACATAACGTTATACGTTATATGGCAATGCTACATAACGTTATACGTTATATCGTAATGCTACATAACGTTATACGTTATATCGTAATGCTACATAACGTTATACGTTATATCGTAATGCTACATAACGTTATACGTTATATCGTAATGCTACATAACTTTATACGTTATATCGTAATGCTACATAACGTTATACGTAATATCGTAATGCTACATAACGTTATACGTTATATCTTAATGCTACATAACGTTATACGTAATATCGTAATGCTACATAACGTTATACGTTATATCCTAATGCTACATAACGTTATACGTTATATCGTAATGCTACATAACGTTATACGTTATATCGTAATGCTACATAACGTTATACGTTATGTCGTAATGCTTCATAACGTTATACGTTATATCGTAATGCTACATAACGTTATACGTTATATCGTAATACTACATAACGTTATACGTTATATCGTAATGCTACATAACGTTATACGTTATAACGTAATACTATATAACGTTGTACATTATATCATTATGCTACATAACGTAATACCTTATATCGTAATGCTACATAACGTTATACGTAATATCGAAATGCTACATAACGTTATACGTTATATCTCAATGCTACAAAACGTTATACGTTATAACGTAATACTATATAACGTTATACGTTATATCGTAATGCTACATAACGTTATACGTTATATCGTAATGCTACATAACGTTATACGTTATATCGTAATGCTACATAACGTTAAACGTTATAACGTAATACTATATAACGTTATACGTTATATCGTAATGCTACATAACGTTATACGTTATATCGTAATGCTACATAACGTTATACGTTATATCGTAATGCTACATAACGTTATACGTTATATCGTAATGCTACATAACGTTATACGTTATGTCGTAATGCTACATAACGTTATACGTAATATCGTAATGCTACATAACGTTATACGTTATATCTTAATGCTACATAACGTTATACGTTATATCGTAATGCTACATAACGTTATACGTTATATCGTAATGCTACATAACGATATACGTTATAACGTAATACTATGTCGTTGAACGTTATATCGTTATGCTACATAACGTTATACGTTACATCGTAATGCTACATATCGATATACGTTTTATCGTAATGTTACATAACGTTATACGTTATAACGTAATACTACATAGCGTTATACGTTATATCGTAATGCTACATAACGTTATACGTTATATCTTAACGCTACATAACGTTATACGTAATATCGTAATGCTACATAACGTTATACGTTATATCTTAATGCTACATAACGTTATACGTTATAACGTATTACCATACCCCGTTATACGTTATATCGTAATGCTACATAACGTTAAACGTTATAACGTAATACTATATAACGTTATTCGTTATATCGTAATGCTACATAACGTTATACGTTATATCGTAATGCTACATAACGTTATACGTTATATCGTAATGCTACATAACGTTATACGTTATGTCGTAATGCTACATAACGTTATACGTTATGTCGTAATGCTACATAACGTTATACGTTATATCGTAATGCTACAAAACGTTATACGTAATATCGTAATGCTACATAACGTTATACGTTATATCTTAACGCTACATAACGTTATACGTAATATCGTAATGCTACATAACGTTATACGTTATATCTTAATGCTACATAACGTTATACGTTATATCTTAACGCTACATAACGTTATACGTAATATCGTAATGCTACATAACGTTATACGTTATATCTTAATGCTACATAACGTTATACGTTATAACGTATTACCATATCCCGTTATACGTTATATCGTAATGCTACATAACGTTATACGTTATATCGTAATGCTACATAACGTTATACGTTATGTCGTAATGCTACATAACGTTATACGTTATGTCGTAATGCTACATAACGTTATACGTTATATCGTAATGCTACAAAACGTTATACGTAATATCGTAATGCTACATAACGTTATACGTTATATCTTAACGCTACATAACGTTATACGTAATATCGTAATGCTACATAACGTTATACGTTATATCTTAATGCTACATAACGTTATACGTTATATCTTAACGCTACATAACGTTATACGTAATATCGTAATGCTACATAACGTTATACGTTATATCTTAATGCTACATAACGTTATACGTTATAACGGATTACCATATCCCGTTATACGTTATATCGTAATGCTACATATCGTTATACGTTATAACGTAGTACTACATAACGTTATACGTTTTATCGTAATGCTACATAACGTTATACGATACATCGTAATGCTACATAACATTATACGTTATAACGTATTACCATATCACGTTATACGTTATATCGTAATGCTACAAAACGTTATACGTAATATCGTAATGCTACATAACGTTATACGTTATATCTTAACGCTACATAACGTTATACGTAATATCGTAATGCTACATAACGTTATACGTTATATCTTAATGCTACATAACGTTATACGTTATATCTTAACGCTACATAACGTTATACGTAATATCGTAATGCTACATAACGTTATACGTTATATCTTAATGCTACATAACGTTATACGTTATAACGGATTACCATATCCCGTTATACGTTATATCGTAATGCTACATATCGTTATACGTTATAACGTAGTACTACATAACGTTATACGTTTTATCGTAATGCTACATAACGTTATACGATACATCGTAATGCTACATAACATTATACGTTATAACGTATTACCATATCACGTTATACGTTATATCGTAATGCTACATATCGTTATGCGTTATACCGTAATACTATATAACGTTGTACATTATATCATTATGCTACATAACGTTATACGTTATATCGTAATGCTACATAACGTTATACGTTATAACGTATTACCATATAATGATATACGTTATATCGTAATACTACATAACGTTATACGTAATATCGTAATGCTACATAACGTTATACGTTATATCTTAATGCTACATAACGTTATACGTTATAACGTAACACTATATAACGTTATACGAAATATCGTAATGCTACATAACGTTATACGTTATATCGTAATGCGACATAACGTTATACGTTATATCGTAATACTACATAACGTTATACGTTATATCGTAATGCTACATAACGTTATACGTTATATCGTAATGCTACATAACGTTATACGTTATATCTTAATGCTACATAACGTTATACGTTATAACGTAACACTATATAACGTTATACGTAATATCGTAATGCTACATAACGTTATACGTTATATCTTAATGCTACATAACGTTATACGTTATAACGTAATACTATATAACGTTATACGTTATATCGTAATGCTACATAACATTATACGATATACCGTAATGCTACATAGCGTTATGCGTTATATCGTAATGCTACATAACGTTATACGTTATATCGTAATGCTACATAACGTTATACGCTATGTCGTAATGCTACATAACGTAATACGTTATATCGTAATGCTACATAACGTTATACGTTATATCGTAATGCTACATAACGTTATACGTTATAACGTAATACTATATAACGTTGTACATTATATCATTATGCAACATAACGTAATACGTTATATCGTAATGCGACATAACGTTATACGTTATATCGTAATGCTACATAACGTTATACGTTATATCGTAATGCTACATAACGTTATACGTTATATAGTAATGCTACATAACGTTATACGCTATGTCGTAATGCTACATAACGTAATACGTTATATCGTAATGCTACATAACGTTATACGTTATATCGTAATGCTACATAACGTTATACGTTATGTCGTAATGCTACATAACGTTATACGTTAAATCGTAATGCTACATAACGTTATACGTTATATCGTAATGTTACATAACGTTGTACGTTATAACGTATTACCATATAACGTTATACGTTATATCGTAATGCTACGTAACGTTATACGTTATATCGTAATGCTACATAACGTTGTACGTTATAACGTATTACCATATAACGTTATACGTTATATCGTAATGCTACATAACGTTATACGTTATATCGTAATGCTACATAACGTTATACGTTATATCGTAATGCTACATAACGTTATACGTTATAACGTAGTACCATATAACGTTATACGTTATATCGTAATGCTACATACCGTTATACGTTTTATCGTAATGCTACATAACGTTATACGTTATATCGTAATGCTACATAACGTTGTACGTTATAACGTATTACCGTATAACGATATACGTTATATCGTAATGCTACGTAACGTTATACGTTATATCGTAATGCTACATAACGTTATACGTTATAACGTATTACCATATAACGTTGTACGTTATATCGTAATACTACATAACGTTATACGTTATAACGTAATACTATATAACGTTATACGTTATATCGTAACGCTACATAACGTTATACGTTATAACGTATTACCATATGACGTTATACGTTATATCGTAATGCTACATAACGTTATTCATTATAACGTAATGCCACATAACGTTATTTGTTATATCGTAATGCTACATAACGTTATACGTTATAACGTAATGCCACATAACGTTATATGTTATATCGTAATGCTACATTACGTTATACGTTATATCGTAATCCTACATAACGTTATACGTTATATCGTAATACTACATAACGTTATACGTTATATCGTAGTGGTACATAACGTCATACGTTATATCGTAATACTACATAACGTTATACGTTATAACGTAATACTATATAACGTTGTACATTATATCATTATGCTACATAACGTAATACGTTATATCGTAATGCGACATAACGTTGTACGTTATATCGTTATGCTACATAACGTTATACGTTACATCGGAATGCTACATATCGTTATACGTTTTATCGTAATGCTACATAACGCCATACGATACATCGTAATGCTACATAACGTTATACGTTATAACGTATTACCATATAACGTTATGCGTTATATCGAAATACTACATAACGTTATACGTTATAACGTAATACTATATAACGTTATACGTTACATCGTAATGCTACATAACGTTATACGTTATATCGTAATGCTACATAACGTTATACGTTATAACGTATTACCATATCCCGTTATACGTTATATCGTATTGCTACATAACGTTATACGTTATATCGTAATGCTACATAACGTTATACGTTATATCGTAATGCTACATAACGTTATACGTTATATCGTAATGCTACATAACGTTATACGTTATATCGTAATGCTACATAACGTTATACGTTATATCGTAATGCTACATAACGTTATACGTTATATCGTAATGCTACATATCGTTATACGTTATAACGTAATACTACATAACGTTATACGTTATAACGTAATACTACATAACGTTATACGTTATATCGTAATGCTACATAACGTTATGCGTTACGTCGTAATGCTACATATCTTTATACGTTTTATCGTAATGCTACACAACGTTATACGATACATCGTAATGATACATAACGTTATACGTTATAACGTATTACCATATCACGTTATACGTTATATCGTAATGCTACATATCGTTATACGTTATAACGTAATACTACATAACGTTATACGTTATAACGTATTACCATATCACGTTATACGATATATCGTAATCCTACATAACGTTATACGTTATATCGTAATGCTACATAACGTTATACGTTATAACGTATTACCATATAATGTTATACGTTATATCGTAATACTACATAACGTTATACGATATATCGTAATGCTACATATCGTTATACGTTTTATCGTAATGCTACATAACGTTATACGATACATCGTAATATTATATAACGTTATACGTTATATCGTAATGCTACATTACGTTATACGTTATATCGTAATGCTACATAACGTTATACGTTATATCGTAATGCTACATAACGTTATACGTTATATCTTAATGCTACATAACGTTATACGTTATATTCTAATGCTACATAACGTTATACGTTATATCGTAATGCTACATAACGTCATACGTTATATCATAATGCTACATAACGATATACGTTAAATCGTAATGCTACATAACGTTATACGTTATATCGTAATGTTACATAACGTTATACGTTATAACGTATTACCATATAACGTTATACGTTATATCGTAATGCTACGTAACGTTATACGTTATATCGTAATGCTACATAACGTTATACGTTATATCGTAATGCTACATAGCGTTAAACGTTATATCGTAATGCTACATAACGTTATACGTTATATCTTAATGCTACATAACGTTATACGTTATATTCTAATGCTACATAACGTTATACGTTATATCGTAATGCTACATAACGTCATACGTTATATCATAATGCTACATAACGATATACGTTAAATCGTAATGCTACATAACGTTATACGTTATATCGTAATGCTACATAACGTTATACGTTATATTCTAATGCTACATAACGTTATACGTTATATCGTAATGCTACATAACGTCATACGTTATATCATAATGCTACATAACGATATACGTTAAATCGTAATGCTACATAACGTTATACGTTATATCGTAATGTTACATAACGTTATACGTTATAACGTATTACCATATAACGTTATACGTTATATCGTAATGCTACGTAACGTTATACGTTATATCGTAATGCTACATAACGTTATACGTTATATCGTAATGCTACATAACGTTAAACGTTATAACGTAATACTATATAACGTTATACGTTATATCGTAATGCTACATAACGTTATACGTTATATCGTAATGCTACATAACGTTATACGTTATGTCGTAATGCTACATAACGTTATACGTTAAATCGTAATGCTACATAACGTTATACGTTATATCGTAATGTTACATAACGTTATACGTTATAACGTATTACCATATAACGTTATACGTTATATCGTAATGCTACATAACGTTATACGTTATATCGTAATGCTACATAACGTTATACGTTATATCGTAATGCTACATAACGTTAAACGTTATAACGTAATACTATATAACGTTGTACGTTATATCGTAATGCTACATAACGTTATACGTTATATCGTAATGCTACATAACGTTATACGTTATATCGTAATGCTACATAACGTTATACGTTATGTCGTAATGCTACATAACGTTATACGTTATGTCGTAATGCTACATAACGTTATACGTTATATCGTAATGCTACAAAACGTTATACGTAATATCGTAATGCTACATAACGTTATACGTTATATCTTAACGCTACATAACGTTATACGTAATATCGTAATGCTACATAACGTTATACGTTATATCTTAATGCTACATAACGTTATACGTTATATCGTAATGCTACATAACGTTATACGTTATATCGTAATGCTACATAACGATATACGTTATAACGTAATACTATGTCGTTGTACGTTATATCGTTATGCTACATAACGTTTTACGTTACATCGTAATGCTACATATCGATATACGTTTTATCGTAATGTTACATAACGTTATACGTTATAACGTAATACTACATAGCGTTATACGTTATATCGTAATGCTACATAACGTTATACGTTATATCTTAACGCTACATAACGTTATACGTAATATCGTAATGCTACATAACGTTATACGTTATATCTTAATGCTACATAACGTTATACGTTATAACGTATTACCATATCCCGTTATACGTTATATCGTAATGCTACATATCGTTATACGTTATAACGTAGTACTACATAACGTTATACGTTTTATCGTAATGCTACATAACGTTATACGATACATCGTAATGCTACATAACATTATACGTTATAACGTATTACCATATCACGTTATACGTTATATCGTAATGCTACATATCGTTATACGTTATAACGTAATACTATATAACGTTGTACATTATATCATTATGCTACATAACGTTATACGTTATATCGTAATGCTACATAACGTTATACGTTATAACGTATTACCATATAATGATATACGTTATATCGTAATACTACATAACGTTATACGTAATATCGTAATGCTACATAACGTTATACGTTATATCTTAATGCTACATAACGTTATACGTTATAACGTAACACTATATAACGTTATACGTAATATAGTAATGCTACATAACGTTATACGTTATATCGTAATGCTACATAACGTTATACGTTATATCGTAATGCTACATAACGTTATACGTTATACCGTAATGCTACATAACGTTATACGTTATGTCGTAATGCTACATAACGTTATACGTTATGTCGTAATGCTACATAACGTTATACGTTATATCGTAATGCTACAAAACGTTATACGTAATATCGTAATGCTACATAACGTTATACGTTATATCTTAACGCTACATAACGTTATACGTAACATCGTAATGCTACATAACGTTATACGTTATATCGTAATGCTACATAACGTTAAACGTTATAACGTAATACTATATAACGTTATACGTTATATCGTAATGCTACATAACGTTATACGTTATATCGTAATGCTACATAACGTTATACGTTATATCGTAATGCTACATAACGTTATACGTTATGTCGTAATGCTACATAACGTTATACGTTATGTCGTAATGCTACATAACGTTATACGTTATATCGTAATGCTACAAAACGTTATACGTAATATCGTAATGCTACATAACGTTATACGTTATATCTTAACGCTACATAACGTTATACGTAATATCGTAATGCTACATAACGTTATACGTTATATCTTAATGCTACATAACGTTATACGTTATATCGTAATGCTACATAACGTTATACGTTATATAGTAATGCTACATAACGATATACGTTATAACGTAATACTATGTCGTTGTACGTTATATCGTTATGCTACATAACGTTATACGTTACATCGTAATGCTACATATCGATATACGTTTTATCGTAATGTTACATAACGTTATACGTTATAACGTAATACTACATAGCGTTATACGTTATATCGTAATGCTACATAACGTTATACGTTATATCTTAACGCTACATAACGTTATACGTAATATCGTAATGCTACATAACGTTATACGTTATATCTTAATGCTACATAACGTTATACGTTATAACGTATTACCATATCCCGTTATACGTTATATCGTAATGCTACATATCGTTATACGTTATAACGTAGTACTACATAACGTTATACGTTTTATCGTAATGCTACATAACGTTATACGATACATCGTAATGCTACATAACATTATACGTTATAACGTATTACCATATCACGTTATACGTTATATCGTAATGCTACATATCGTTATACGTTATAACGTAATACTATATAACGTTGTACATTATATCATTATGCTACATAACGTTATACGTTATATCGTAATGCTACATAACGTTATACGTTATAACGTATTACCATATAATGATATACGTTATATCGTAATACTACATAACGTTATACGTAATATCGTAATGCTACATAACGTTATACGTTATATCTTAATGCTACATAACGTTATACGTTATAACGTAACACTATATAACGTTATACGTAATATCGTAATGCTACATAACGTTATACGTTATATCGTAATGCGACATAACGTTATACGTTATATCGTAATACTACATAACGTTATACGTTATATCGTAATGCTACATAACGTTATACGTTATATCGTAATGCTACATAACGTTATACGTTATATCTAAATGCTACATAACGTTATACGTTATAACGTAACACTATATAACGTTATACGTAATATAGTAATGCTACATAACGTTATACGTTATATCTTAATGCTACATAACGTTATACGTTATAACGTAATACTATATAACGTTATACGTTATATCGTAATGCTACATAACATTATACGATATATCGTAATGCTACATAACGTTATACGCTATGTCGTAATGCTACATAACGTAATACGTTATATCGTAATGCTACATAACGTTATACGTTATATCGTAATGCTACATAACGTTATACGTTATAACGTAATACTATATAACGTTGTACATTATATCATTATGCTACATAACGTAATACGTTATATCGTAATGCGACATAACGTTATACGTTATATCGTAATGCTACATAACGTTATACGTTATATCGTAATGCTACATAACGTTATACGTTATATCGTAATGCTACATAACGTTATACGCTATGTCGTAATGCTACATAACGTAATACGTTATATCTTAATGCTACATAACGTTATACGTTATAACGTAACACTATATAACGTTATACGTTATATCGTAATGCTACATAACGTTATACGTTATATCGTAATGCTACATAACGTTATACGTTATATCGTAATGCTACATAACGTTGTACGTTATAACGTATTACCATATAACGATATACGTTATATCGTAATGCTACGTAACGTTATACGTTATATCGTAATGCTACATAACGTTATACGTTATAACGTATTACCATATAACGTTATACGTTATATCGTAATACTACATAACGTTATACGTTATATCGTAATGCTACATAACGTTATACGTTATATCGTAATGCTACATAACGTTATACGTTATATCGTAATGCTACATAACGTTATACGTTATAACGTAATACCATATAACGTTATACGTTATATCGTAATGCTACATAACGTTATACGTTATATCGTAATGCTACGTAACGTTATACGTTATATCGTAATGCTACATAACGTTGTACGTTATAACGTATTACCATATAACGTTATACGTTATATCGTAATACTACATAACGTTATACGTTATATCGTAATGCTACATAACGTTATACGTTATATCGTAATGCTACATAACGTTATACGTTATATCGTAATGCTACATAACGTTATACGTTATGTCGTAATGCTACATAACGTTATACGTTATGTCGTAATGCTACATAACGTTATACGTAATATCGTAATGCTACATAACGTTATACGTTATATCTTAATGCTACATAACGTTATACGTTATATCGTAATGCTACATAACGTTATACGTTATATCGTAATGCTACATAACGTTGTACGTTATAACGTATTACCATATAACGATATACGTTATATCGTAATGCTACGTAACGTTATACGTTATATCGTAATGCTACATAACGTTATACGTTATAACGTATTACCATATAACGTTATACGTTATATCGTAATACTACATAACGTTATACGTTATATCGTAATGCTACATAACGTTATACGTTATATCGTAATGCTACATAACGTTATACGTTATGTCGTAATGCTACATAACGTTATACGTTATGTCGTAATGCTACATAACGTTATACGTTATATCGTAATGCTACAAAACGTTATACGTAATATCGTAATGCTACATAACGTTATACGTTATATCTTAACGCTACATAACGTTATACGTAATATCGTAATGCTACATAACGTTATACGTTATATCTTAATGCTACATAACGTTATACGTTATATCGTAATGCTACATAACGTTATACGTTATATCGTAATGCTACATAACGATATACGTTATAACGTAATACTATGTCGTTGTACGTTATATCGTTATGCTACATAACGTTATACGTTACATCGTAATGCTACATATCGATATACGTTTTATCGTAATGTTACATAACGTTATACGTTATAACGTAATACTACATAGCGTTATACGTTATATCGTAATGCTACATAACGTTATACGTTATATCTTAACGCTACATAACGTTATACGTAATATCGTAATGCTACATAACGTTATACGTTATATCTTAATGCTACATAACGTTATACGTTATAACGTATTACCATATCCCGTTATACGTTATATCGTAATGCTACATATCGTTATACGTTATAACGTAGTACTACATAACGTTATACGTTTTATCGTAATGCTACATAACGTTATACGATACATCGTAATGCTACATAACATTATACGTTATAACGTATTACCATATCACGTTATACGTTATATCGTAATGCTACATATCGTTATACGTTATAACGTAATACTATATAACGTTGTACATTATATCATTATGCTACATAACGTTATACGTTATATCGTAATGCTACATAACGTTATACGTTATAACGTATTACCATATAATGATATACGTTATATCGTAATACTACATAACGTTATACGTAATATCGTAATGCTACATAACGTTATACGTTATATCTTAATGCTACATAACGTTATACGTTATAACGTAACACTATATAACGTTATACGTAATATCGTAATGCTACATAACGTTATACGTTATATCGTAATGCGACATAACGTTATACGTTATATCGTAATACTACATAACGTTATACGTTATATCGTAATGCTACATAACGTTATACGTTATATCGTAATGCTACATAACGTTATACGTTATATCTAAATGCTACATAACTTTATACGTTATAACGTAACACTATATAACGTTATACGTAATATAGTAATGCTACATAACGTTATACGTTATATCTTAATGCTACATAACGTTATACGTTATAACGTAATACTATATAACGTTATACGTTATATCGTAATGCTACATAACATTATACGATATATCGTAATGCTACATAACGTTATACGCTATGTCGTAATGCTACATAACGTAATACGTTATATCGTAATGCTACATAACGTTATACGTTATATCGTAATGCTACATAACGTTATACGTTATAACGTAATACTATATAACGTTGTACATTATATCATTATGCTACATAACGTAATACGTTATATCGTAATGCGACATAACGTTATACGTTATATCGTAATGCTACATAACGTTATACGTTATATCGTAATGCTACATAACGTTATACGTTATATCGTAATGCTACATAACGTTATACGCTATGTCGTAATGCTACATAACGTAATACGTTATATCTTAATGCTACATAACGTTATACGTTATAACGTAACACTATATAACGTTATACGTTATATCGTAATGCTACATAACGTTATACGTTATATCGTAATGCTACATAACGTTATACGTTATATCGTAATGCTACATAACGTTGTACGTTATAACGTATTACCATATAACGATATACGTTATATCGTAATGCTACGTAACGTTATACGTTATATCGTAATGCTACATAACGTTATACGTTATAACGTATTACCATATAACGTTATACGTTATATCGTAATACTACATAACGTTATACGTTATATCGTAATGCTACATAACGTTATACGTTATATCGTAATGCTACATAACGTTATACGTTATATCGTAATGCTACATAACGTTATACGTTATAACGTAATACCATATAACGTTATACGTTATATCGTAATGCTACATAACGTTATACGTTATATCGTAATGCTACGTAACGTTATACGTTATATCGTAATGCTACATAACGTTGTACGTTATAACGTATTACCATATAACGTTATACGTTATATCGTAATACTACATAACGTTATACGTTATATCGTAATGCTACATAACGTTATACGTTATATCGTAATGCTACATAACGTTATACGTTATAACGTAATACCATATAACGTTATACGTTATATCGTAATGCTACATAACGTTATACGTTTTATCGTAATGCTACATAACGTTATACGTTATATCGTAATGCTACATAACGTTGTACGTTATAACGTATTACCGTATAACGATATACGTTATATCGTAATGCTACGTAACGTTACACGTTATATCGTAATGCTACATAACGTTATACGTTATAACGTATTACCATATAACGTTATACGTTATATCGTAATACTACATAACGTTATACGTTATAACGTAATACTATATAACGTTATACGTTATATCGTAATGCTACATAACGTTATACGTTATAACGTATTACCATATAACGTTATACGTTATATCGTAATGCTACATAACGTTATTCATTATAACGTAATGCCACATAACGTTATTTGTTATATCGTAATGCTACATAACGTTATACGTTATAACGTAATGCCACATAACGTTATATGTTATATCGTAATGCTACATTACGTTATACGTTATATCGTAATCCTACATAACGTTATACGATATATCGTAATACTACATAACGTTATACGTTATATCGTAGTGGTACATAACGTCATACGTTATATCGTAATGCTACATAACGTTATACGTTATAACGTAATACTATATAACGTTGTACATTATATCATTATGCTACATAACGTAATACGTTATATCGTAATGCGACATAACGTTGTACGTTATAACGTATTACCATATCCCGTTATACGTTATATCGTATTGCTACATAACGTTATACGTTATATCGTAATGGTACATAACGTTATACGTTATATCGTAATGCTACATAACGTTATACGTTATATCGTAATGCTACATAACGTTATACGTTATAACGTAATGCCACATAACGTTATATGTTATATCGTAATGCTACATATCGTTATACGTTTTATCGTAATGCTACATAACGCCATACGATACATCGTAATGCTACATAACGTTATACGTTATAACGTATTACCATATAACGTTATGCGTTATATCGAAATACTACATAACGTTATACGTTATAACGTAATACTATATAACGTTATACGTTACATCGTAATGCTACATAACGTTATACGTTATATCGTAATGCTACATAACGTTATACGTTATAACGTATTACCATATCCCGTTATACGTTATATCGTATTGCTACATAACGTTATACGTTATATCGTAATGGTACATAACGTTATACGTTATATCGTAATGCTACATAACGTTATACGTTATATCGTAATGCTACATAACGTTATACGTTATATCGTAATGCTACATAACGCTATACGTTATATCGTAATGATACATAACGTTATACGTTATATCGTAATGCTACATATCGTTATACGTTATAACGTAATACTACATACCGTTATACGTTATAACGTAATACTACATAACGTTATACGTTATATCGTAATGCTACATAACGTTATGCGTTACGTCGTAATGCTACATATCTTTATACGTTTTATCGTAATGCTACACAACGTTATACGATACATCGTAATGATACATAACGTTATACGTTATAACGTATTACCATATCACGTTATACGTTATATCGTAATGCTACATATCGTTATACGTTATAACGTAATACTACATAACGTTATACGTTATAACGTATTACCATATCACGTTATACGATATATCGTAATCCTACATAACGTTATACGTTATATCGTAATGCTACATAACGTTATACGTTATAACGTATTACCATATAATGTTATACGTTATATCGTAATACTACATAACGTTATACGTAATATCGTAATGCTACATAACGTTATACGTTATAACGTATTACCATATAACGTTATGCGTTATATCGAAATACTACATAACGTTATACGTTATAACGTAATACTATATAACGTTATACGTTACATCGTAATGCTACATAACGTTATACGTTATAACGTATTACCATATAATGTTATACGTTATATCGTAATGCTACATAACGTTATACGATACATCGTAATGCTACATAACGTTATACGTTATAACGTATTACCATATCACGTTATACGTTATATCGTAATGCTACATATCGTTATACGTTATAACGTAATGCTACATAACGTTATACGTTACGTCGTAATGCTACATATCGTTATACGTTTTATCGTAATGCTACATAACGTTATACGATACATCGTAATGCTACATAACATTATACGTTATAACGTATTACCATATCACGTTATACGTTATATCGTAATGCTACATATCGTTATACGTTATAACGTAATACTATATAACGTTGTACATTATATCATTATGCTACATAACGTTATACGTTATATCGTAATGCTACATAACGTTATACGTTATAACGTATTACCATATAATGATATACGTTATATCGTAATACTACATAACGTTATACGTAATATCGTAATGCTACATAACGTTATACGTTATATCTTAATGCTACATAACGTTATACGTTATAACGTAACACTATATAACGTTATACGTAATATCGTAATGCTACATAACGTTATACGTTATATCGTAATGCGACATAACGTTATACGTTATATCGTAATACTACATAACGTTATACGTTATATCGTAATGCTACATAACGTTATACGTTATATCGTAATGCTACATAACGTTATACGTTATATCTTAATGCTACATAACGTTATACGTTATAACGTAACACTATATAACGTTATACGTAATATCGTAATGCTACATAACGTTATACGTTATATCTTAATGCTACATAACGTTATACGTTATAACGTAATACTATATAACGTTATACGTTATATCGTAATGCAACATAACATTATACGATATATCGTAATGCTACATAGCGTTATGCGTTATATCGTAATGCTACATAACGTTATACGTTATATCGTAATGCTACATAACGTTATACGCTATGTCGTAATGCTACATAACGTAATACGTTATATCGTAATGCTACATAACGTTATACGTTATATCGTAATGCTACATAACGTTATACGTTATAACGTAATACTATATAACGTTGTACATTATATCATTATGCTACATAACGTAATACGTTATATCGTAATGCGACATAACGTTATACGTTATATCGTAATGCTACATAACGTTATCCGTTATATCGTAATGCTACATAACGTTATACGTTATATCGTAATGCTACATAACGTTATACGCTATGTCGTAATGCTACATAACGTAATACGTTATATCTTAATGCTACATAACGTTATACGTTATAACGTAACACTATATAACGTTATACGTTATATCGTAATGCTACATAACGTTATACGTTATATCGTAATGCTACATAACGTTATACGTTATATCGTAATGCTACATAACGTTGTACGTTATAACGTATTACCATATAACGATATACGTTATATCGTAATGCTACGTAACGTTATACGTTATATCGTAATGCTACATAACGTTATACGTTATAACGTATTACCATATAACGTTATACGTTATATCGTAATACTACATAACGTTATACGTTATAACGTAATACTATATAACGTTATACGTTTTATCGTAATGCTACATAACGTTATACGTTATAACGTATTACCATATAACGTTATACGTTATATCGTAATGCTACATAACGTTATTCATTATAACGTAATGCCACATAACGTTATTTGTTATATCGTAATGCTACATAACGTTATACGTTATAACGTAATGCCACATAACGTTATATGTTATATCGTAATGCTACACAACGTTATACGTAATATCGTAATGCTACATAACGTTATACGTTATATCTTAATGCTACATAACATTATACGTTATAACGTAACACTATATAACGTTATACGTAATATCGTAATGCTACATAACGTTATACGTTATATCTTAATGCTACATAACGTTATACGTTATAACGTAACACTATATAACGTTATACGTAATATCGTAATGCTACATAACGTTATACGTTATATCCTAATGCGACATAACGTTATACGTTATATCGTAATACTACATAACGTTATACGTTATATCGTAATGCTACATAACGTTATACGTTATATCGTAATGCTACATAACGTTATACGTTATATCTTAATGCTACATAACGTTATACGTTATAACGTAACACTATATAACGTTATACGTAATATCGTAATGCTACATAACGTTATACGTTATATCTTAATGCTACATAACGTTATACGTTATAACGTAATACTATATAACGTTATACGTTATATCGTAATGCAACATAACATTATACGATATATCGTAATGCTACATAGCGTTATGCGTTATATCGTAATGCTACATAACGTTATACGTTATATCGTAATGCTACATAACGTTATACGCTATGTCGTAATGCTACATAACGTAATACGTTATATCGTAATGCTACATAACGTTATACGTTATATCGTAATGTTACATAACGTTATACGTTATAACGTAATACTATATAACGTTGTACATTATATCATTATGCTACATAACGTAATACGTTATATCGTAATGCGACATAACGTTATACGTTATATCGTAATGCTACATAACGTTATCCGTTATATCGTAATGCTACATAACGTTATACGTTATATCGTAATGCTACATAACGTTATACGCTATGTCGTAATGCTACATAACGTAATACGTTATATCTTAATGCTACATAACGATATACGTTATAACGTAACACTATATAACGTTATACGTTATATCGTAATGCTACATAACGTTATACGTTATATCGTAATGCTACATAACGTTATACGTTATATCGTAATGCTACATAACGTTGTACGTTATAACGTATTACCATATAACGATATACGTTATATCGTAATGCTACGTAACGTTATACGTTATATCGTAATGCTACATAACGTTATACGTTATAACGTATTACCATATAACGTTATACGTTATATCGTAATACTACATAACGTTATACGTTATATCGTAATGCTACATAACGTTATACGTTATATCGTAATGCTACATAACGTTATACGTTATAACGTAATACCATATAACGTTATACGTTATATCGTAATGCTACATAACGTTATACGTTTTATCGTAATGCTACATAACGTTATACGTTATATCGTAGTGCTACATAACGTTGTACGTTATAACGTATTACCATATAACGATATACGTTATATCGTAATGCTACGTAACGTTATACGTTATATCGTAATGCTACATAACGTTATACGTTATAACGTATTACCATATAACGTTATACGTTATATCGTAATACTACATAACGTTATACGTTATAACGTAATACTATATAACGTTATACGTTTTATCGTAATGCTACATAACGTTATACGTTATAACGTATTACCATATAACGTTATACGTTATATCGTAATGCTACATAACGTTATTCATTATAACGTAATGCCACATAACGTTATTTGTTATATCGTAATGCTACATAACGTTATACGTTATAACGTAATGCCACATAACGTTATATGTTATATCGTAATGCTACATTACGTTATATGTTATATCGTAATCCTACATAACGTTATACGTTATATCGTAATACTACATAACGTTATACGTTATAACGTAATACTATATAACGTTATACGTTATATCGTAATGCTACACAACGTTATACGTTATAACGTATTACCATATAACGTTATACGTTATATCGTAATGCTACATAACGTTATTCATTATAACGTAATGCCACATAACGTTATTTGTTATATCGTAATGCTACATAACGTTATACGTTATAACGTAATGCCACATAACGTTATATGTTATATCGTAATGCTACATTACGTTATACGTTATATCGTAATCCTACATAACGTTATACGTTATATCGTAATACTACATAACGTTATACGTTATATCGTAGTGGTACATAACGTCATACGTTATATCGTAATGCTACATAACGTTATACGTTATAACGTAATACTATATAACGTTGTACATTATATCATTATGCTACATAACGTAATACGTTATATCGTAATGCGACATAACGTTGTACGTTATATCGTTATGCTACATAACGTTATACGTTACATCGGAATGCTACATATCGTTATACGTTTTATCGTAATGCTACATAACGCCATACGATACATCGTAATGCTACATAACGTTATACGTTATAACGTATTACCATATAACGTTATACGTTATATCGTAATGCTACATAACGTTATACTTTATATCGTAATGCTACATAACGTTATACTTTATATCGTAATGCTACATAACGTTATACGTTATATCGTAATGCTACATAACGTTATACGTTATATCGTAATGCTACATAACGTTATACGTTATATCGTAATGCTACATAACGTTATACGTTATATCGTATTGCTACATAACGTTATACGTCATATCGTATTGCTACATAACGTTATACGTTATATCGTAATGCTACATATCGTTATACGTTATAACGTAATACCACATAACGTTATACGTTGTAACGTATTACCATATAACGTTATACTTTATATCGTAATGCTACATAACGTTATACGTTATATCGTAATGCTACATAACGTTATACGTTATATCGTATTGCTACATAACGTTATACGTCATATCGTATTGCTACATAACGTTATACGTTATATCGTAATGCTACATAACGTTATACGTTTTATCGTAATGCTACATAACGTTATTCATTATAACGTAATGCCACATAACGTTATTTGTTATATCGTAATGCTACATAACGTTATACGTTATAACGTAATGCCACATAACGTTATATGTTATATCGTAATGCTACATTACGTTATACGTTATATCGTATTCCTACATAACGTTATACGTTATATCGTAATACTACATAACGTTATACGTTATATCGTAATGGTACATAACGTCATACGTTATATCGTAATGCTACATAACGTTATACGTTATAACGTAATACTATATAACGTTGTACATTATATCATTATGCTACATAACGTCATACGTTATATCGTAATGCGACATAACGTTGTACGTTATATCGTTATGCTACATAACGTTATACGTTACATCGGAATGCTACATACCGTTATACGTTTTATCGTAATGCTACATAACGCCATACGATACATCGTAATGCTACATAACGTTATACGTTATAACGTATTACCATATAACGTTATGCGTTATATCGAAATACTACATAACGTTATACGTTATAACGTAATACTATATAACGTTATACGTTACATCGTAATGCTACATAACGTTATACGTTATATCGTAATGCTACATAACGTTATACGTTATAACGTATTACCATATCCCGTTATACGTTATATCGTAATGCTACATACCGTTATACGTTATAGCGTAATACTACATAACGTTATACGTTATAACGTAATACTACATAACGTTATACGTTATATCGTAATGCTACATAACGTTATACGTTATAACGTATTACCATATAACGTTATACGTTATATCGTAATGCTACATAACGTTATACTTTATATCGTAATGCTACATAACGTTATACGTTATATCGTAATGCTACATAACGTTATACTATATATCGTAATGCTACATAACGTTATACGTTATATCGTAATGCTACATAACGTTATACGTTATATCGTAATGCTACATAACGTTATACGCTATATCGTAATGCTACATAACGTTATACGTTATATCGTAATGCTACATTTCGTTATACGTTATAACGTAATACTACATAACGTTATACGTTATATCGTAATGCTACATAACGTTATACGTTATAACGTATTACCATATAACGTTATACGTTATATCGTAATACTACTTAACGATATACGTTATAACGTAATACTATATAACGTTATACGTTGTAACGTATATATACGTATATATACGTATACGTTATAACGTAATACTATATAACGTTATACGTTGTAACGTATTACCATATAACGTTATACGTTATATCGTAATGCTACATAACGTTATTCGTTATAACGTAATGCCACATAACGTTATACGTTATAACGTAATACTATATAACGTTATACGTTATATCGTAATGCTACATAACGTTATACGTTATAACGTATTACCATATAACGTTATACGTTATATCGTAATGCTACATAACGTTATTCATTATAACGTAATGCCACATAACGTTATTTGTTATATCGTAATGCTACATAACGTTATACGTAATAACGTAATGCCACATAACGTTATATGTTATATCGTAATGCTACATTACGTTATACGTTATATCGTAATACTACATAACGTTATACGTTATATCGTAATGGTACATAACGTCATACGTTATATCGTAATTCTACATAACGTTATACGTTATAACGTAATACTATATAACGTTGTACATTATATCATTATGCTACATAACGTCATACGTTATATCGTAATGCGACATAACGTTGTACGTTATATCGTTATGCTACATAACGTTATACGTTACATCGGAATGCTACATATCGTTATACGTTTTATCGTAATGCTACATAACGCCATACGATACATCGTAATGCTACATAACGTTATACGTTATAACGTATTACCATATAACGTTATGCGTTATATCGAAATACTACATAACGTTATACGTTATAACGTAATACTATATAACGTTATACGTTACATCGTAATGCTACATAACGTTATACGTTATATCGTAATGCTACATAACGTTATACGTTATAACGTATTACCATATCCCGTTATACGTTATATCGTAATGCTACATACCGTTATACGTTATAGCGTAATACTACATAACATTATACGTTATAACGTAATACTACATAACGTTATACGTTATATCGTAATGCTACATAACGTTATACGTTATAACGTATTACCATATAACGTTATACGTTATATCGTAATGCTACATAACGTTATACTTTATATCGTAATGCTACATAACGTTATACGTTATATCGTAATGCTACATAACGTTATACGTTATATCGTAATGCTACATAACGTTATACTATATATCGTAATGCTACATAACGTTATACGTTATATCGTAATGCTACATAACGTTATACGTTATATCGTAATGCTACATAACGTTATACGCTATATCGTAATGCTACATAACGTTATACGTTATATCGTAATGCTACATTTCGTTATACGTTATACGTTATATCGTAATGCTACATAACGTTATACGTTATAACGTATTACCATATAACGTTATACGTTATATCGTAATACTACATAACGATATACGTTATAACGTAATACTATATAACGTTATACGTTGTAACGTATATATACGTATATATACGTATACGTTATAACGTAATACTATATAACGTTATACGTTGTAACGTATTACCATATAACGTTATGCGTTATATCGTAATGCTACATAACGTTATTCGTTATAACGTAATGCCACATAACGTTATATGTTATATCGTAATGCTACATAACGTTATACGTTATAACGTAATGCCACATAACGTTATACGTTGTAACGTATTACCATATAACGTTATACTTTATATCGTAATGCTACATAACGTTATACGTTATATCGTAATGCTACATAACGTTATACTTTATATCGTAATGCTACATAACGTTATTCATTATAACGTAATGCCACATAACGTTATTTGTTATATCGTAATGCTACATAACGTTATACGTTATAACGTAATGCCACATAACGTTATATGTTATATCGTAATGCTACATTACGTTATACGTTATATCGTATTCCTACATAACGTTATACGTTATATCGTAATACTACATAACGTTATACGTTATATCGTAATGGTACATAACGTCATACGTTATATCGTAATGCTACATAACGTTATACGTTATAACGTAATACTATATAACGTTGTACATTATATCATTATGCTACATAACGTCATACGTTATATCGTAATGCGACATAACGTTGTACGTTATATCGTTATGCTACATAACGTTATACGTTACATCGGAATGCTACATACCGTTATACGTTTTATCGTAATGCTACATAACGCCATACGATACATCGTAATGCTACATAACGTTATACGTTATAACGTATTACCATATAACGTTATGCGTTATATCGAAATACTACATAACGTTATACGTTATAACGTAATACTATATAACGTTATACGTTACATCGTAATGCTACATAACGTTATACGTTATATCGTAATGCTACATAACGTTATACGTTATAACGTATTACCATATCCCGTTATACGTTATATCGTAATGCTACATACCGTTATACGTTATAGCGTAATACTACATAACGTTATACGTTATAACGTAATACTACATAACGTTATACGTTATATCGTAATGCTACATAACGTTATACGTTATAACGTATTACCATATAACGTTATACGTTATATCGTAATGCTACATAACGTTATACTTTATATCGTAATGCTACATAACGTTATACGTTATATCGTAATGCTACATAACGTTATACTATATATCGTAATGCTACATAACGTTATACGTTATATCGTAATGCTACATAACGTTATACGTTATATCGTAATGCTACATAACGTTATACGCTATATCGTAATGCTACATAACGTTATACGTTATATCGTAATGCTACATTTCGTTATACGTTATAACGTAATACTACATAACGTTATACGTTATATCGTAATGCTACATAACGTTATACGTTATAACGTATTACCATATAACGTTATGCGTTATATCGAAATACTACATAACGTTATACGTTATAACGTAATACTATATAACGTTATACGTTACATCGTAATGCTACATAACGTTATACGTTATATCGTAATGCTACATAACGTTATACGTTATAACGTATTACCATATCCCGTTATACGTTATATCGTAATGCTACATACCGTTATACGTTATAGCGTAATACTACATAACGTTATACGTTATAACGTAATACTACATAACGTTATACGTTATATCGTAATGCTACATAACGTTATACGTTATAACGTATTACCATATAACGTTATACGTTATATCGTAATACTACTTAACGATATACGTTATAACGTAATACTATATAACGTTATACGTTGTAACGTATATATACGTATATATACGTATACGTTATAACGTAATACTATATAACGTTATACGTTGTAACGTATTACCATATAACGTTATACGTTATATCGTAATACTACATAACGTTATACGTTATATCGTAATGGTACATAACGTCATACGTTATATCGTAATGCTACATAACGTTATACGTTATAACGTAATACTATATAACGTTGTACATTATATCATTATGCTACATAACGTCATACGTTATATCGTAATGCTACATAACGTTATACGTTATAACGTAATACTATATAACGTTGTACATTATATCATTATGCTACATAACGTCATACGTTATATCGTAATGCGACATAACGTTGTACGTTATATCGTTATGCTACATAACGTTATACGTTACATCGGAATGCTACATACCGTTATACGTTTTATCGTAATGCTACATAACGCCATACGATACATCGTAATGCTACATAACGTTATACGTTATAACGTATTACCATATAACGTTATGCGTTATATCGAAATACTACATAACGTTATACGTTATAACGTAATACTATATAACGTTATACGTTACATCGTAATGCTACATAACGTTATACGTTATATCGTAATGCTACATAACGTTATACGTTATAACGTATTACCATATCCCGTTATACGTTATATCGTAATGCTACATACCGTTATACGTTATAGCGTAATACTACATAACGTTATACGTTATAACGTAATACTACATAACGTTATACGTTATATCGTAATGCTACATAACGTTATACGTTATAACGTATTACCATATAACGTTATACGTTATATCGTAATGCTACATAACGTTATACTTTATATCGTAATGCTACATAACGTTATACGTTATATCGTAATGCTACATAACGTTATACTATATATCGTAATGCTACATAACGTTATACGTTATATCGTAATGCTACATAACGTTATACGTTATATCGTAATGCTACATTTCGTTATACGTTATAACGTAATACTACATAACGTTATACGTTATATCGTAATGCTACATAACGTTATACGTTATAACGTATTACCATATAACGTTATACGTTATATCGTAATACTACTTAACGATATACGTTATAACGTAATACTATATAACGTTATACGTTGTAACGTATATATACGTATATATACGTATACGTTATAACGTAATACTATATAACGTTATACGTTGTAACGTATTACCATATAACGTTATACGTTATATCGTAATGCTTCATAACGTTATTCGTTATAACGTAATGCCACATAACGTTATACGTTATAACGTAATACTATATAACGTTATACGTTATATCGTAATGCTACATAACGTTATACGTTATAACGTATTACCATATAACGTTATACGTTATATCGTAATGCTACATAACGTTATTCATTATAACGTAATGCCACATAGCGTTATTTGTTATATCGTAATGCTACATAACGTTATACGTAATAACGTAATGCCACATAACGTTATATGTTATATCGTAATGCTACATTACGTTATACGTTATATCGTAATCCTACATAACGTTATACGTTATATCGTAATACTACATAACGTTATACGTTATATCGTAATGGTACATAACGTCATACGTTATATCGTAATGCTACATAACGTTATACGTTATAACGTAATACTATATAACGTTGTACATTATATCATTATGCTACATAACGTCATACGTTATATCGTAATGCGACATAACGTTGTACGTTATATCGTTATGCTACATAACGTTATACGTTACATCGGAATGCTACATATCGTTATACGTTTTATCGTAATGCTACATAACGCCATACGATACATCGTAATGCTACATAACGTTATACGTTATAACGTAATGCTACATAACGTTATACTATATATCGTAATGCTACATAACGTTATACGTTATATCGTAATGCTACATAACGTTATACGTTATATCGTAATGCTACATTTCGTTATACGTTATAACGTAATACTACATAACGTTATACGTTATATCGTAATGCTACATAACGTTATACGTTATAACGTATTACCATATAACGTTATACGTTATATCGTAATACTACTTAACGATATACGTTATAACGTAATACTATATAACGTTATACGTTGTAACGTATATATACGTATATATACGTATACGTTATAACGTAATACTATATAACGTTATACGTTGTAACGTATTACCATATAACGTTATACGTTATATCGTAATGCTACATAACGTTATTCGTTATAACGTAATGCCACATAACGTTATACGTTATAACGTAATACTATATAACGTTATACGTTATATCGTAATGCTACATAACGTTATACGTTATAACGTATTACCATATAACGTTATACGTTATATCGTAATGCTACATAACGTTATTCATTATAACGTAATGCCACATAGCGTTATTTGTTATATCGTAATGCTACATAACGTTATACGTAATAACGTAATGCCACATAACGTTATATGTTATATCGTAATGCTACATTACGTTATACGTTATATCGTAATCCTACATAACGTTATACGTTATATCGTAATACTACATAACGTTATACGTTATATCGTAATGGTACATAACGTCATACGTTATATCGTAATGCTACATAACGTTATACGTTATAACGTAATACTATATAACGTTGTACATTATATCATTATGCTACATAACGTCATACGTTATATCGTAATGCGACATAACGTTGTACGTTATATCGTTATGCTACATAACGTTATACGTTACATCGGAATGCTACATATCGTTATACGTTTTATCGTAATGCTACATAACGCCATACGATACATCGTAATGCTACATAACGTTATACGTTATAACGTATTACCATATAACGTTATGCGTTATATCGAAATATTACATAACGTTATACGTTATAACGTAATACTATATAACGTTATACGTTACATCGTAATGCTACATAACGTTATACGTTATATCGTAATGCTACATAACGTTATACGTTATAACGTATTACCATATCCCGTTATACGTTATATCGTAATGCTACATACCGTTATACGTTATAGCGTAATACTACATAACGTTATACGTTATAACGTAATACTACATAACGTTATACGTTATATCGTAATGCTACATAACGTTATACGTTATAACGTATTACCATATAACGTTATACGTTATATCGTAATGCTACATAACGTTATACTTTATATCGTAATGCTACATAACGTTATACGTTATATCGTAATGCTACATAACGTTATACGTTATATCGTAATGCTACATAACGTTATACTATATATCGTAATGCTACATAACGTTATACGTTATATCGTAATGCTACATAACGTTATACGTTATATCGTAATGCTACATAACGTTATACGCTATATCGTAATGCTACATAACGTTATACGTTATATCGTAATGCTACATTTCGTTATACGTTATACGTTATATCGTAATGCTACATAACGTTATACGTTATAACGTATTACCATATAACGTTATACGTTATATCGTAATACTACATAACGATATACGTTATAACGTAATACTATATAACGTTATACGTTGTAACGTATATATACGTATATATACGTATACGTTATAACGTAATACTATATAACGTTATACGTTGTAACGTATTACCATATAACGTTATGCGTTATATCGTAATGCTACATAACGTTATTCGTTATAACGTAATGCCACATAACGTTATATGTTATATCGTAATGCTACATAACGTTATACGTTATAACGTAATGCCACGTAACGTTATACGTTGTAACGTATTACCATATAACGTTATACTTTATATCGTAATGCTACATAACGTTATACGTTATATCGTAATGCTACATAACGTTATACTTTATATCGTAATGCTACATAACGTTATACGTAATAACGTAATGCCACATAACGTTATATGTTATATCGTAATGCTACATTACGTTATACGTTATATCGTAATCCTACATAACGTTATACGTTATATCGTAATACTACATAACGTTATACGTTATATCGTAATGGTACATAACGTCATACGTTATATCGTAATGCTACATAACGTTATACGTTATAACGTAATACTATATAACGTTGTACATTATATCATTATGCTACATAACGTCATACGTTATATCGTAATGCGACATAACGTTATACGTTATATCGTAATGCTACATAACGTTATACGTTATAACGTATTACCATATAACGTTATACGTTATATCGTAATGCTACATAACGTTATACTTTATATCGTAATGCTACATAACGTTATACGTTATATCGTAATGCTACATAACGTTATACTATATATCGTAATGCTACATAACGTTATACGTTATATCGTAATGCTACATAACGTTATACGTTATATCGTAATGCTACATTTCGTTATACGTTATAACGTAATACTACATAACGTTATACGTTATATCGTAATGCTACATAACGTTATACGTTATAACGTATTACCATATAACGTTATACGTTATATCGTAATACTACTTAACGATATACGTTATAACGTAATACTATATAACGTTATACGTTGTAACGTATATATACGTATATATACGTATACGTTATAACGTAATACTATATAACGTTATACGTTGTAACGTATTACCATATAACGTTATACGTTATATCGTAATGCTACATAACGTTATTCGTTATAACGTAATGCCACATAACGTTATACGTTATAACGTAATACTATATAACGTTATACGTTATATCGTAATGCTACATAACGTTATACGTTATAACGTATTACCATATAACGTTATACGTTATATCGTAATGCTACATAACGTTATTCATTATAACGTAATGCCACATAGCGTTATTTGTTATATCGTAATGCTACATAACGTTATACGTAATAACGTAATGCCACATAACGTTATATGTTATATCGTAATGCTACATTACGTTATACGTTATATCGTAATCCTACATAACGTTATACGTTATATCGTAATACTACATAACGTTATACGTTATATCGTAATGGTACATAACGTCATACGTTATATCGTAATGCTACATAACGTTATACGTTATAACGTAATACTATATAACGTTGTACATTATATCATTATGCTACATAACGTCATACGTTATATCGTAATGCGACATAACGTTGTACGTTATATCGTTATGCTACATAACGTTATACGTTACATCGGAATGCTACATATCGTTATACGTTTTATCGTAATGCTACATAACGCCATACGATACATCGTAATGCTACATAACGTTATACGTTATAACGTATTACCATATAACGTTATGCGTTATATCGAAATATTACATAACGTTATACGTTATAACGTAATACTATATAACGTTATACGTTACATCGTAATGCTACATAACGTTATACGTTATATCGTAATGCTACATAACGTTATACGTTATAACGTATTACCATATCCCGTTATACGTTATATCGTAATGCTACATACCGTTATACGTTATAGCGTAATACTACATAACGTTATACGATATAACGTAATACTACATAACGTTATACGTTATATCGTAATGCTACATAACGTTATACGTTATAACGTATTACCATATAACGTTATACGTTATATCGTAATGCTACATAACGTTATACTTTATATCGTAATGCTACATAACGTTATACGTTATATCGTAATGCTACATAACGTTATACGTTATATCGTAATGCTACATAACGTTATACTATATATCGTAATGCTACATAACGTTATACGTTATATCGTAATGCTACATAACGTTATACGTTATATCGTAATGCTACATAACGTTATACGCTATATCGTAATGCTACATAACGTTATACGTTATATCGTAATGCTACATTTCGTTATACGTTATACGTTATATCGTAATGCTACATAACGTTATACGTTATAACGTATTACCATATAACGTTATACGTTATATCGTAATACTACATAACGATATACGTTATAACGTAATACTATATAACGTTATACGTTGTAACGTATATATACGTATATATACGTATACGTTATAACGTAATACTATATAACGTTATACGTTGTAACGTATTACCATATAACGTTATGCGTTATATCGTAATGCTACATAACGTTATTCGTTATAACGTAATGCCACATAACGTTATATGTTATATCGTAATGCTACATAACGTTATACGTTATAACGTAATGCCACATAACGTTATACGTTGTAACGTATTACCATATAACGTTATACTTTATATCGTAATGCTACATAACGTTATACGTTATATCGTAATGCTACATAACGTTATACTTTATATCGTAATGCTACATAACGTTATACGTTATATCGTAATGCTACATAACGTTATACGTTATATCGTAATGCTACATAACGTTATACGTTATATCGTAATGCTACATAACGTTATACGTTATATCGTATTGCTACATAACGTTATACGTCATATCGTATTGCTACATAACGTTATACGTTATATCGTAATGCTACATAACGTTATACGTTATATCGTAATGCTACATATCGTTATACGTTATAACGTAATACCACATAACGTTATACGTTTATATACGTATGGGTTGCGATCCGGGATGTGCCCTGTATAAAGTATCAAATGTGGAGTATAACGCGCTGCGAATTGCCTAGATAACCCCAATAGCGGCGGAGATACGATCAATTAAATTTATTTGGCCTGGAAAATTTAAATACTATAATTGGATTGGATTTGACAGGGAAGAGAGTTAACGTTGGTCAAACCGAACGAAGTGTCCTGTATATAGAATCAAATTTGGAGTATAACGCGCTACTAATTGTCTTCGTAACCCCAATAGCAGTGGAGATACGATCAATTTGATTTATTTGGCCTTGAAAATTTAAATACTATAATTGCATTGGATTTGACAGGGAAAAGTGTTAACGTTGGGCAAACCGAACGAAGTGTCCTGTATAAAGAATCAAATTTGGAGTATAACGCGCTACTAATTGTCTTCGTAACCCCAATAGCAGCGGAGATACGTTCAATTAGATTTATTTTTATATTTCGTCGTTTATTTCAATACTCATATATATGCTCACATGGATACTTTGTCTTTATAAATATATAGTAATATTGAATATAATTTGATTTTATAAATAATTATAATTAATATATCGTGTAATTTTCAATCATATGCATATATATACTAATCATATCTAATAATATAATGATATAATTATATTATTATCAATATTATACTACTTACACAAAATACTTTATATTGTAATATGTAAATATCATACTTATATATATTATATATATATATTATCATCAACATTTAAAAACGCGATGCGCAAGAAAACCTATCCTAAACTAATAAATAAAATATAGACAAAAAATGTTACTACTCAAGGGTATAATAAATACCCGCGGTCACTACGCTCGTCAAAAGTTCTACGTATACAACCAGTCACCCGTGTCGATTCGGACCTTTCATCCTTCCACGTGATTGAGTGACCGGAGAGTGAACATCGAAAAGGATCTTAAATATAAGGTAAGTAAAAAAAATATCAAACAATAACATTGAAACTAGTAATTTATAACGTCTAAGCCATTAATTTACAACGCTTAAGTAATTAATTTATAACATTTAAGCCATTAATTTATAACATTTAAACCATTAATAATTGAATTTTAACTATTAATTAATAACATTTAAGCTATTAATTTACAACATCCAGGCCATCAATTTAAAACATTTAAACTATTACTTTATACATTTAAACCGTTAATTTCTAACATCCAAACTATTAATTTATAACATTTAAACTATTAATTTGTAACCTATAAGCTATTAATTTACAACAATTGGACCATTAAATAACAACATTTAAAACTTTTATTTTAACATTTAAACTATTAATTAACAATATTAGAAACATTTATTTATTACATTTAAACCATTAATTTATAACATTTATACTATTAATTTATAACATTTAACCTATTAATTAATAACAATTAAACCATTAATTTATTACAATCAAACCATCAATTAACGACATTTTAACCATTACTTAATAGCAATTAAAGTATTAATTTATAATATTTAAACTGTTGAGAATTTTGGATCTTTGGAACCGAAATAATATTATAGGAACACAAAATTTACACTTTTAATTACTATTGAAATAGTTATACATTTATTTAATGGACGATCTCTGTTATATTTATCGATACATATTTGCACGCGTCTCAGCACTTTCTTCTATACCCGACTATTAACCGACTGTTCCAGATGCTTCTAACGACTGAACTGTTTACATTCATCTGTTTTCGAGACGCCGCGCACACGCATACTTCCACACACTGATACTCGCATACAAGTTCTCTTACTGAGCGTTTAACCTAGTCCAGCACAGAAAATTATACATATCACAACATAAACCACTAATTTATAACATTTGAACAACGATATCATGCTAAAAACTACTTTAATATAGTCTAGTCTAGATCATCCAAAACTGTTTGGTTTGGTTAACACACGTGTTAATTATAAAAAAAAATTATTGATAATTTAGAAAGCTGCAAATGTCCTTTTTAATTGAAATAAAGTCTTAAAGTCTTAATACTAAAGTACAATAAAACTGTCTGATACGTATCAAAAATCACTGAACGTTTTATTCTCAAACTTTTATATTAAAGTTTCAATTTACATATTTATTAGAGTTTAGTCTTTATTATTGCTAAAGTTCCATATCTTTCATTATGTATTAACGATATTAATGATATCTTATGTTTTGTTATAGATATATCACAGCTTCAACTTCTTTGTCTTCTTTGGGAATGCTGCAATGGTGGCTCAAAAGCCAAGAAACATAATCTTATTCGCAATTGTTACTGAATATTGTCCTAAATATGTTTTCTATTTCTCAATTTCATCAATTTGACTGTTTGAATACAATAAATTTGCGCGCGCTCGTGTATACGAAAATAGAGCGTTCCTATTGGTGGAATGTATTGCGAAGTCAAATCGAGCGTGCCTATTGGCGCAGAATATTGTCAAACGAAATAGAGCGTTCCTATTGGCACAATAAATTGTGACGTCATATCGGGCGTTCCTATTGGTTCGGAATATTGGAAAGACGTAGTTTCAACCGAGCCGAGCGGTGACACACTCCTGAAATTCGTGCAGCGAAAATTTGTCTTGTCGAGCGTTATCCTGCTGTTAGTACCTTCATTTCGACTTTATCAACGATTCTACACTTTCATCTAGTTCATTCAAATAGCACGTTCGTATTTAATCGTTTATTGATTTTAATCTTAGTAAAACTATACTGTATCTCGAAATTTTCTTTTACTTTTATCATTGACTGCGCATTTGGCAATTTACAGTTATTGATCGTTTATATTATCGATCTTTGAGGTAGAATTTGGGTTCTATTACTACTTTATTTCACTATAGTTGGTTTCATTGTTGTAAATTATTGATTTATTGTACATTTATCCTTGACTGTATTTCTGGTGGGGTTAGGTTAAAATTATCGATAATTCACATTACCGGCCTTTACTATAATACGTTCTGTTACTGAAAATTATTGGTTTTGTCGTACACTTATTTGAAATTGTTGGTTTTCTTTTGTGTAGATTATTGACTAGTCACTACTGAAAAGACTGAAAGAATACTGATTCACATCACAGACGCAACAAGCGATTAACAATCGATAATTCGGACTGAAACAAGATGGACGTCATAGATAATTATTTATATATCGAATCGTTGATTTCTCATGCAGATTTGGTAATGATTGCAGTATTATAACAAAGCAGAGGTACGTACACGACTATTTTCTTTTTTTATTGGATCAATAGTAATCGATATTTGCTAAATAATTGCTATACAGCTTACGATTGGCATATAATAACATCATTTTATAAATAGTTGCATAATTTGTTGAAAATATTAGATTATTGTTAATAATCGGATATACTATTAAGTAATTAATTAATGTTTTTATATTAGTATATAGCAAATTATGCAAATCATTTAATTGTTATTAGAAAACAATCTATTGCGATGTTGTTATATTTTTGTATATTGAAATGAGAAAATATTAATATAATATAATATAATGAGAAAAATTTGTATAGTAATTAGATTTTAACACAATTTCAATTTGTATTGTTATTAATATTTCAAGTTTGAATAGAGTTTTATATTTCATTAGTTTATACTTCTTTAACAATAAACGGATATATTTTTAAGAACAAATTATAATATTTCATATGTTTTGTTTCAGTTTTTCATAATTTATACTTTTTCCTGTGCTTTGGAAAGGACGCAGTGATGCTTCAGAACTAAGCATGTAAGAATCTTTGCATATTGTATTCCAATTAATTTTATTTCTTGTATTTTGCTTTAATTATTCAAAATAACAAAAACAAGTCTGATTTTATACTTTAATATCAGAGTTTCAGTTGTTACAGTAATTAGAGTTCACTAACAATTTAACTTTTCTATTCTTATTAAAGTTTAAGGTTTTCTCAGAATTCCATATCACGTTATTTAACATTTTTTTGCTGAATCATTACTTAAGTTTCAAAATAAATTATTCACGCATGTGTTATTTATATATCTATAAAAAGACATATGTTTTGTTAAAGGTTTATCACTCCTTCTTCTTCCCCCTGCTTCCTGAAAAGGACCTAGTGGTGCTCCAAAAGCCAAGAATGTAAGTAATATTTATATAATATAAATTATTTAATTCTATTGCTATATATATTTCAATTTGCTACTCCTAATTTGAATATTGTCATTAAAATTTTAATAGAGATTAATAGACATTAATCTTCCACTGCTTTAAATTTTCCAATTAATTAATTAAATCATATTTAAGAGCAAATTATAATATTCCATGCATTGTTACAGTGTTTTCCATGATGGGATTGCATGACTCCTCCTTGATAACGGTCTTCACGACGTCTTTTCCTCGGCTACCATAGCATCGATGACTACGTTCCTCGCATCTTATCGCATGAGTCGCATACATTTTTGTCCTTTTGGTCACTCAATCATGTCATAGGACGAAAGGTCAGAATCGATACGGGTGATTGGTTGTATTACGTAGAATTTTTTGCGAGCACAGTGACCGCGGGTATTTATTATACCCGTAAATAGTAACATTTTCTTTTTCTATGTATTATTTATTAGTTCAGGATGGATCTTCTTGCATATCGCGTTTTTGTTTATGTTATTTACATGATAATGAACTATTTTATATTGACAATATTAATAATACTACTAACTGATAAAAATGATATTATATTAACAATTAATTTGAATATTTGTGATTGAAGACATGTATGTTCACTATAATCACTTTTAAAGTTGGAGTGTATTAAAAATGTATATCTACAGAGAGTTGCAATGATTTAATTAAATATTTCGTAGTGATGAAGTCGGATGCCCTCCAACTTCGTTGCATTAAAAATTGCAATTATTACATATTTAATAATAACGATAATAAATCATTTTTTATTTCACCTTCTTTTCTCTGATGGCACTATCGTGATGGATTTAATTGTTTGCCATTCATTTTTGAATTTGAGTATTAATTTAAAATATACATATAGGGATAGTAAAGTTCAGTTCTGTAGTACAAATATGGAATTCTATGTGCAAGAAGAAATTTCGCGACAGGAAAATTTTGGAATCAAAGCAACAAGTTTTGAATACTGCTTTTAAACATTCGAAAATGTGCTTTGACGAAGGAATTGCCTGAGATTGTTTGCAATAATATCTAACTTTCGTAATACCACATAACGTTATACGTTATATCGTAATACCATATAACGTTATACGATATATCGTAATGCTACATAACGTTATACGTTATATCGTAATGCTACATAACGTTATACGTTATAACGTATTACCATATCCCGTTATACGTTATATCGTAATGCTACATACCGTTATACGTTATAGCGTAATACTACATAACGTTATACGTTATAACGTAATACTACATAACGTTATACGTTATATCGTAATGCTACATAACGTTATACGTTATAACGTATTACCATATAACGTTATACGTTATATCGTAATGCTACATAACGTTATACTTTATATCGTAATGCTACATAACGTTATACGTTATATCGTAATGCTACATAACGTTATACGTTATATCGTAATGCTACATAACGTTATACTATATATCGTAATGCTACATAACGTTATACGTTATATCGTAATGCTACATAACGTTATACGTTATATCGTAATGCTACATAACGTTATACGTTATATCGTAATGCTACATTTCGTTATACGTTATACGTTATATCGTAATGCTACATAACGTTATACGTTATAACGTATTACCATATAACGTTATACGTTATATCGTAATACTACATAACGATATACGTTATAACGTAATACTATATAACGTTATACGTTGTAACGTATATATACGTATATATACGTATACGTTATAACGTAATACTATATAACGTTATACGTTGTAACGTATTACCATATAACGTTATGCGTTATATCGTAATGCTACATAACGTTATTCGTTATAACGTAATGCCACATAACGTTATATGTTATATCGTAATGCTACATAACGTTATACGTTATAACGTAATGCCACATAACGTTATACGTTGTAACGTATTACCATATAACGTTATACTTTATATCGTAATGCTACATAACGTTATACGTTATATCGTAATGCTACATAACGTTATACTTTATATCGTAATGCTACATAACGTTATACGTTATATCGTAATGCTACATAACGTTATACGTTATATCGTAATGCTACATAACGTTATACGTTATATCGTAATGCTACATAACGTTATACGTTATATCGTATTGCTACATAACGTTATACGTCATATCGTATTGCTACATAACGTTATACGTTATATCGTAATGCTACATAACGTTATACGTTATATCGTAATGCTACATATCGTTATACGTTATAACGTAATACCACATAACGTTATACGTTTATATACGTATGGGTTGCGATCCGGGATGTGCCCTGTATAAAGTATCAAATGTGGAGTATAACGCGCTGCGAATTGCCTAGATAACCCCAATAGCGGCGGAGATACGATCAATTAAATTTATTTGGCCTGGAAAATTTAAATACTATAATTGGATTGGATTTGACAGGGAAGAGAGTTAACGTTGGTCAAACCGAACGAAGTGTCCTGTATATAGAATCAAATTTGGAGTATAACGCGCTACTAATTGTCTTCGTAACCCCAATAGCAGTGGAGATACGATCAATTTGATTTATTTGGCCTTGAAAATTTAAATACTATAATTGCATTGGATTTGACAGGGAAAAGTGTTAACGTTGGGCAAACCGAACGAAGTGTCCTGTATAAAGAATCAAATTTGGAGTATAACGCGCTACTAATTGTCTTCGTAACCCCAATAGCAGCGGAGATACGTTCAATTAGATTTATTTTTATATTTCGTCGTTTATTTCAATACTCATATATATGCTCACATGGATACTTTGTCTTTATAAATATATAGTAATATTGAATATAATTTGATTTTATAAATAATTATAATTAATATATCGTGTAATTTTCAATCATATGCATATATATACTAATCATATCTAATAATATAATGATATAATTATATTATTATCAATATTATACTACTTACACAAAATACTTTATATTGTAATATGTAAATATCATACTTATATATATTATATATATATATTATCATCAACATTTAAAAACGCGATGCGCAAGAAAACCTATCCTAAACTAATAAATAAAATATAGACAAAAAATGTTACTACTCAAGGGTATAATAAATACCCGCGGTCACTACGCTCGTCAAAAGTTCTACGTATACAACCAGTCACCCGTGTCGATTCGGACCTTTCATCCTTCCACGTGATTGAGTGACCGGAGAGTGAACATCGAAAAGGATCTTAAATATAAGGTAAGTAAAAAAAATATCAAACAATAACATTGAAACTAGTAATTTATAACGTCTAAGCCATTAATTTACAACGCTTAAGTAATTAATTTATAACATTTAAGCCATTAATTTATAACATTTAAACCATTAATAATTGAATTTTAACTATTAATTAATAACATTTAAGCTATTAATTTACAACATCCAGGCCATCAATTTAAAACATTTAAACTATTACTTTATACATTTAAACCGTTAATTTCTAACATCCAAACTATTAATTTATAACATTTAAACTATTAATTTGTAACCTATAAGCTATTAATTTACAACAATTGGACCATTAAATAACAACATTTAAAACTTTTATTTTAACATTTAAACTATTAATTAACAATATTAGAAACATTTATTTATTACATTTAAACCATTAATTTATAACATTTATACTATTAATTTATAACATTTAACCTATTAATTAATAACAATTAAACCATTAATTTATTACAATCAAACCATCAATTAACGACATTTTAACCATTACTTAATAGCAATTAAAGTATTAATTTATAATATTTAAACTGTTGAGAATTTTGGATCTTTGGAACCGAAATAATATTATAGGAACACAAAATTTACACTTTTAATTACTATTGAAATAGTTATACATTTATTTAATGGACGATCTCTGTTATATTTATCGATACATATTTGCACGCGTCTCAGCACTTTCTTCTATACCCGACTATTAACCGACTGTTCCAGATGCTTCTAACGACTGAACTGTTTACATTCATCTGTTTTCGAGACGCCGCGCACACGCATACTTCCACACACTGATACTCGCATACAAGTTCTCTTACTGAGCGTTTAACCTAGTCCAGCACAGAAAATTATACATATCACAACATAAACCACTAATTTATAACATTTGAACAACGATATCATGCTAAAAACTACTTTAATATAGTCTAGTCTAGATCATCCAAAACTGTTTGGTTTGGTTAACACACGTGTTAATTATAAAAAAAAATTATTGATAATTTAGAAAGCTGCAAATGTCCTTTTTAATTGAAATAAAGTCTTAAAGTCTTAATACTAAAGTACAATAAAACTGTCTGATACGTATCAAAAATCACTGAACGTTTTATTCTCAAACTTTTATATTAAAGTTTCAATTTACATATTTATTAGAGTTTAGTCTTTATTATTGCTAAAGTTCCATATCTTTCATTATGTATTAACGATATTAATGATATCTTATGTTTTGTTATAGATATATCACAGCTTCAACTTCTTTGTCTTCTTTGGGAATGCTGCAATGGTGGCTCAAAAGCCAAGAAACATAATCTTATTCGCAATTGTTACTGAATATTGTCCTAAATATGTTTTCTATTTCTCAATTTCATCAATTTGACTGTTTGAATACAATAAATTTGCGCGCGCTCGTGTATACGAAAATAGAGCGTTCCTATTGGTGGAATGTATTGCGAAGTCAAATCGAGCGTGCCTATTGGCGCAGAATATTGTCAAACGAAATAGAGCGTTCCTATTGGCACAATAAATTGTGACGTCATATCGGGCGTTCCTATTGGTTCGGAATATTGGAAAGACGTAGTTTCAACCGAGCCGAGCGGTGACACACTCCTGAAATTCGTGCAGCGAAAATTTGTCTTGTCGAGCGTTATCCTGCTGTTAGTACCTTCATTTCGACTTTATCAACGATTCTACACTTTCATCTAGTTCATTCAAATAGCACGTTCGTATTTAATCGTTTATTGATTTTAATCTTAGTAAAACTATACTGTATCTCGAAATTTTCTTTTACTTTTATCATTGACTGCGCATTTGGCAATTTACAGTTATTGATCGTTTATATTATCGATCTTTGAGGTAGAATTTGGGTTCTATTACTACTTTATTTCACTATAGTTGGTTTCATTGTTGTAAATTATTGATTTATTGTACATTTATCCTTGACTGTATTTCTGGTGGGGTTAGGTTAAAATTATCGATAATTCACATTACCGGCCTTTACTATAATACGTTCTGTTACTGAAAATTATTGGTTTTGTCGTACACTTATTTGAAATTGTTGGTTTTCTTTTGTGTAGATTATTGACTAGTCACTACTGAAAAGACTGAAAGAATACTGATTCACATCACAGACGCAACAAGCGATTAACAATCGATAATTCGGACTGAAACAAGATGGACGTCATAGATAATTATTTATATATCGAATCGTTGATTTCTCATGCAGATTTGGTAATGATTGCAGTATTATAACAAAGCAGAGGTACGTACACGACTATTTTCTTTTTTTATTGGATCAATAGTAATCGATATTTGCTAAATAATTGCTATACAGCTTACGATTGGCATATAATAACATCATTTTATAAATAGTTGCATAATTTGTTGAAAATATTAGATTATTGTTAATAATCGGATATACTATTAAGTAATTAATTAATGTTTTTATATTAGTATATAGCAAATTATGCAAATCATTTAATTGTTATTAGAAAACAATCTATTGCGATGTTGTTATATTTTTGTATATTGAAATGAGAAAATATTAATATAATATAATATAATGAGAAAAATTTGTATAGTAATTAGATTTTAACACAATTTCAATTTGTATTGTTATTAATATTTCAAGTTTGAATAGAGTTTTATATTTCATTAGTTTATACTTCTTTAACAATAAACGGATATATTTTTAAGAACAAATTATAATATTTCATATGTTTTGTTTCAGTTTTTCATAATTTATACTTTTTCCTGTGCTTTGGAAAGGACGCAGTGATGCTTCAGAACTAAGCATGTAAGAATCTTTGCATATTGTATTCCAATTAATTTTATTTCTTGTATTTTGCTTTAATTATTCAAAATAACAAAAACAAGTCTGATTTTATACTTTAATATCAGAGTTTCAGTTGTTACAGTAATTAGAGTTCACTAACAATTTAACTTTTCTATTCTTATTAAAGTTTAAGGTTTTCTCAGAATTCCATATCACGTTATTTAACATTTTTTTGCTGAATCATTACTTAAGTTTCAAAATAAATTATTCACGCATGTGTTATTTATATATCTATAAAAAGACATATGTTTTGTTAAAGGTTTATCACTCCTTCTTCTTCCCCCTGCTTCCTGAAAAGGACCTAGTGGTGCTCCAAAAGCCAAGAATGTAAGTAATATTTATATAATATAAATTATTTAATTCTATTGCTATATATATTTCAATTTGCTACTCCTAATTTGAATATTGTCATTAAAATTTTAATAGAGATTAATAGACATTAATCTTCCACTGCTTTAAATTTTCCAATTAATTAATTAAATCATATTTAAGAGCAAATTATAATATTCCATGCATTGTTACAGTGTTTTCCATGATGGGATTGCATGACTCCTCCTTGATAACGGTCTTCACGACGTCTTTTCCTCGGCTACCATAGCATCGATGACTACGTTCCTCGCATCTTATCGCATGAGTCGCATACATTTTTGTCCTTTTGGTCACTCAATCATGTCATAGGACGAAAGGTCAGAATCGATACGGGTGATTGGTTGTATTACGTAGAATTTTTTGCGAGCACAGTGACCGCGGGTATTTATTATACCCGTAAATAGTAACATTTTCTTTTTCTATGTATTATTTATTAGTTCAGGATGGATCTTCTTGCATATCGCGTTTTTGTTTATGTTATTTACATGATAATGAACTATTTTATATTGACAATATTAATAATACTACTAACTGATAAAAATGATATTATATTAACAATTAATTTGAATATTTGTGATTGAAGACATGTATGTTCACTATAATCACTTTTAAAGTTGGAGTGTATTAAAAATGTATATCTACAGAGAGTTGCAATGATTTAATTAAATATTTCGTAGTGATGAAGTCGGATGCCCTCCAACTTCGTTGCATTAAAAATTGCAATTATTACATATTTAATAATAACGATAATAAATCATTTTTTATTTCACCTTCTTTTCTCTGATGGCACTATCGTGATGGATTTAATTGTTTGCCATTCATTTTTGAATTTGAGTATTAATTTAAAATATACATATAGGGATAGTAAAGTTCAGTTCTGTAGTACAAATATGGAATTCTATGTGCAAGAAGAAATTTCGCGACAGGAAAATTTTGGAATCAAAGCAACAAGTTTTGAATACTGCTTTTAAACATTCGAAAATGTGCTTTGACGAAGGAATTGCCTGAGATTGTTTGCAATAATATCTAACTTTCGTAATACCACATAACGTTATACGTTATATCGTAATACCATATAACGTTATACGATATATCGTAATGCTACATAACGTTATACGTTATATCGTAATGCTACATAACGTTATACGTTATAACGTATTACCATATCCCGTTATACGTTATATCGTAATGCTACATACCGTTATACGTTATAGCGTAATACTACATAACGTTATACGTTATAACGTAATACTACATAACGTTATACGTTATATCGTAATGCTACATAACGTTATACGTTATAACGTATTACCATATAACGTTATACGTTATATCGTAATGCTACATAACGTTATACTTTATATCGTAATGCTACATAACGTTATACGTTATATCGTAATGCTACATAACGTTATACGTTATATCGTAATGCTACATAACGTTATACTATATATCGTAATGCTACATAACGTTATACGTTATATCGTAATGCTACATAACGTTATACGTTATATCGTAATGCTACATAACGTTATACGCTATATCGTAATGCTACATAACGTTATACGTTATATCGTAATGCTACATTTCGTTATACGTTATACGTTATATCGTAATGCTACATAACGTTATACGTTATAACGTATTACCATATAACGTTATACGTTATATCGTAATACTACATAACGATATACGTTATAACGTAATACTATATAACGTTATACGTTGTAACGTATATATACGTATATATACGTATACGTTATAACGTAATACTATATAACGTTATACGTTGTAACGTATTACCATATAACGTTATGCGTTATATCGTAATGCTACATAACGTTATTCGTTATAACGTAATGCCACATAACGTTATATGTTATATCGTAATGCTACATAACGTTATACGTTATAACGTAATGCCACATAACGTTATACGTTGTAACGTATTACCATATAACGTTATACTTTATATCGTAATGCTACATAACGTTATACGTTATATCGTAATGCTACATAACGTTATACTTTATATCGTAATGCTACATAACGTTATACGTTATATCGTAATGCTACATAACGTTATACGTTATATCGTAATGCTACATAACGTTATACGTTATATCGTAATGCTACATAACGTTATACGTTATATCGTATTGCTACATAACGTTATACGTCATATCGTATTGCTACATAACGTTATACGTTATATCGTAATGCTACATAACGTTATACGTTATATCGTAATGCTACATATCGTTATACGTTATAACGTAATACCACATAACGTTATACGTTTATATACGTATGGGTTGCGATCCGGGATGTGCCCTGTATAAAGTATCAAATGTGGAGTATAACGCGCTGCGAATTGCCTAGATAACCCCAATAGCGGCGGAGATACGATCAATTAAATTTATTTGGCCTGGAAAATTTAAATACTATAATTGGATTGGATTTGACAGGGAAGAGAGTTAACGTTGGTCAAACCGAACGAAGTGTCCTGTATATAGAATCAAATTTGGAGTATAACGCGCTACTAATTGTCTTCGTAACCCCAATAGCAGTGGAGATACGATCAATTTGATTTATTTGGCCTTGAAAATTTAAATACTATAATTGCATTGGATTTGACAGGGAAAAGTGTTAACGTTGGGCAAACCGAACGAAGTGTCCTGTATAAAGAATCAAATTTGGAGTATAACGCGCTACTAATTGTCTTCGTAACCCCAATAGCAGCGGAGATACGTTCAATTAGATTTATTTTTATATTTCGTCGTTTATTTCAATACTCATATATATGCTCACATGGATACTTTGTCTTTATAAATATATAGTAATATTGAATATAATTTGATTTTATAAATAATTATAATTAATATATCGTGTAATTTTCAATCATATGCATATATATACTAATCATATCTAATAATATAATGATATAATTATATTATTATCAATATTATACTACTTACACAAAATACTTTATATTGTAATATGTAAATATCATACTTATATATATTATATATATATATTATCATCAACATTTAAAAACGCGATGCGCAAGAAAACCTATCCTAAACTAATAAATAAAATATAGACAAAAAATGTTACTACTCAAGGGTATAATAAATACCCGCGGTCACTACGCTCGTCAAAAGTTCTACGTATACAACCAGTCACCCGTGTCGATTCGGACCTTTCATCCTTCCACGTGATTGAGTGACCGGAGAGTGAACATCGAAAAGGATCTTAAATATAAGGTAAGTAAAAAAAATATCAAACAATAACATTGAAACTAGTAATTTATAACGTCTAAGCCATTAATTTACAACGCTTAAGTAATTAATTTATAACATTTAAGCCATTAATTTATAACATTTAAACCATTAATAATTGAATTTTAACTATTAATTAATAACATTTAAGCTATTAATTTACAACATCCAGGCCATCAATTTAAAACATTTAAACTATTACTTTATACATTTAAACCGTTAATTTCTAACATCCAAACTATTAATTTATAACATTTAAACTATTAATTTGTAACCTATAAGCTATTAATTTACAACAATTGGACCATTAAATAACAACATTTAAAACTTTTATTTTAACATTTAAACTATTAATTAACAATATTAGAAACATTTATTTATTACATTTAAACCATTAATTTATAACATTTATACTATTAATTTATAACATTTAACCTATTAATTAATAACAATTAAACCATTAATTTATTACAATCAAACCATCAATTAACGACATTTTAACCATTACTTAATAGCAATTAAAGTATTAATTTATAATATTTAAACTGTTGAGAATTTTGGATCTTTGGAACCGAAATAATATTATAGGAACACAAAATTTACACTTTTAATTACTATTGAAATAGTTATACATTTATTTAATGGACGATCTCTGTTATATTTATCGATACATATTTGCACGCGTCTCAGCACTTTCTTCTATACCCGACTATTAACCGACTGTTCCAGATGCTTCTAACGACTGAACTGTTTACATTCATCTGTTTTCGAGACGCCGCGCACACGCATACTTCCACACACTGATACTCGCATACAAGTTCTCTTACTGAGCGTTTAACCTAGTCCAGCACAGAAAATTATACATATCACAACATAAACCACTAATTTATAACATTTGAACAACGATATCATGCTAAAAACTACTTTAATATAGTCTAGTCTAGATCATCCAAAACTGTTTGGTTTGGTTAACACACGTGTTAATTATAAAAAAAAATTATTGATAATTTAGAAAGCTGCAAATGTCCTTTTTAATTGAAATAAAGTCTTAAAGTCTTAATACTAAAGTACAATAAAACTGTCTGATACGTATCAAAAATCACTGAACGTTTTATTCTCAAACTTTTATATTAAAGTTTCAATTTACATATTTATTAGAGTTTAGTCTTTATTATTGCTAAAGTTCCATATCTTTCATTATGTATTAACGATATTAATGATATCTTATGTTTTGTTATAGATATATCACAGCTTCAACTTCTTTGTCTTCTTTGGGAATGCTGCAATGGTGGCTCAAAAGCCAAGAAACATAATCTTATTCGCAATTGTTACTGAATATTGTCCTAAATATGTTTTCTATTTCTCAATTTCATCAATTTGACTGTTTGAATACAATAAATTTGCGCGCGCTCGTGTATACGAAAATAGAGCGTTCCTATTGGTGGAATGTATTGCGAAGTCAAATCGAGCGTGCCTATTGGCGCAGAATATTGTCAAACGAAATAGAGCGTTCCTATTGGCACAATAAATTGTGACGTCATATCGGGCGTTCCTATTGGTTCGGAATATTGGAAAGACGTAGTTTCAACCGAGCCGAGCGGTGACACACTCCTGAAATTCGTGCAGCGAAAATTTGTCTTGTCGAGCGTTATCCTGCTGTTAGTACCTTCATTTCGACTTTATCAACGATTCTACACTTTCATCTAGTTCATTCAAATAGCACGTTCGTATTTAATCGTTTATTGATTTTAATCTTAGTAAAACTATACTGTATCTCGAAATTTTCTTTTACTTTTATCATTGACTGCGCATTTGGCAATTTACAGTTATTGATCGTTTATATTATCGATCTTTGAGGTAGAATTTGGGTTCTATTACTACTTTATTTCACTATAGTTGGTTTCATTGTTGTAAATTATTGATTTATTGTACATTTATCCTTGACTGTATTTCTGGTGGGGTTAGGTTAAAATTATCGATAATTCACATTACCGGCCTTTACTATAATACGTTCTGTTACTGAAAATTATTGGTTTTGTCGTACACTTATTTGAAATTGTTGGTTTTCTTTTGTGTAGATTATTGACTAGTCACTACTGAAAAGACTGAAAGAATACTGATTCACATCACAGACGCAACAAGCGATTAACAATCGATAATTCGGACTGAAACAAGATGGACGTCATAGATAATTATTTATATATCGAATCGTTGATTTCTCATGCAGATTTGGTAATGATTGCAGTATTATAACAAAGCAGAGGTACGTACACGACTATTTTCTTTTTTTATTGGATCAATAGTAATCGATATTTGCTAAATAATTGCTATACAGCTTACGATTGGCATATAATAACATCATTTTATAAATAGTTGCATAATTTGTTGAAAATATTAGATTATTGTTAATAATCGGATATACTATTAAGTAATTAATTAATGTTTTTATATTAGTATATAGCAAATTATGCAAATCATTTAATTGTTATTAGAAAACAATCTATTGCGATGTTGTTATATTTTTGTATATTGAAATGAGAAAATATTAATATAATATAATATAATGAGAAAAATTTGTATAGTAATTAGATTTTAACACAATTTCAATTTGTATTGTTATTAATATTTCAAGTTTGAATAGAGTTTTATATTTCATTAGTTTATACTTCTTTAACAATAAACGGATATATTTTTAAGAACAAATTATAATATTTCATATGTTTTGTTTCAGTTTTTCATAATTTATACTTTTTCCTGTGCTTTGGAAAGGACGCAGTGATGCTTCAGAACTAAGCATGTAAGAATCTTTGCATATTGTATTCCAATTAATTTTATTTCTTGTATTTTGCTTTAATTATTCAAAATAACAAAAACAAGTCTGATTTTATACTTTAATATCAGAGTTTCAGTTGTTACAGTAATTAGAGTTCACTAACAATTTAACTTTTCTATTCTTATTAAAGTTTAAGGTTTTCTCAGAATTCCATATCACGTTATTTAACATTTTTTTGCTGAATCATTACTTAAGTTTCAAAATAAATTATTCACGCATGTGTTATTTATATATCTATAAAAAGACATATGTTTTGTTAAAGGTTTATCACTCCTTCTTCTTCCCCCTGCTTCCTGAAAAGGACCTAGTGGTGCTCCAAAAGCCAAGAATGTAAGTAATATTTATATAATATAAATTATTTAATTCTATTGCTATATATATTTCAATTTGCTACTCCTAATTTGAATATTGTCATTAAAATTTTAATAGAGATTAATAGACATTAATCTTCCACTGCTTTAAATTTTCCAATTAATTAATTAAATCATATTTAAGAGCAAATTATAATATTCCATGCATTGTTACAGTGTTTTCCATGATGGGATTGCATGACTCCTCCTTGATAACGGTCTTCACGACGTCTTTTCCTCGGCTACCATAGCATCGATGACTACGTTCCTCGCATCTTATCGCATGAGTCGCATGCATTTTTGTCCGTCCGGTCACTCAATCATGTCGCAGGATGAAAGGTCCGAATCGGCACGGGTGACCGGTTGTATTACGTAGAATTTTTTTACGAGCATAGTGACCGCGGGTATTTTTTATACCCGTGAGTAGTAACACTCTTTTTTTCAAATTTATTAGTTTAGGATAGGTTTTCTTGCACAGCGCGATTATAATAATTAGTTTTTTAATAATTAGGTTAAATATATACACTTGAGAATATATTCGTGTTATTTATAAATATGCATGTTAATATTCCGTATGAATATTTGCAAATGGCAAATATCTACACGAATATACCTATATACCTACATACATATACTTGATCTTAAGCAATGAATTAATCGTGACAATATTAAGTCACGTTCGTTTATTTCACCTGGACTGGAATTTAAAATATGAGTTAAAATTAATTTTTTCCCGTACAAGAATGTGCGAAATTTTACGTGCAAGAAGACACTTCGCGACAGGCAGATTTTTGAATCAAAGCAATAATTTTGAACACTGCTTCTGCACTTTCGAGTATGTGCTTTGATAAAGAGATCGCCTGAGATTATTTCTTTCTTAGTAGTAATATATTTAGAGTCAATTATTCCATTTGATCGAGTCTCAGTCTTTTTTCAATTAAGGCTACCTTTTTTGCAATACTAAAATTTTGTTCTGATTTATTAAATTAATAAAGTAGATTTAATCAGATAAAAAGTAGTAAAATATAAAATTAAAGAACGTTAGCCCGTTAAATAAAAATTACACAAACTAATCATCTTTTTAGTTCAGGATTTTCAGATTTAACCCTTTCCGTACTCATTGTCAGGATCCCATTCACGTGCCCAGGTGCTACTTGAATGGGAGAAAGACATTGGGCACAATGATCTAGAATTAAGTAATGTAATAATTTCTCAGCGACTGACGATGTGTTAGTGTATCGTGCACGACGTATTTTCCACATTATGTGTGTGTGTTGTTAGGTCGTGGAATTGCGTCGCTTTTTCTCATTCGTTACAACTTCAAATATTAAAAATGTCGATATATATATATATATCGATTCAATTTACGTCTCGATACAATCACAATTTGTGATAATATCATCCACGCGATTAAGTGTAATAACACTCTTAATATTACTATCAATTGCAATTATAATTCCAAGTTTACTTATATTTATTTAAAAGATATAATTTCTTTAGACGTGTATCATCACGTTTTACGCAATGGTCACTAGCCTTCGTCAGTCGATTTCAGGAAAACGGTACGTACCTTAGAGTGTGCATGTTGTGTGTTAAGCTCGGGTGTCGGAGGCGTCCCGGGACGTCCTCTCTAGTGTAGGACCTTTGCGCCCGAGCGTTTGTGTAAGAACCGTGGAGTGAGTGTGTTGGTGTGCCTGTTTTGCCATTTTTAAATATAGCGTTAGGTAGGATAGGTAGTATACTTTCTGGTACGTCTGTTAATTATAAGTAGGTAGGGCCGGGCAGGTTGGCACAGTCTCTGGTCGGGTAGGCGCGTTTTCGCGTGACCAACCTGTTTCTGGAAATTTATTTGAAAAATCGACGGTGAAACCGGCACGAGTAGAGCATGCTCTCGTCTCTGGTTTTGCCTATCGATTTTTCGAATTTCACGGTCGCGGTCGCGAAAGTGCTCGAAACGAACGTTTATCGCTCGAGCACGCACATGCGAGTGGGCAACGATCACAGCTGTGATCGTTGGCCAGTCCATGCGCACTTCAATCAGCTTCCGCGGTTTATCTTTTTATTTCACCTTTATAAGTTTTTTTTGGTTTGCGATTTGGAAGACTCGAGCTTAGATTTAAGTTTCAGCGGGCATTGCGCCCGAAGAAAGAAGAGGCTATAAGCCGAAGAGGCCCGGCAAACTGCCACTCAAGAGGGCAACTACTAATGACTCCCCATCCTCTGGGTCATCCAGAGCATGGGAAGTCATTCTTGTTACTACTTTGTCACTATGCTCGCTTTTAATATTTGTAGTAGTAGTAGTAGTTTTTGGTTTTTTGGCCGATATATACATCGGTCCATCGTCCCATTGGGCAAATCGCGATTTTTCTTATTAGTGTTGCGACAGATTAATCACGGGTTGAATTAGAGTTGCGAAATAATATCGTGGCTTTTTATTAATGTCGCGAGAGAATGATTACAGGTTGAATTAGAGTTGCGATAAGATGACAATCGTGTTTGCTTTAGAGTTGCGAATTACGAATATCGCGGTTGCTTTTGCAATTTTTATTATGAATTTTTAGAATTTCTTAGAGAATTATACGTATCAGAATTTATCCTGCTTTCTATCGTTTAAAATTAAATTATAAATATGTTAGTTTTTAATTAATTTTCTTTAAAACTTAGCGTTGCGATATTATTCCATCGCAATTTCCATTTATTTTTCCTTTTAGCGTTGCGATAATGAATGATCGCGTTTTATCATGTAGAGTTGCGTTTACAAAATGCCCAAACCCTCCGACTGTATTTGTCGGACACTGTTCCTGGATCACACGTACAGCTGCAAGAGCTGTACAAGTGTGATCGTTCGTCGGCAACCTCCTAAATGGTTGCACTGCGATATATCGGCCCTCCATTCGCGATTTTTCTTATTAGTGTCACGATAGATTAATTACGGGTTGTATTAGAGTTGCGAAATAACATCGCGGCTTTCTATTAGTGTCGCGAGTGAATGGTCACGGTTTGAATTAGAGTTGCGCTAAAATGATAATCGCGTTTGCTTTAGAGTTGCGAATTACGATATCGCGATTGTCTTTTGCAAACTTTATTATAAATTTTTAAAATTTCTTATTGAACTATACGTATCAGAATTTATCCTGTTTTCTATTGTTTAAAATTAGATTATAAAAATGTTAGTTTTCAATTAATTTTATAGTATTGCAAGTAGCAATACCAGAATATTTTTCATATAGTAAAAAGTAATTTTCATTAAATTCACTTTAAGAGTTAGCGTTGCGATATTGTTCCATCGCGAGTTCTACAAATTTTTCCTGTTAGCGTTGCGATAATGAATGATCGCGTTTTGTTAAGTAGAGTTGCGTTTACGAAATCCCCAAGCCCTCCGACTGTATTTGTCGGACACTGTTCCTGGATCACACGATACAGCTGCAAGAGTTGTACAAGTGTGATCGTTCATCAGCAACCTTTTAAATGGTTGCACTTTGATCTCTCGCTATTAGTGTTGCGTATTGCTTAAATACGAGTGCATAGATTTAAATTTATTAGCGTTGCGTATCAAATATCGGGAATTTTCAGACTTTTTTTTAATGGTAAATTAATTGATATTGCAGATATAACGAAGCACTCGTCGCGTTTGATTTTGAGAATTTTCTGCTTCATAAATATTACTAGTAAATTAGTGTTGCGAAACAAGAATATTCAGTTCCACTCTCGGCGTGTTGATCGGGTTTATATAGAGTGGAAGACGATTGAATTTTAGTAGCCCTTCTGGCTACTGCTTTGTTTCTTTTTCAGCGCCCCTTATTACTACGTTTATTACTGAAAATACTGCTATAAGACATATTCCTTTGTCAGCGTTAACGTTATCATGATTGTTAAAATACAGAACTTTATTACGAATATATGATATATAACAATATATATATATTTATATTTAGATGTATGAAATTGTGAGCGATTTCATGCATAACAAAGTATTATAATGAAATATCTTAATGATGCTATGAAGGCTTAGAATATTTTTTAAAATTTAATTCATTGCTATTGGAATTAATGCTGGTGATTGTTCGTTCTTAGAATCATAACTTTTAGAATGTTTTCGGCTGCGATATTTTCAATCTTTTAACAGTAATGTAGAATTTTATAGATATTCGAATTTCATTTGCATGAAACAAAAGTTCAATCGCGATCATCGTCACGTTTGTAACAAAACTGATTTATGTGCATATCTTTTGGTTCGCTATGTTGCAAGTCACTATGTTGTTATAGGAAATAACAGATACTATTAAAAGTTAAAAAAACAAAACAAGTGATTTTATAATAATGGGGTTTTCTCTCATCTTACTTATTTCAAATGAAATTTTCAAGTTTTAATTCAATTTAAATTCAGTTACTTACAATTCTTGTTTTCAACGTAATCCTAGTTTCGATTAAAAAGGTACAAATGATTCTCTATTTTTGCTAAAATTAAATCAAGAGTAATTTCATCTATAATTGACCATTATTAGTAGTTTATTTCTAATGTATATAATGTACTCGTTTTAAAGATGCTTCTTTCTTTCATATACCAAATCCAGTAAATGTTTCACATTTAACAATTTACAGAAAATACATTTCAGTTACATACTTGGACATTTCGTAGCATATTAAATATGTGTGGTAGATACCCAAATGATTTTTCTTTTATTATCTGATTGCTCAGGCTTCTTCCTGTTTTCCCATATTTAAAAGAAGCATATTGCGGTCACGTTGAAGTATATAATTTTTCAATATCTTCGTAAGTTTAGTACAACGAGTCGTATGTCACTTTGCAAGACTCTAAATTGTATATGCAGTGTCAATAGATTCATTTTCCTTCTCTCGTTCCAAGTTAGACAAATGTATCTTTGAGACCGAATGTTGCCAGTATGGTTGCGAATTATTGTACACTTTTTTATACTGATCGATGTAATCGTTTTCGCAGATTAATCAGTTGATTAATTTTTGGAAAACGACTACATCAATCAGTACAAACATTGTACAATAATTCGATACCAAGCTAAGAACTACGATAATACAGTTCAGTTTGGATCACGAAATCCACGAAGAGAATTTTGGATAATCTAAACTGGACTGGAACGTGGGACAGCGTTGCACACCGTGAGACTCCGTTGGACACCGTGGGACTCCGTTGGACACCGCGGGATTCCATTGGACACCGCGGGACACCGTTGGACACCGTTGGACACCGTTGGACACCGTTGGACACCGTTGGACACCGTTGGATACCGTTGGACACCGTTGGACACCGCGGGACACCGTGGGACAGCGTTGACCACCGTCGGACACCGTTTTACACCGTTGGTCGCCGTTGGACGCCGTTGGACACCGTTGGACACCGTTGGACACCGCGGGACACCGTTGGACACCGTTGGACACCGTTGGACACCGTGGGACACCGTTGGATAACGTTGAAGACCGTGGGACACCGTTTTACACAGTTTTACACCGTTGGACGCCGTTGGACACCGTGGGACACCGTTGGATAACGTTGAACACCGTGGGACACCGTGGGACAGCGTTGACCACCGTCGGACACCGTTTTACACCGTTGGTCGCCGTTGGTCGCCGTTGGACGCCGTTGGACACCGTTGGACACCGTTGGACACCTTTGGATAACGTTGGACACCGTTGGATACTGTGGGACACTGTGGGATGCGTGCGTTGTAGCCTTAATTAATCGTAAGGTAGATACCTATTTTAAGTGAATTGTGAGCTCATTCTGTACAACGATACTTATCCACCTTGGAACGAAAAAAGAAATATCTTGTCTCTCTTCCCTCACTTACCACACTGGAGAAATTGTACTCGCGATTTATCGGTTCGCGATCACTCAGTTCTTTCAAACTGTCGCGTAGCGTACTCGCTCGCGCGTATTCCGGGTGCATGCGGCTCAACGTGCACTAGATAACTCTTTGGATTCGTAAGACGCCCCAAGTACACCTCTGTCTTAGTGACTGCTCGATGAGTGTTCGACGTTTGCATCGGGTCACGGGAGTTGTCGTCGCACCGATGATGCGTGCGAATCTGTTGGGGATTCAGTCGTGGATCTGCGGTCCTGTCCGATTGGTACTGCGGTACTCGGTCAAGGACCTGCAATTTCACGTCCTCCGTAATCCTGTTCGGCCCCGCGGGGGTGGACTCCACTGTTCAATTGGGCCTTGCCTTTATAATCCTGTTCAGCGGTCCCTCCCCGAGTTCAACTTGTTCAATTGGAATGTGTTAAGTTGCCGGCCTATGTGCTGGATCCACGGCTGGATCACCAGTGGATCACTAGCATCATCGGTCGGCGCCATCGACCGCGACTCGTGTAAGTTTCGAACGGCGAAACAGAAATCGAGTTACAGTCAATTCTTGGGCTCTCCGCTGATCCTTAGGGTTATCCGGTGCACGGGGTACGTCGCGTAGGTTTGTTAGTTCTTTCGAGAGATCGCGATCTAGTTCGTTCAGGGCGTGCCGCGATTTTTCTTTTATCGTCTGATTGATCGGGTTTCTTTTTTTCCCTATTTTTCAGGGAAGCTTATTGTGGTTATGAGTTTCTTTTCGATACCTTCAAAAGTTTAGTGTCGCAAAAATAGAATGTTAAACAGCTTAGTACAACGACTCGTATGCCCCTTTTGCAAGACACGAAATTGTATATACAGTGTCAGTAACTACATTTTCTTTCTCTCATTCAAAATTGGATAATTGTGTCTTTGATACCGAATGCTGCCTGTAGGGTTGCGAATTATTGTACGATATTTGTACTGATCGATGTAATCGTTGTGTGGGAGATGGATGTTGCGTTATGTATGCTTTGTTCTACATTTGTAAAGATTCATGTAAGCGCTGCGTTGGAGATATGTGTTTCGCAGTTAGGCTACGAAACAACTATTTCTTTACGCAGGCCCATGGTCAAGTAGAGTCAAAACTCGACATTCTGCCAATAGGTTGAATGTCGAGATCGATATGTAATGTTAAATAACCCATGGGCGGGTCTCGTGCGTAGTCACCTCCTCGTGGTGAGACCTGGTAATTGGCATCGTTTTCCAAAAATTAATCAGCTGATTAATCTTTGGAGAACGATACCAAGCTAAGAACTACGCACTAGCCCAGTTGGGTTTCTCTGCTTCAACAATTTATCAATTTTCATAACTTAATTATAAGCATATACCATTATTCAATAATTATTTATTAAATATATAAATTTAATATATTTTTACACGCACAAATTTGTTTTACTTTCAAATATAAGATCATGTTATAGTAATAAAAATTTTAGAATTGATACATCGATTAATAGCAAAGTAAATAATGATAATAAATTGTTTTCAATTAAAGAAATTTCTCTTTTCATGGTAGTTCTGATATTAATTCTCAAAGACCATTGTAAATTGCTAACATTTTTGTCACGTTATTCTATGTATTACAATGTTGGAATCGTTGAAATATTTTTGTTAATAATTGTATGAATAATTAAGTAATATACCGTAATGATATTCTTACTAATACAATATTTTGTTTAATAGTGGCAGCTACACTCATGTAATATAAAAGATTTTCATTGAGAACATAATCTTATTCGCAATTGTTACTGAATATTGTCCTAAATATTTTTTCTATTTCTCGATTTCATCTCGCGTATACGAAAATCGAGCGTTTCTATTGGTGGAATGTATTGCGAAGTCAAATCCTATTGGCGCAATAAATTGTGACGTCATATCGGGCGTTCCTATTGGTTCGGAATATTGGAAAGCGTAGTTTCAGCCGAGCCGAGCGGTGACATACTGCTGAAATTCGTGCAGCGAAAATTTGTCTTGTCGAGCGTTATCGTGCTGTTAGTACCTTCATTTCGACTTTATCAACAATTCTACACTTTCATCTGGTTCATTCAAATAGCATGTTCGTATTTAATCGTTTATTGATTTTAATCTTAGTAAAACTATACTGTATCTCGAAATTTTCTTTTACTTTTATCATTGACTGCGCATTTGGCAATTTACAGTTATTGATCGTTTATATTATCGATCTTTGAGGTAGAATTTGGGTTCTATTACTACTTTATTTCACTATAGTTGGTTTCATTGTTGTAAATTATTGATTTATTGTACATTTATCCTTGACTGTATTTCTGGTGGGGTTAGGTTAAAATTATCGATAATTCACATTACCGGCCTTTACTATAATACGTTCTGTTACTGAAAATTATTGGTTTTGTCGTACACTTATTTGAAATTGTTGGTTTTCTTTTGTGTAGATTATTGACTAGTCACTACTGAAAAGACTGAAAGAATACTGATTCACATCACAGACGCAACAAGCGATTAACAATCGATAATTCGGACTGAAACAAGATGGACGTCATAGATAATTATTTATATATCGAATCGTTGATTTCTCATGCAGATTTGGTAATGATTGCAGTATTATAACAAAGCAGAGGTACGTACACGACTATTTTCTTTTTTTATTGGATCAATAGTAATCGATATTTGCTAAATAATTGCTATACAGCTTACGATTGGCATATAATAACATCATTTTATAAATAGTTGCATAATTTGTTGAAAATATTAGATTATTGTTAATAATCGGATATACTATTAAGTAATTAATTAATGTTTTTATATTAGTATATAGCAAATTATGCAAATCATTTAATTGTTATTAGAAAACAATCTATTGCGATGTTGTTATATTTTTGTATATTGAAATGAGAAAATATTAATATAATATAATATAATGAGAAAAATTTGTATAGTAATTAGATTTTAACACAATTTCAATTTGTATTGTTATTAATATTTCAAGTTTGAATAGAGTTTTATATTTCATTAGTTTATACTTCTTTAACAATAAACGGATATATTTTTAAGAACAAATTATAATATTTCATATGTTTTGTTTCAGTTTTTCATAATTTATACTTTTTCCTGTGCTTTGGAAAGGACGCAGTGATGCTTCAGAACTAAGCATGTAAGAATCTTTGCATATTGTATTCCAATTAATTTTATTTCTTGTATTTTGCTTTAATTATTCAAAATAACAAAAACAAGTCTGATTTTATACTTTAATATCAGAGTTTCAGTTGTTACAGTAATTAGAGTTCACTAACAATTTAACTTTTCTATTCTTATTAAAGTTTAAGGTTTTCTCAGAATTCCATATCACGTTATTTAACATTTTTTTGCTGAATCATTACTTAAGTTTCAAAATAAATTATTCACGCATGTGTTATTTATATATCTATAAAAAGACATATGTTTTGTTAAAGGTTTATCACTCCTTCTTCTTCCCCCTGCTTCCTGAAAAGGACCTAGTGGTGCTCCAAAAGCCAAGAATGTAAGTAATATTTATATAATATAAATTATTTAATTCTATTGCTATATATATTTCAATTTGCTACTCCTAATTTGAATATTGTCATTAAAATTTTAATAGAGATTAATAGACATTAATCTTCCACTGCTTTAAATTTTCCAATTAATTAATTAAATCATATTTAAGAGCAAATTATAATATTCCATGCATTGTTACAGTGTTTTCCATGATGGGATTGCATGACTCCTCCTTGATAACGGTCTTCACGACGTCTTTTCCTCGGCTACCATAGCATCGATGACTACGTTCCTCGCATCTTATCGCATGAGTCGCATACATTTTTGTCCTTTTGGTCACTCAATCATGTCATAGGACGAAAGGTCAGAATCGATACGGGTGATTGGTTGTATTACGTAGAATTTTTTGCGAGCACAGTGACCGCGGGTATTTATTATACCCGTAAATAGTAACATTTTCTTTTTCTATGTATTATTTATTAGTTCAGGATGGATCTTCTTGCATATCGCGTTTTTGTTTATGTTATTTACATGATAATGAACTATTTTATATTGACAATATTAATAATACTACTAACTGATAAAAATGATATTATATTAACAATTAATTTGAATATTTGTGATTGAAGACATGTATGTTCACTATAATCACTTTTAAAGTTGGAGTGTATTAAAAATGTATATCTACAGAGAGTTGCAATGATTTAATTAAATATTTCGTAGTGATGAAGTCGGATGCCCTCCAACTTCGTTGCATTAAAAATTGCAATTATTACATATTTAATAATAACGATAATAAATCATTTTTTATTTCACCTTCTTTTCTCTGATGGCACTATCGTGATGGATTTAATTGTTTGCCATTCATTTTTGAATTTGAGTATTAATTTAAAATATACATATAGGGATAGTAAAGTTCAGTTCTGTAGTACAAATATGGAATTCTATGTGCAAGAAGAAATTTCGCGACAGGAAAATTTTGGAATCAAAGCAACAAGTTTTGAATACTGCTTTTAAACATTCGAAAATGTGCTTTGACGAAGGAATTGCCTGAGATTGTTTGCAATAATATCTAACTTTCGTAATACCACATAACGTTATACGTTATATCGTAATACCATATAACGTTATACGATATATCGTAATGCTACATAACGTTATACGTTATATCGTAATGCTACATAACGTTATACGTTATAACGTAATACCATATAACGTTATACGTTATATCGTAATGCTACATAACGTTATACGTTATATCGTAATGCTACATAACGTTATACGTTATAACGTATTACCATATAACGTTATACGCTATATCGTAATGCTACATAACTTTATACGTTATAACGTATTACCTTATAACGTGATACGTTATATCGCAATGCTACATAACGATATACAATATATCGTAATGCTACATAACGTTATACGTTATATCGTAATGCTACATAACGTTATACGTTATATCGTAATGCTACATAACGTTATACGTTATATCGTAATGCTACATAACGTTATACGTTATATCGTAATGCTACATGACGTTATACGTTATATCGTAATGCTACATAACGTTATACGTTATATCGTAATGCTACATAACGTTATACGTTATATCGTAATGCTACATAACGTTATACGTTATATCGTAATGCTACATGACGTTATACGTTATATCGTAATGATACATAACGTTATACGTTATATCGTAATGCTACATAACGTTATACGTTATATCGTAATGCTACATAACGTTATACGTTATATCGTAATGCTACATAACATTATACGTTATATCGTAATGCTACATAACGTTATACGTTATAACGTAATACCATATAACGTTATACGTTATATCGAAATACTACATAACGTTATACGTTATAGCGTAATACTATATAACGTTAAACGTTATATCGTAATGCTACATAACGTTATACGATACATCGTAATACTACATAACGTTATACGTTATATCGTAATGCTACATAACGTTATACGTTATATCGTAGTGCTACATAACGTTATATTTTATAACGTAATAATGCATAACGTTATACGTTATATCGTAATGCTACATAACGTTATACGTTATATCGTAATGCTACATAACGTTATACGTTATATCGTAATGCTACATAACGTTATACGTTATATCGTAATGCTACATAACGTTATACGATATATCCTAATGCTACATAACGATATACGTTATAACGTAATGCTACATAACGTTATACGTTATATCGTAATGCTACATAACGTTATACGTTATATCGTAATGCTACATAACGTTATACGTTATATCGTAATGCTACATAACATTATACGTTATAACGTGTTACCATATCACGTTATACGTTATATCGTAATGCTACATAACGTTATACGATATATCCTAATGCTACATAACGATATACGTTATAACGTAATGCTACATAACGTTATACGTTATATCGTAATGCTACATAACGTTATACGTTATATCGTAATGCTACATAACGTTATACGTTATATCGTAATGCTACATAACATTATACGTTATAACGTATTACCATATAACGTTATACTTTATATCGTAATGCTACATAACGTTATACGTTATATCGTAATGCTACATAACGTTATACATTATATCGTAATGCTACATAACGTTATACGTTATATCGTAATGCTACATAACGTTATACGTTATATCGTAATGCTACATAACGTTATACGTTATATCGTAATGCTACATAACGTTATACGTTATATAGTAATACTACATAACGTTATACGTTATATCGTAATGCTACATAACGTTATTCGTTATATCGTAATGCTACATAACGTTATACGTTATATCGTAATGCTACATAACGTTATACGTTATAACGTATTACCATATAACGTTATACGATATATCGTAATTCTACATAATGTTATACGTTATATCGTAATGCTACATAACGTTATACGTTATATCGTAATGCTACATAACGTTATACGTTATAACGTATTACCATATAACGTTATACGTTATATCGAAATACTACATAACGTTATACGTTATAGCGTAATACTATATAACGTTATACGTTATATCGTAATGCTACATAACGTTATACGATGCATCGTAATACTACATAACGTTATACGTTATATCGTAATGCTACATAACGTTACACGTTATATCGTAATGCTACATAACGTTATACGTTATATCGTAATGCTACATAATGTTACACGTTATATCGTAATGCTACATAACGTTATACGTTATAACGTATTACCATATAACGTTATACGTTATATCGAAATACTACATAACGTTATACGTTATAGCGTAATACTATATATCGTTATACGTTATATCGTAATGCTACATAACGTTATACGATACATCGTAATACTACATAACGTTATACGTTATATCGTAATGCTACATAACGTTATACGTTATAACGTATTACCATATAACGTTATACGTTATATCGAAATACTACATAACGTTATACGTTATAGCGTAATACTATATATCGTTATACGTTATATCGTAATGCTACATAGCGTTATACGATACATCGTAATACTACATAACGTTATACGTTATATCGTAATGCTACATAACGTTACACGTTATAACGTATTACCATATAACGTTATACGTTATATCGTAATGCTACAGAACGTTATACGTTATATCGTAATGCTACACAACGTTATACGTTATAACGTATTACCATATAACGTTATACGTTATATCGTAATGCTACATATCGTTATACGTTATAACGTAATGCCACATAACGTTATATGTTATATCGTAATGCTACATTACGTTATACGTTATATCGTAATGCTACATAACGTTATACGTTATAACGTATTAGCATATAACGTTATACGCTATATCGTAATGCTACATAACTTTATACGTTATAACGTATTACCTTATAACGTGATACGTTATATCGTAATGCTACATAACGTTATACGTTATATCGTAGTGCTACATAACGTTATATTTTATAACGCAATACTGCATAACGTTATACGTTATATCGTAATGCTACATAACGTTATACGTTATATCGTAATGCTACATAACGTTATACGTTATAACGTAATACCATATAACGTTGTACATTATATCATTATGCTACATAACGTAATACGTTATATCGTAATGCGACATAACGTTATACGTTATATCGTAATGCTACATAACGCTATACGTTATATCGCAATGCTACATAACGTTATACAATATATCGTAATGCTACATAACGTTATACGTAATATCGTAATGATACATAACGTTATACGTTATATCGTAATGCTACATAACGTTATACGCTATATCGTAATGCTACACAACGTTATACGTTATATCGTAATGCTACATAACGTTATACGATATATCGTAATGCTACATAACGTTATACGTTATATCGTAATGCTACATAACGTCATACGTTATATCGTAATGCTACATAACGTTACACGATATATCGTAATGCTACATAACGATATACGTTATAGCGTAATACTATATATCGTTATACGTTATATCGTAATGCTACATAGCGTTATACGATACATCGTAATACTACATAACGTTATACGTTATATCGTAATGCTACATAACGTTACACGTTATAACGTATTACCATATAACGTTATACGTTATATCGTAATGCTACAGAACGTTATACGTTATATCGTAATGCTACACAACGTTATACGTTATAACGTATTACCATATAACGTTATACGTTATATCGTAATGCTACATATCGTTATACGTTATAACGTAATGCCACATAACGTTATATGTTATATCGTAATGCTACATTACGTTATACGTTATATCGTAATGCTACATAACGTTATACGTTATAACGTATTAGCATATAACGTTATACGCTATATCGTAATGCTACATAACTTTATACGTTATAACGTATTACCTTATAACGTGATACGTTATATCGTAATGCTACATAACGTTATACGTTATATCGTAGTGCTACATAACGTTATATTTTATAACGCAATACTGCATAACGTTATACGTTATATCGTAATGCTACATAACGTTATACGTTATATCGTAATGCTACATAACGTTATACGTTATAACGTAATACCATATAACGTTGTACATTATATCATTATGCTACATAACGTAATACGTTATATCGTAATGCGACATAACGTTATACGTTATATCGTAATGCTACATAACGCTATACGTTATATCGCAATGCTACATAACGTTATACAATATATCGTAATGCTACATAACGTTATACGTAATATCGTAATGATACATAACGTTATACGTTATATCGTAATGCTACATAACGTTATACGCTATATCGTAATGCTACACAACGTTATACGTTATATCGTAATGCTACATAACGTTATACGATATATCGTAATGCTACATAACGTTATACGTTATATCGTAATGCTACATAACGTCATACGTTATATCGTAATGCTACATAACGTTACACGATATATCGTAATGCTACATAACGATATACGTTATAACGTAATGCTACATAACGTTATACGTTATATCGTAATGCTACATAACGTTCTACGTTATATCGTAATGCTACATAACGTTATACGTTATATCGTAATGCTACATAACGTTATACGTTATAACGTGTTACCATATCACGTTATACGTTATATCGTAATGCTACATATCGTTATACGTTATATCGTAATGCTACACAACGTTACACGTTATATCGTAATGCTACATAACGTTATACGTTATATCGTAATGCTACATAACGTTATACGTTATATCGTAATGCTACATAACGTTATACGTTATATCGTAATGCTACATAACGTTATACGTTATATCGTAATGCTACATAACGTTATACGTTATATCGTAATGCTACATAACGTTATACGTTATATCGTAATGCTACATAACGTTATGCGTCATAACGTATTACCATATAACGTTATACTTTATATCGTAATGCTACATAACGTTATACGTTATATCGTAATGCTACATAACGTTATACGTTATATCGTAATGCTACATAACGTTATACGCTATATCGTAATGCTACATAACTATATACGTTATAACGTATTACCTTATAACGTGATACGTTATATCGTAATGCTACATAACGTTATACGTTATATCGTAGTGCTACATAACGTTATATTTTATAACGCAATACTGCATAACGTTATACGTTATATCGTAATGCTACATAACGTTATACGTTATATCGTAATGCTACATAACGTTATACGTTATATCGTAATGCTACATGACGTTATACGTAATATCGTAATGCTACATAACGTTGTACCTTATATCTTAATGCTACATAACGTTATACGTTATATCGTAATGATACATAACGTTATACGTTATATCGTAATGATACATAACGTTATACGTTATATCGTAATGCTACATATCGTTATACGTTATAACGTGTTACCATATCACGTTATACGTTATATCGTAATGCTACATAACGTTATACGTTATAACGTAATACTACATAACGTTATACGTTATAACGTAATACTACATAACGTTATACGTTATATCGTAATGCTTCATAACGTTATACGATATATCGTAATGCTACATAACGTTATACGTTATATCGTACTGCTACATATCGTTATACGTTATAACGTAATACTACATAACGTTATACGTTATATCCTAATGCTTCATAACGTTATACGATATATCGTAATGCTACATAACGTTATACGTTATATCGTAATGCTACATAACGTTATACGTTATAACGTGTTACCATATCACGTTATACGTTACATCGTAATGCTACATATCGTTATACGTTATAACGTAATACTACATAACGTTATACGTTATATCGTAATGCTACATAACGTTATACGTTATATCGTAATGCTACATAACGTTATACGTTATATCGTAATGCTACATAACGTTATACGTTATATCGTAATGCTTCATAACGTTATACGATATATCGTAATGCTACATAACGTTATACGTTATATCGTAATGCTACATATCGTTATACGTTATAACGTAATACTACATAACGTTATACGTTATATCCTAATGCTTCATAACGTTATACGATATATCGTAATGCTACATAACGTTATACGTTACATCGTAATGCTACATATCGTTATACGTTATAACGTGTTACCATATCACGTTATACGTTATATCGTAATGCTACATAACGTTATACGTTATAACGTAATACTACATAACGTTATACGTTATAGCGTAATACTACATAACGTTATACGTTACATCGTAATGCTTCATAACGTTATACGATATATCATAATGCTACATAACGTTATACGTTATATCGTAATGCTACATATCGTTATACGTTATAACGTAATACTACATAACGTTATACGTTATATCCTAATGCTTCATAACGTTATACGATATATCGTAATGCTACATAACGTTATACGTTATATCGTAATGCTACATAACGTTATACGTTATAACGTGTTACCATATCACGTTATACGTTACATCGTAATGCTACATATCGTTATACGTTATAACGTAATACTACATAACGTTATACGTTATATCGTAATGCTACATAACGTTATACGTTATATCGTAATGCTACATAACGTTATACGTTATATCGTAATGCTACATAACGTTATACGTTATATCGTAATGCTACATAACGTTATACGTTATATCGTAATGCTACATAACGTTATACGTTATATGGTAATGCTACATAACGTTATACGTTATATCGTAATGCTACATAACGTTATACGTTATATCGTAATGCTACATAACGTTATGCGTCATAACGTATTACTATATAACGTTATACTTTATATTGTAATGCTACATAACGTTATACGTTATATCGTAATGCTACATAACGTTATACTTTATATGGTAATGCTACATAACGTTATACGTTATATCGTAATGCTACATAACGTTATACGTTATATCGTAATGCTACATAACGTTATACGTTATATCGTAATGCTACATAACGTTATACGTTATATCGTAATGCTACATAACGTTATACGTTATATCGTAATGCTACATAACGTTATACGTTATATCGTAATGCTACATAACGTTATACGTTATATCGTAATGCTACATAACGTTATACGTTATATCGTAATGCTACATAACGTTATACGTTATAACGTAATGCTACATAACGTTGTACATTATATCATTATGCTACATAACTTTATACGTTATATCGTAGTGCTACATAACGTTATATTTTATAACGTAATACTACATAACGTTATACGTTATATCGTAATACTACATAACGTTATACGTTATATCGTAATGCTACAAAACGCTATACGTTATATCGCAATGCTACATAACGTTATACAATATATCGTAATGCTACATAACGTTGTACGTTATATCGTAATGCTACATAACGATATACGTTATAACGTAATGCTACATAACGTTATACGTTATATCGTAATGCTACATAACATTATACGTTATATCGTAATGCTACATAACGTTATACGTTATATCGTAATGCTACATAACGTTATACGTTATATCTTAATGCTACATAACGTTATACGTTTTATCGTAATGCTACATAACGCTATACGTTAAATCGCAATGCTACATAACGTTATACAATATATCGTAATGCTACATAACGTTATACGTTATATCGTAATGCTACATAACGTTATACGTTATATCGTAATGCTACATAACGTTATACGTTATATCGTAATGCTACATAACGTTATACGTTATATCGTAATGCTACATAACGTTATACCTTATATCGTAATGCTACATAACGTTATACGTTATATCGTAATGCTACATAACGTTATGCGTTATATCGTAATGCTACATAACGTTATACGTTATAACGTGTTACCATATCACGTTATACGTTATATCGTAATGCTACATATCGTTAAACGTTATAACGTAATACTACATAACGTTATACGTTATATCGTAATGCAACATATCGTTATACGTTATATCGTAATGCTGCATAACGTTATACGTTATATCGTAATGCTACATAACGTTATACGTTATATCGTAATGCTACATGACGATATACGTTATAACGTAATACTATGACGCTGTACGTTATATCGTAATGCTACATAACGCTATACGTTATATCGTAATGCTACATAACGTTAAACTTTATATCGTAATGCTACATAACGTTATACGTTATATCGTAACGCTACATAACGTTATACGTTATATCGTAGTGCTACATAACGTTATACGTTATATCGCAATGCTACATAACGTTATACGTTATATCGTAATGCTACATAACGTTATACGTTGTATCGTATTGCTACATATGTTATACGTTATATCGTAATGCTACATAACGTTATACGTTATATCATAATGCTACATAACGATATACGTTATAACGTAATACTATGACGTTGAACGTTATATCGTAATGCTACATAACGTTATACGTTATATCGTAATGCTACATAACGTTATACGTAATATCGTAATGCTACATAACGTTGTACGTTATATCTTAATGCTACATAACGTTATACGTTTTATCGTAATGCTACATAACGCTATACGTTAAATCGCAATGCTACATAACGTTATACAATATATCGTAATGCTACATAACGTTATACGTTATATCGTAATGCTACATAACGTTATACGTTATATCGTAATGCTACATAACGTTATACGTTATATCGTAATGCTACATAACGTTATACGTTATATCGTAATGCTACATAACGTTATACATTATATCGTAATGCTACATAACGTTATACGTTATATCGTAATGCTACATAACGTTATACGTTATATCGTAATGCTACATAACGTTATACGTTATAACGTGTTACCATATCACGTTATACGTTATATCGTAATGCTACATATCGTTAAACGTTATAACGTAATACTACATAACGTTATACGTTATATCGTAATGCTACATATCGTTATACGTTATAACGTAATGCTACATAACGTTATACGTTATAACGTAATACTACATAATGTTATACGTTATATCGTAATGCTACATAACGTTATACGTTATATCGTAATGCTACATAACGTTATACGTTATATCGTAATGCTACATAACGTTATACGTTATATCGTAATGCTGCATAACGTTATACGTTATATCGTAATGCTACATAACGTTATACGTTATATCGTAATGCTACATGACGATATACGTTATAACGTAATACTATGACGCTGTACGTTATATCGTAATGCTACATAACGCTATACGTTATATCGTAATGCTACATATCGTTAAACTTTATATCGTAATGCTACATAACGTTATACGTTATATCGTAACGCTACATAACGTTATACGTTATATCGTAGTGCTACATAACGTTATACGTTATATCGCAATGCTACATAACGTTATACGTTATATCGTAATGCTACATAACGTTATACGTTGTATCGTATTGCTACATATGTTATACGTTATATCGTAATGCTACATAACGTTATACGTTATATCATAATGCTACATAACGATATACGTTATAACGTAATACTATGACGTTGAACGTTATATCGTAATGCTACATAACGTTATACGTTATATCGTAATGCTACATAACGTTATACGTTATATCGTAATGCTACATAACGTTATACGTTATATCGTAATGCTACATAACGTTATACGTTATATCGTAATCCTACATAACGTTATACGTTATATAATAATGCTACATAACGTTATACGTTATATCGTAATGCTACATAACGTTATACGTTATATCGTAATGCTACATAACTTTATACGTTATAACGTAATACCATATAACGTTGTACATTATATCATTATGCTACATAACTTTATACGTTATAACGTATTACCTTATAACGTTATACGTTATATCGTAATGCTACATAACGTTATACGTTATATCGTAATGCTACATGACGTTATACGTTGTATCGTAATGCTACATAACGTTATACGTTATATCGTAATGCTACATAACGTTATACGTTGTATCGTAATGCTACATAACGTTATACGTTATATCGTAATGCTACATGACGTTATACGTTATATCGTAATGCTACATAACGTTATACGTTATATCGTAATGCTACATAACGTTATACGTTGTATCGTAATGCTACATAACGTTATACGTTATATCGTAATGCTACATAACGTTATACGCTGTATCGTAATGCTACATAACGTTATACGTTATATCGTAATGCTACATGACGTTATACGTTATATCGTAATGCTACATAACGTTATACGTTATATCGTAATGCTACATAACGTTATACGTTATATCGTAATGCTACATAACGTTATACGTTATATCGTAATGCTACATATCGTTATACGTTATAACGTAATACTACATAACGTTATACGTTATAACGTAATACTACATAACGTTATACGTTATATCGTAATGCTACATAACGTTATACGTTATATCGTAATGCTACATAACGTTATACGTTATATTGTAATGCTACATAACGTTATACGTTATATCGTAATGCTACATAACGTTATACGTTATATCGTAATGCTACATAACGTTATACGTTATATCGTAATGCTACATAACGTTATACGTTATAACGTAATACCATATAACGTTGTACATTATATCATTATGCTACATAACTTTATACGTTATAACGTATTACCTTATAACGTTATACGTTATATCGTAGTGCTACATAACGTTATACGTTATATCGTAATGCTACATAACGTTATACGTTATATCGTAATGCTACATAACGTTATACGTTATATCGTAATGCTACATAACGTTATACGTTATATCGCAATCCTACATAACGTTATACGTTATATCGTAATGCTATATAACGTTATACGTTATATCGTAATGCTACATAACGTTATACGTTATATCGTAATGCTACATAACGTTATACGTTATATCGTAATGCTACATAACGTTATACGTTATATCGTAATGCTACATAACGTTATACGTTATATGGTAATGCTACATAACGTTATACGTTATATCGTAATGCTACATAACGTTATACGTTATATCGTAATGCTACATAACGTTATGCGTCATAACGTATTACGATATAACGTTATACTTTATATTGTAATGCTACATAACGTTATACGTTATATCGTAATGCTACATAACGTTATACTTTATATTGTAATGCTACATAACGTTATACGTTATATCGTAATGCTACATAACGTTATACGTTATATCGTAATGCTACATAACGTTATACGTTATATCGTAATGCTACATAACGTTATACGTTATAACGTGTTACCATATCACGTTATACGTTATATCGTAATGCTACATATCGTTAAACGTTATAACGTAATACTACATAACGTTATACGTTATATCGTAATGCTACATATCGTTATACGTTATAACGTAATGCTACATAACGTTATACGTTATAACGTAATACTACATAATGTTATACGTTATATCGTAATGCTACATAACGTTATACGTTATATCGTAATGCTACATAACGTTATACGTTATATCGTAATGCTACATAACGTTATACGTTATATCGTAATGCTGCATAACGTTATACGTTATATCGTAATGCTACATAACGTTATACGTTATATCGTAATGCTACATGACGATATACGTTATAACGTAATACTATGACGCTGTACGTTATATCGTAATGCTACATAACGCTATACGTTATATCGTAATGCTACATATCGTTAAACTTTATATCGTAATGCTACATAACGTTATACGTTATATCGTAACGCTACATAACGTTATACGTTATATCGTAGTGCTACATAACGTTATACGTTATATCGCAATGCTACATAACGTTATACGTTATATCGTAATGCTACATAACGTTATACGTTGTATCGTATTGCTACATATGTTATACGTTATATCGTAATGCTACATAATGTTATACGTTATATCATAATGCTACATAACGATATACGTTATAACGTAATACTATGACGTTGAACGTTATATCGTAATGCTACATAACGTTATACGTTATATCGTAATGCTACATAACGTTATACGTTATATCGTAATGCTACATAACGTTATACGTTATATCGTAATGCTACATAACGTTATACGTTATATCGTAATGCTACATAACGTTATACGTTATATCGTAATCCTACATAACGTTATACGTTATATAATAATGCTACATAACGTTATACGTTATATCGTAATGCTACATAACGTTATACGTTATATCGTAATGCTACATAACTTTATACGTTATAACGTAATACCATATAACGTTGTACATTATATCATTATGCTACATAACTTTATACGTTATAACGTATTACCTTATAACGTTATACGTTATATCGTAATGCTACATAACGTTATACGTTATATCGTAATGCTACATGACGTTATACGTTGTATCGTAATGCTACATAACGTTATACGTTATATCGTAATGCTACATAACGTTATACGTTGTATCGTAATGCTACATAACGTTATACGTTATATCGTAATGCTACATGACGTTATACGTTATATCGTAATGCTACATAACGTTATACGTTATATCGTAATGCTACATAACGTTATACGTTGTATCGTAATGCTACATAACGTTATACGTTATATCGTAATGCTACATAACGTTATACGCTGTATCGTAATGCTACATAACGTTATACGTTATATCGTAATGCTATATAACGTTATACGTTATATCGTAATGCTACATAACGTTATACGTTATATCGTAATGCTACATAACGTTATACGTTATATCGTAATGCTACATAACGTTATACGTTATATCGTAATGCTACATAACGTTATACGTTATATCGTAATGCTACATAACGTTATACGTTATATCGTAATGCTACATAACGTTATACGTTATAACGTAATACCATATAACGTTGTACATTATATCATTATGCTACATAACTTTATACGTTATAACGTATTACCTTATAACGTTATACGTTATATCGTAGTGCTACATAACGTTATACGTTATATCGTAATGCTACATAACGTTATACGTTATATCGTAATGCTACATAACGTTATACGTTATATCGTAATGCTACATAACGTTATACGTTATATCGCAATCCTACATAACGTTATACGTTATATCGTAATGCTATATAACGTTATACGTTATATCGTAATGCTACATAACGTTATACGTTATATCGTAATGCTACATAACGTTATACGTTATATCGTAATGCTACATAACGTTATACGTTATATCGTAATGCTACATAACGTTATACGTTATATCGTAATGCTACATAACGTTATACGTTATATCGTAATCCTACATAACGTTATACGTTATATAATAATGCTACATAACGTTATACGTTATATCGTAATGCTACATAACGTTATACGTTATATCGCAATGCTACATAACGTTATACGTTATATCGTAATGCTACATAACGTTATACGTTGTATCGTATTGCTACATATGTTATACGTTATATTGTAATGCTACATAACGTTATACGTTATATCATAATGCTACATAACGATATACGTTATAACGTAATACTATGACGTTGAACGTTATATCGTAATGCTACATAACGTTATACGTTATATCGCAATGCTACATAACGTTATACGTTATATCGTAATGCTACATAACGTTATACGTTGTATCGTATTGCTACATATGTTATACGTTATATCGTAATGCTACATAACGTTATACGTTATATCATAATGCTACATAACGATATACGTTATAACGTAATACTATGACGTTGAACGTTATATCGTAATGCTACATAACGTTATACGTTATATCGTAATGCTACATAACGTTATACGTTATATCGTAATGCTACATAACGTTATACGTTATATCGTAATGCTACATAACGTTATACGTTATATCGTAATGCTACATAACGTTATACGTTATATCGTAATCCTACATAACGTTATACGTTATATAATAATGCTACATAACGTTATACGTTATATCGTAATGCTACATAACGTTATACGTTATATCGTAATGCTACATAACTTTATACGTTATAACGTAATACCATATAACGTTGTACATTATATCATTATGCTACATAACTTTATACGTTATAACGTATTACCTTATAACGTTATACGTTATATCGTAATGCTACATAACGTTATACGTTATATCGTAATGCTACATGACGTTATACGTTGTATCGTAATGCTACATAACGTTATACGTTATATCGTAATGCTACATAACGTTATACGTTGTATCGTAATGCTACATAACGTTATACGTTATATCGTAATGCTACATAACGTTATACGTTATATCGTAATGCTACATAACGTTATACGTTGTATCGTAATGCTACATAACGTTATACGTTATATCGTAATGCTACATGACGTTATACGTTATATCGTAATGCTACATAACGTTATACGTTATATCGTAATGCTACATAACGTTATACGTTATATCGTAATGCTACATAACGTTATACGTTATATCGTAATGCTACATAACGTTATACGTTATAACGTAATACTACATAACGTTATACGTTATATCGTAATGCTACATAACGTTATACGTTATATCGTAATGCTACATAACGTTATACGTTATATCGTAATGCTACATAACGTTATACGTTATATCGTAATGCTACATAACGTTATACGTTATATCGTAATGCTACATAACGTTATACGTTATATCGTAATGCTACATAACGTTATACGTTATATCGCAATCCTACATAACGTTATACGTTATATCGTAATGCTATATAACGTTATACGTTATATCGTAATGCTACATAACGTTATACGTTATATCGTAATGCTACATAACGTTATACGTTATATCGTAATGCTACATAACGTTATACGTTATATCGTAATGCTACATAACGTTATACGTTATATCGTAATGCTACATGACGTTATACGTTATATCGTAATGCTACATAACTTTATACGTTATAACGTAATACCATATAACGTTGTACATTATATCATTATGCTACATAACTTTATACGTTATAACGTATTACCTTATAACGTTATACGTTATATCGTAATGCTACATAACGTTATACGTTATATCGTAATGCTACATAACGTTATACGTTATATCGTAATGCTACATAACGTTATACGTTATATCGTAATCCTACATAACGTTATACGTTATATAATAATGCTACATAACGTTATACGTTATATCGTAATGCTACATAACGTTATACGTTATATCGTAATGCTACATGACGTTATACGTTGTATCGTAATGCTACATAACGTTATACGTTATATCGTAATGCTACATAACGTTATACGTTATATCGTAATGCTACATAACGTTATACGTTATATCGTAATGCTACATAACGTTATACGTTATATCGTAATGCTACATAACGTTATACGTTATATCGTAATCCTACATAACGTTATTCGTTATATAATAATGCTACATAACGTTATACGTTATATCGTAATGCTACATAACGTTATACGTTATATCGTAATGCTACATGACGTTATACGTTGTATCGTAATGCTACATAACGTTATACGTTATATCGTAATGCTACATAACGTTATACGTTGTATCGTAATGCTACATAACGTTATACGTTATATCGTAATGCTACATGACGTTATACGTTATATCGTAATGCTACATAACGTTATACGTTATATCGTAATGCTACATAACGTTATACGTTGTATCGTAATGCTACATAACGTTATACGTTATATCGTAATGCTACATAACGTTATACGCTGTATCGTAATGCTACATAACGTTATACGTTATATCGTAATGCTACATGACGTTATACGTTATATCGTAATGCTACATAACGTTATACGTTATATCGTAATGCTACATAACGTTATACGTTATATCGTAATGCTACATAACGTTATACGTTATATCGTAATGCTACATATCGTTATACGTTATAACGTAATACTACATAACGTTATACGTTATAACGTAATACTACATAACGTTATACGTTATATCGTAATGCTACATAACGTTATACGTTATATCGTAATGCTACATAACGTTATACGTTATATCGTAATGCTACATAACGTTATACGTTATATCGTAATGCTACATAACGTTATACGTTATATCGTAATGCTACATAACGTTATACGTTATATCGTAATGCTACATAACGTTATACGTTATAACGTAATACCATATAACGTTGTACATTATATCATTATGCTACATAACTTTATACGTTATAACGTATTACTTTATAACGTTATACGTTATATCGTAGTGCTACATAACGTTATACGTTATATCGTAATGCTACATAACGTTATACGTTATATCGTAATGCTACATAACGTTATACGTTATATCGTAATGCTACATAACGTTATACGTTATATCGCAATCCTACATAACGTTATACGTTATATCGTAATGCTATATAACGTTATACGTTATATCGTAATGCTACATAACGTTATACGTTATATCGTAATGCTACATAACGTTATACGTTATATCGTAATGCTACATAACGTTATACGTTATATCGTAATGCTACATAACGTTATACGTTATATCGTAATGCTACATAACGTTATACGTTATATCGTAATCCTACATAACGTTATACGTTATATAATAATGCTACATAACGTTATACGTTATATCGTAATGCTACATAACGTTATACGTTATATCGCAATGCTACATAACGTTATACGTTATATCGTAATGCTACATAACGTTATACGTTGTATCGTATTGCTACATATGTTATACGTTATATTGTAATGCTACATAACGTTATACGTTATATCATAATGCTACATAACGATATACGTTATAACGTAATACTATGACGTTGAACGTTATATCGTAATGCTACATAACGTTATACGTTATATCGCAATGCTACATAACGTTATACGTTATATCGTAATGCTACATAACGTTATACGTTGTATCGTATTGCTACATATGTTATACGTTATATCGTAATGCTACATAACGTTATACGTTATATCATAATGCTACATAACGATATACGTTATAACGTAATACTATGACGTTGAACGTTATATCGTAATGCTACATAACGTTATACGTTATATCGTAATGCTACATAACGTTATACGTTATATCGTAATGCTACATAACGTTATACGTTATATCGTAATGCTACATAACGTTATACGTTATATCGTAATGCTACATAACGTTATACGTTATATCGTAATCCTACATAACGTTATACGTTATATAATAATGCTACATAACGTTATACGTTATATCGTAATGCTACATAACGTTATACGTTATATCGTAATGCTACATAACTTTATACGTTATAACGTAATACCATATAACGTTGTACATTATATCATTATGCTACATAACTTTATACGTTATAACGTATTACCTTATAACGTTATACGTTATATCGTAATGCTACATAACGTTATACGTTATATCGTAATGCTACATGACGTTATACGTTGTATCGTAATGCTACATAACGTTATACGTTATATCGTAATGCTACATAACGTTATACGTTGTATCGTAATGCTACATAACGTTATACGTTATATCGTAATGCTACATGACGTTATACGTTATATCGTAATGCTACATAACGTTATACGTTATATCGTAATGCTACATAACGTTATACGTTGTATCGTAATGCTACATAACGTTATACGTTATATCGTAATGCTACATGACGTTATACGTTATATCGTAATGCTACATAACGTTATACGTTATATCGTAATGCTACATAACGTTATACGTTATATCGTAATGCTACATAACGTTATACGTTATATCGTAATGCTACATAACGTTATACGTTATAACGTAATACTACATAACGTTATACGTTATATCGTAATGCTACATAACGTTATACGTTATATCGTAATGCTACATAACGTTATACGTTATATCGTAATGCTACATAACGTTATACGTTATATCGTAATGCTACATAACGTTATACGTTATATCGTAATGCTACATAACGTTATACGTTATATCGTAATGCTACATAACGTTATACGTTATATCGTAATGCTACATAACGTTATACGTTATAACGTAATACCATATAACGTTGTACATTATATCATTATGCTACATAACTTTATACGTTATAACGTATTACCTTATAACGTTATACGTTATATCGTAGTGCTACATAACGTTATACGTTATATCGTAATGCTACATAACGTTATACGTTATATCGTAATGCTACATAACGTTATACGTTATATCGTAATGCTACATAACGTTATACGTTATATCGTAATCCTACATAACGTTATACGTTATATCGTAATGCTATATAACGTTATACGTTATATCGTAATGCTACATAACGTTATACGTTATATCGTAATGCTACATAACTTTATACGTTATAACGTAATTCCATATAACGTTGTACATTATATCATTATGCTACATAACTTTATACGTTATAACGTATTACCTTATAACGTTATACGTTATATCGTAATGCTACATAACGTTATACGTTATATCGTAATGCTACATAACGTTATACGTTATATCGTAATGCTACATAACGTTATACGTTATATCGTAATGCTACATAACGTTATACGTTATATCGTAATGCTACATAACGTTATACGTTATATCGTAATGCTACATATCGTTATACGTTATAACGTAATACTACATAACGTTATACGTTATAACGTAATACTACATAACGTTATACGTTATATCGTAATGCTACATAACGTTATACGTTATATCGTAATGCTACATAACGTTATACGTTATATCGTAATGCTACATAACGTTATACGTTATATCGTAATGCTACATAACGTTATACGTTATATCGTAATGCTACATAACGTTATACGTGATAACGTAATACCATATAACGTTGTACATTATATCATTGTGCTACATAACTTTATACGTTATAACGTATTACCTTATAACGTTATACGTTATATCGTAGTGCTACATAACGTTATACGTTATATCGTAATGCTACATAACGTTATACGTTATATCGTAATGCTACATAACGTTATACGTTATATCGTAATGCTACATAACGTTATACGTTATATCGTAATCCTACATAACGTTATACGTTATATCGTAATGCTACATAACGTTATACGTTATATCGTAATGCTACATAACGTTATACGTTATATCGTAATGCTACATAACGTTATACGTTATATCGTAATGCTACATGACGATATACGTTATAACGTAATACTATGACGTTGTACGCTATATCGTAATGCTACATAACGTTATTCGTTATATCGTAATGCTACATAACGTTAAACTTTATATCGTAATGCTACCTAACGTTATACGTTATATCGTATTGCTACATATGTTATACGTTATATCGTAATGCTACATAACGTTATACGTTATATCGTAATGCTACATAACGATATACGTTATAACGTAATACCATATAACGTTGTACATTATATCATTATGCTACATAACTTTATACGTTATAACGTATTACCTTATAACGTTATACGTTATATCGTAATGCTACATAACGTTATACGTTATATCGTAATGCTACATAACGTTATACGTTATATCGTAATGCTACATAACGTTATACGTTATATCGTAATGCTACATAACGTTATACGTTATATCGTAATGCTACATAACGTTATACGTTATATCGTAATGCTACATGACGATATACGTTATAACGTAATACTATGACGTTGAACGTTATATCGTAATGCTACATAACGTTATTCGTTATATCGTAATGCTACATAACGTTATACGTTATATCGTAATGCTACATAACGTTATACGTTATATCGTAATGCTACATAACGTTATACGTTATATCGTAATGCTACATAACGTTATACGTTATATCGTAATGCTACATAACGTTATACGTTATAACGTAATACCATATAACGTTGTACATTATATCATTATGCTACATAACTTTATACGTTATAACGTATTACCTTATAACGTTATACGTTATATCGTAGTGCTACATAACGTTATACGTTATATCGTAATGCTACATAACTTTATACGTTATATCGTAATGCTACATACCGTTATACGTTATATCGTAATGCTACATAACGTTATAGGTTATATCGTAATCCTACATAACGTTATAAGTAATATCGTAATGCTATATAACGTTATACGTTATATCGTAATGCTACATAACGTTATACGTTATATCGTAATGCTACATAACTTTATACGTTATAACGTAATTCCATATAACGTTGTACATTATATCATTATGCTACATAACTTTATACGTTATAACGTATTACCTTATAACGTTATACGTTATATCGTAATGCTACATAACTTTATACGTTATAACGTAATACCATATAACGTTGTACATTATATCATTATGCTACATAACTTTATACGTTATAACGTATTACCTTATAACGTTATACGTTATATCGTAATGCTACATAACGTTATACGTTATATCGTAATGCTACATGACGTTATACGTTGTATCGTAATGCTACATAACGTTATACGTTATATCGTAATGCTACATAACGTTATACGTTGTATCGTAATGCTACATAACGTTATACGTTATATCGTAATGCTACATGACGTTATACGTTATATCGTAATGCTACATAACGTTATACGTTATATCGTAATGCTACATAACGTTATACGTTGTATCGTAATGCTACATAACGTTATACGTTATATCGTAATGCTACATAACGTTATACGTTATATCGTAATGCTACATGACGTTATACGTTATATCGTAATGCTACATGACGTTATACGTTATATCGTAATGCTACATAACGTTATACGTTATATCGTAATGCTACATAACGTTATACGTTATATCGTAATGCTACATATCGTTATACGTTATAACGTAATACTACATAACGTTATACGTTATAACGTAATACTACATATCGTTATACGTTATATCGTAATGCTACATAACGTTATACGTTATATCGTAATGCTACATAACGTTATACGTTATATCGTAATGCTACATAACGTTATACGTTATATCGTAATGCTACATAACGTTATACGTTATATCGTAATGCTACATAACGTTATACGTTATATCGTAATGCTACATAACGTTATACGTTATATCGTAATGCTACATAACGTTATACGTTATAACGTAATACCATATAACGTTGTACATTATATCATTATGCTACATAACTTTATACGTTATAACGTATTACCTTATAACGTTATACGTTATATCGTAGTGCTACATAACGTTATACGTTATATCGTAATGCTACATAACGTTATACGTTATATCGTAATGCTACATAACGTTATACGTTATATCGTAATGCTACATAACGTTATACGTTATATCGTAATCCTACATAACGTTATACGTTATATCGTAATGCTATATAACGTTATACGTTATATCGTAATGCTACATAACGTTATACGTTATATCGTAATGCTACATAACTTTATACGTTATAACGTAATTCCATATAACGTTGTACATTATATCATTATGCTACCTAACTTTATACGTTATAACGTATTACCTTATAACGTTATACGTTATATCGTAATGCTACATAACGTTATACGTTATATCGTAATGCTACATAACGTTATACGTTATATCGTAATGCTACATAACGTTATACGTTATATCGTAATGCTACATAACGTTATACGTTATATCGTAATGCTACATAACGTTATACGTTATATCGTAATGCTACATAACGTTATACGTTATATCGTAATGCTACATGACGATATACGTTATAACGTAATACTATGACGTTGTACGCTATATCGTAATGCTACATAACGTTATTCGTTATATCGTAATGCTACATAACGTTAAACTTTATATCGTAATGCTACCTAACGTTATACGTTATATCGTAACGCTACATAACGTTATACGTTATATCGTAGTGCTACATAACGTTATACGTTATATCGCAATGCTACATAACGTTATACGTTATATCGTAATGCTACATAACGTTATACGTTATATCGTATTGCTACATATGTTATACGTTATATCGTAATGCTACATAACGTTATACGTTATATCGTAATGCTACATAACGATATACGTTATAACGTAATACCATATAACGTTGTACATTATATCATTATGCTACATAACTTTATACGTTATAACGTATTACCTTATAACGTTATACGTTATATCGTAATGCTACATAACGTTATACGTTATATCGTAATGCTACATAACGTTATACGTTATATCGTAATGCTACATAACGTTATACGTTATATCGTAATGCTACATAACGTTATACGTTATATCGTAATGCTACATAACGTTATACGTTATATCGTAATGCTACATGACGATATACGTTATAACGTAATACTATGACGTTGAACGTTATATCGTAATGCTACATAACGTTATTCGTTATATCGTAATGCTACATAACGTTATACGTTATATCGTAATGCTACATAACGTTATACGTTATATCGTAATGCTACATAACGTTATACGTTATATCGTAATGCTACATAACGTTATACGTTATATCGTAATGCTACATAACGTTATACGTTATAACGTAATACCATATAACGTTGTACATTATATCATTATGCTACATAACTTTATACGTTATAACGTATTACCTTATAACGTTATACGTTATATCGTAGTGCTACATAACGTTATACGTTATATCGTAATGCTACATAACTTTATACGTTATATCGTAATGCTACATACCGTTATACGTTATATCGTAATGCTACATAACGTTATAGGTTATATCGTAATCCTACATAACGTTATAAGTAATATCGTAATGCTATATAACGTTATACGTTATATCGTAATGCTACATAACGTTATACGTTATATCGTAATGCTACATAACTTTATACGTTATAACGTAATTCCATATAACGTTGTACATTATATCATTATGCTACATAACTTTATACGTTATAACGTATTACCTTATAACGTTATACGTTATATCGTAATGCTACATAACGTTATACGTTATATCGTAATGCTACATAACGTTATACGTTATATCGTAATGCTACATAACGTTATACGTTATATCGTAATGCTACATAACGTTATACGTTATATCGTAGTGCTACATAACGTTATACGTTATATCGCAATGCTACATAACGTTATACGTTATTTCGTAATGCTACATAACGTTATACGTTATATCGTATTGCTACATATGTTATACGTTATATCGTAATGCTACATAACGTTATACGTTATATCGTAATGCTACATAACGATATACGTTATAACGTAATACTATGACGTTGAACGTTATATCGTAATGCTACATAACGTTATACGTTATATCGTAATGCTACATAACGTTATACGTTATATCGTAATGCTACATAACGTTATACGTTATATCGTAATGCTACATAACGTTATACGTTATATCGTAATGCTACATGACGATATACGTTATAACGTAATACTATGACGTTGTACGCTATATCGTAATGCTACATAACGTTATTCGTTATATCGTAATGCTACATAACGTTAAACTTTATATCGTAATGCTACCTAACGTTATACGTTATATCGTAACGCTACATAACGTTATACGTTATATCGTAGTGCTACATAACGTTATACGTTATATCGCAATGCTACATAACGTTATACGTTATATCGTAATGCTACATAACGTTATACGTTATATCGTATTGCTACATATGTTATACGTTATATCGTAATGCTACATAACGTTATACGTTATATCGTAATGCTACATAACGTTATACGTTATATCGTAATGCTACATAACGTTATACGTTATATCGTAATGCTACATAACGTTATACGTTATATCGTAATGCTGCATAACGTTATACGTTATATCGAAATGCTACATAACGTTATACGTTATATCGTAATGCTACATGACGAAATACGTTATAACGTAATACTATGACGCTGTACGTTATATCGTAATGCTACATAACGCTATACGTTATATCGTAATGCTACATAACGTTAAACTTCATATCGTAATGCTACATAACGTTATACGTTATATCGTAACGCTACATAACGTTATACGTTATATCGTAGTGCTACATAACGTTATACGTTATATCGCAATGCTACATAACGTTATACGTTATATCGTAATGCTACATAACGTTATACGTTATATCGTATTGCTACATATGTTATACGTTATATCGTAATGCTACATAACGTTATACGTTATATCGTAATGCTACATAACGATATACGTTATAACGTAATACTATGACGTTGAACGTTATATCGTAATGCTACATAACGTTATACGTTATATCGTAATGCTACATAACGTTATACGTTATATCGTAATGCTACATGACGATATACGTTATAACGTAATACTATGACGTTGTACGCTATATCGTAATGCTACATAACGTTATTCGTTATATCGTAATGCTACATAACGTTAAACTTTATATCGTAATGCTACCTAACGTTATACGTTATATCGTAACGCTACATAACGTTATACGTTATATCGTAGTGCTACATAACGTTATACGTTATATCGCAATGCTACATAACGTTATACGTTATATCGTAATGCTACATAACGTTATACGTTATATCGTATTGCTACATATGTTATACGTTATATCGTAATGCTACATAACGTTATACGTTATATCGTAATGCTACATAACGATATACGTTATAACGTAATACTATGACGTTGAACGTTATATCGTAATGCTACATAACGTTATACGTTATATCGTAATGCTACATAACGTTATACGTTATATCGTAATGCTACATAACGTTATACGTTATATCGTAATGCTACATAACGTTATACGTTATATCGTAATGCTGCATAACGTTATACGTTATATCGTAATGCTACATAACGTTATACGTTATATCGTAATGCTACATGACGATATACGTTATGACGTAATACTATGACGCTGTACGTTATATCGTAATGCTACATAACGCTATACGTTATATCGTAATGCTACATAACGTTAAACTTCATATCGTAATGCTACATAACGTTATACGTTATATCGTAACGCTACATAACGTTATACGTTATATCGTAGTGCTACATAACGTTATACGTTATATCGCAATGCTACATAACGTTATACGTTATATCGTAATGCTACATAACGTTATACGTTATAACGTAATTCCATATAACGTTGTACATTATATCATTATGCTACATAACTTTATACGTTATAACGTATTACCTTATAACGTTATGCGTTATATCGTAGTGCTACATAACGTTATATTTTATAACGTAATACTGCATAACGTTATACGTTATATCGTAATGCTACATAACGTTATACGTTATATCGTAATGCTACATAACGCTATACGTTATATCGGAATGCTACATAACGTTATACGTTATAACGTAATACCATATAACGTTGTACATTATATCATTATGCTACATAACTTTATACGTTATAACGTATTTCCTTATAACGTGATACGTTATATCGTAATGCTACATAACGTTATACGTTATATCGTAGTGCTACATAACGTTATATTTTATAACGTGATACCATATAACGTTGTACATTATATCATTATGCTACATAACTTTATACGTTATAACGTATTACCTTATAACGTTATACGTTATATCGTAATGCCACATAACGCTATACGTTATATCGTAATGCTACATAACGTTATACGTTATATCGTAATGATACATAACGTTATACGATATGTCGTAATGCTGCATAACGATATACGTTATAACGTAATGCTACATAACGTTATACGTTATATCGTAATGCTACATAACGTTATACGTTATATCGTAATGCTACATAACGTTATACGTTATATCGTAATGCTACATAACGTTATACGTTATATCGTAATGCTACATAACGTTATACGTTATATCGTAATGCTACATAACGTTATGCGTCATAACGTATTACCATATAACGTTATACTTTATATTGTAATGCTACATGACGTTATACGTTATATCGTAATGCTACATAACGTTATACATTATATCGTAATGCTACATAACGTTATACGTTATATCGTAATGCTACATAACGTTATACGTTATATCGTAATGCTACATAACGTTATACGTTATAACGTGTTACCATATCACGTTATACGTTATATCGTAATGCTACATATCGTTAAACGTTATAACGTAATACTACATAACGTTATACGTTATATCGTAATGCTACATATCGTTATACGTTATATCGTAATGCTACATAACGTTATACGTTATAACGTGTTAACATATCACGTTATACGTTGTATCGTAATGCTACATAACGTTATACGTTATATCGTAATGCTACATAACGTTATACTTTGTATCGTAATGCTACATAACGTTATACGTTATATCGTAATGCTACATAACGTTATACGTTATATCGTAATGCTACATAACGTTATACGTTATATCGTAATGCTACATGACGATATACGTTATAACGTAATACTATGACGTTGTACGCTATATCGTAATGCTACATAACGTTATTCGTTATATCGTAATGCTACATAACGTTAAACTTTATATCGTAATGCTACCTAACGTTATACGTTATATCGTATTGCTACATATGTTATACGTTATATCGTAATGCTACATAACGTTATACGTTATATCGTAATGCTACATAACGATATACGTTATAACGTAATACCATATAACGTTGTACATTATATCATTATGCTACATAACTTTATACGTTATAACGTATTACCTTATAACGTTATACGTTATATCGTAATGCTACATAACGTTATACGTTATATCGTAATGCTACATAACGTTATACGTTATATCGTAATGCTACATAACGTTATACGTTATATCGTAATGCTACATAACGTTATACGTTATATCGTAATGCTACATAACGTTATACGTTATATCGTAATGCTACATGACGATATACGTTATAACGTAATACTATGACGTTGAACGTTATATCGTAATGCTACATAACGTTATTCGTTATATCGTAATGCTACATAACGTTATACGTTATATCGTAATGCTACATAACGTTATACGTTATATCGTAATGCTACATAACGTTATACGTTATATCGTAATGCTACATAACGTTATACGTTATATCGTAATGCTACATAACGTTATACGTTATAACGTAATACCATATAACGTTGTACATTATATCATTATGCTACATAACTTTATACGTTATAACGTATTACCTTATAACGTTATACGTTATATCGTAGTGCTACATAACGTTATACGTTATATCGTAATGCTACATAACTTTATACGTTATATCGTAATGCTACATACCGTTATACGTTATATCGTAATGCTACATAACGTTATAGGTTATATCGTAATCCTACATAACGTTATAAGTAATATCGTAATGCTATATAACGTTATACGTTATATCGTAATGCTACATAACGTTATACGTTATATCGTAATGCTACATAACTTTATACGTTATAACGTAATTCCATATAACGTTGTACATTATATCATTATGCTACATAACTTTATACGTTATAACGTATTACCTTATAACGTTATACGTTATATCGTAATGCTACATAACTTTATACGTTATAACGTAATACCATATAACGTTGTACATTATATCATTATGCTACATAACTTTATACGTTATAACGTATTACCTTATAACGTTATACGTTATATCGTAATGCTACATAACGTTATACGTTATATCGTAATGCTACATGACGTTATACGTTGTATCGTAATGCTACATAACGTTATACGTTATATCGTAATGCTACATAACGTTATACGTTGTATCGTAATGCTACATAACGTTATACGTTATATCGTAATGCTACATGACGTTATACGTTATATCGTAATGCTACATAACGTTATACGTTATATCGTAATGCTACATAACGTTATACGTTGTATCGTAATGCTACATAACGTTATACGTTATATCGTAATGCTACATAACGTTATACGTTATATCGTAATGCTACATGACGTTATACGTTATATCGTAATGCTACATGACGTTATACGTTATATCGTAATGCTACATAACGTTATACGTTATATCGTAATGCTACATAACGTTATACGTTATATCGTAATGCTACATATCGTTATACGTTATAACGTAATACTACATAACGTTATACGTTATAACGTAATACTACATATCGTTATACGTTATATCGTAATGCTACATAACGTTATACGTTATATCGTAATGCTACATAACGTTATACGTTATATCGTAATGCTACATAACGTTATACGTTATATCGTAATGCTACATAACGTTATACGTTATATCGTAATGCTACATAACGTTATACGTTATATCGTAATGCTACATAACGTTATACGTTATATCGTAATGCTACATAACGTTATACGTTATAACGTAATACCATATAACGTTGTACATTATATCATTATGCTACATAACTTTATACGTTATAACGTATTACCTTATAACGTTATACGTTATATCGTAGTGCTACATAACGTTATACGTTATATCGTAATGCTACATAACGTTATACGTTATATCGTAATGCTACATAACGTTATACGTTATATCGTAATGCTACATAACGTTATACGTTATATCGTAATGCTACATAACGTTATACGTTATATCGTAATCCTACATAACGTTATACGTTATATCGTAATGCTATATAACGTTATACGTTATATCGTAATGCTACATAACGTTATACGTTATATCGTAATGCTACATAACGTTATACGTTATATCGTAATGCTACATATCGTTATACGTTATAACGTAATACTACATAACGTTATACGTTATAACGTAATACTACATAACGTTATACGTTATATCGTAATGCTACATAACGTTATACGTTATATCGTAATGCTACATAACGTTATACGTTATATCGTAATGCTACATAACGTTATACGTTATATCGTAATCCTACATAACATTATACGTTATATCGTAATGCTATATAACGTTATACGTTATATCGTAATGCTACATAACGTTATACGTTATATCGTAATGCTACATAACTTTATACGTTATAACGTAATTCCATATAACGTTGTACATTATATCATTATGCTACCTAACTTTATACGTTATAACGTATTACCTTATAACGTTATACGTTATATCGTAATGCTACATAACGTTATACGTTATATCGTAATGCTACATAACGTTATACGTTATATCGTAATGCTACATAACGTTATACGTTATATCGTAATGCTACATAACGTTATACGTTATATCGTAATGCTACATAACGTTATACGTTATATCGTAATGCTACATATCGTTATACGTTATAACGTAATACTACATAACGTTATACGTTATAACGTAATACTACATAACGTTATACGTTATATCGTAATGCTACATAACGTTATACGTTATATCGTAATGCTACATAACGTTATACGTTATATCGTAATGCTACATAACGTTATACGTTATATCGTAATGCTACATAACGTTATACGTTATATCGTAATGCTACATAACGTTATACGTTATATCGTAATGCTACATAACGTTATACGTTATAACGTAATACCATATAACGTTGTACATTATATCATTGTGCTACATAACTTTATACGTTATAACGTATTACCTTATAACGTTATACGTTATATCGTAGTGCTACATAACGTTATACGTTATATCGTAATGCTACATAACGTTATACGTTATATCGTAATGCTACATAACGTTATACGTTATATCGTAATGCTACATAACGTTATACGTTATATCGTAATCCTACATAACGTTATACGTTATATCGTAATGCTATATAACGTTATACGTTATATCGTAATGCTACATAACGTTATACGTTATATCGTAATGCTACATAACTTTATACGTTATAACGTATTACCTTATAACGTTATACGTTATATCGTAGTGCTACATAACGTTATACGTTATATCGTAATGCTACATAACTTTATACGTTATATCGTAATGCTACATACCGTTATACGTTATATCGTAATGCTACATAACGTTATAGGTTATATCGTAATCCTACATAACGTTATAAGTAATATCGTAATGCTATATAACGTTATACGTTATATCGTAATGCTACATAACGTTATACGTTATATCGTAATGCTACATAACTTTATACGTTATAACGTAATTCCATATAACGTTGTACATTATATCATTATGCTACATAACTTTATACGTTATAACGTATTACCTTATAACGTTATACGTTATATCGTAATGCTACATAACGTTATACGTTATATCGTAATGCTACATAACGTTATACGTTATATCGTAATGCTACATAACGTTATACGTTATATCGTAATGCTACATAACGTTATACGTTATATCGTAGTGCTACATAACGTTATACGTTATATCGCAATGCTACATAACGTTATACGTTATTTCGTAATGCTACATAACGTTATACGTTATATCGTATTGCTACATATGTTATACGTTATATCGTAATGCTACATAACGTTATACGTTATATCGTAATGCTACATAACGATATACGTTATAACGTAATACTATGACGTTGAACGTTATATCGTAATGCTACATAACGTTATACGTTATATCGTATTGCTACATAACGTTATACGTTATATCGTAATGCTACATAACGTTATACGTTATATCGTAATGCTACATAACGTTATACGTTATATCGTAATGCTACATGACGATATACGTTATAACGTAATACTATGACGTTGTACGCTATATCGTAATGCTACATAACGTTATTCGTTATATCGTAATGCTACATAACGTTAAACTTTATATCGTAATGCTACCTAACGTTATACGTTATATCGTAACGCTACATAACGTTATACGTTATATCGTAGTGCTACATAACGTTATACGTTATATCGCAATGCTACATAACGTTATACGTTATATCGTAATGCTACATAACGTTATACGTTATATCGTATTGCTACATATGTTATACGTTATATCGTAATGCTACATAACGTTATACGTTATATCGTAATGCTACATAACGATATACGTTATAACGTAATACTATGACGTTGAACGTTATATCGTAATGCTACATAACGTTATACGTTATATCGTAATGCTACATAACGTTATACGTTATATCGTAATGCTACATGACGATATACGTTATAACGTAATACTATGACGTTGTACGCTATATCGTAATGCTACATAACGTTATTCGTTATATCGTAATGCTAGATAACGTTAAACTTTATATCGTAATGCTACCTAACGTTATACGTTATATCGTAACGCTACATAACGTTATGCGTTATATCGTAGTGCTACATAACGTTATACGTTATATCGCAATGCTACATAACGTTATACGTTATATCGTAATGCTACATAACGTTATACGTTATATCGTATTGCTACATATGTTATACGTTATATCGTAATGCTACATAACGTTATACGTTATATCGTAATGCTACATAACGATATACGTTATAACGTAATACTATGACGTTGAACGTTATATCGTAATGCTACATAACGTTATACGTTATATCGTAATGCTACATAACGTTATACGTTATATCGTAATGCTACATAACGTTATACGTTATATCGTAATGCTGCATAACGTTATACGTTATATCGTAATGCTACATAACGTTATACGTTATATCGTAATGCTACATGACGATATACGTTATGACGTAATACTATGACGCTGTACGTTATATCGTAATGCTACATAACGCTATACGTTATATCGTAATGCTACATAACGTTAAACTTCATATCGTAATGCTACATAACGTTATACGTTATATCGTAACGCTACATAACGTTATACGTTATATCGTAGTGCTACATAACGTTAAACGTTATATCGCAATGCTACATAACGTTATACGTTATATCGTAATGCTACATAACGTTATACGTTATAACGTAATTCCATATAACGTTGTACATTATATCATTATGCTACATAACTTTATACGTTATAACGTATTACCTTATAACGTTATGCGTTATATCGTAGTGCTACATAACGTTATATTTTATAACGTAATACTGCATAACGTTATACGTTATATCGTAATGCTACATAACGTTATACGTTATATCGTAATGCTACATAACGCTATACGTTATATCGGAATGCTACATAACGTTATACGTTATAACGTAATACCATATAACGTTGTACATTATATCATTATGCTACATAACTTTATACGTTATAACGTATTTCCTTATAACGTGATACGTTATATCGTAATGCTACATAACGTTATACGTTATATCGTAGTGCTACATAACGTTATATTTTATAACGTGATACCATATAACGTTGTACATTATATCATTATGCTACATAACTTTATACGTTATAACGTATTACCTTATAACGTTATACGTTATATCGTAATGCCACATAACGCTATACGTTATATCGTAATGCTACATAACGTTATACGTTATATCGTAATGATACATAACGTTATACGATATGTCGTAATGCTGCATAACGATATACGTTATAACGTAATGCTACATAACGTTATACGTTATATCGTAATGCTACATAACGTTATACGTTATATCGTAATGCTACATAACGTTATACGTTATATCGTAATGCTACATAACGTTATACGTTATATCGTAATGCTACATAACGTTATACGTTATATCGTAATGCTACATAACGTTATGCGTCATAACGTATTACCATATAACGTTATACTTTATATTGTAATGCTACATGACGTTATACGTTATATCGTAATGCTACATAACGTTATACATTATATCGTAATGCTACATAACGTTATACGTTATATCGTAATGCTACATAACGTTATACGTTATATCGTAATGCTACATAACGTTATACGTTATAACGTGTTACCATATCACGTTATACGTTATATCGTAATGCTACATATCGTTAAACGTTATAACGTAATACTACATAACGTTATACGTTATATCGTAATGCTACATATCGTTATACGTTATAACGTAATGCTACATAACGTTATACGTTATAACGTAATACTACATAACGTTATACGTTATATCGTAATGCTACATAACGTTATACGTTATATCGTAATGCTACATAACGCTATACGTTATATCGTAATGCTACATAACGCTATACGTTATATCGTAATGCTACATAACGTTATACGTTATAACGTGTTAACATATCACGTTATACGTTGTATCGTAATGCTACATAACGTTATACGTTATATCGTAATGCTACATAACGTTATACTTTGTATCGTAATGCTACATAACGTTATACGTTATATCGTAATGCTACATAACGCTATACGTTATATCGTAATGCTACATAACGTTATACGTTATAACGTGTTACCATATCACGTTATACGTTGTATCGTAATGCTACATAACGTTATACGTTATATCGTAATGCTACATAACGTTATACGTTGTATCGTAATGCTACATAACGTTATACGTTATATCGTAATGCTACATGACGTTATACGTTATATCGTAATGCTACATAACGTTATACGTTATATCGTAATGCTACATAACGTTATACGTTATATCGTAATGCTACATAACGTTATACGTTATATCGTAATGCTACATAACGCTATACGTTATATCGTAATGCTACATAACGTTATACGTTATAACGTGTTACCATATCACGTTATACGTTGTATCGTAATGCTACATAACGTTATACGTTATATCGTAATGCTACATAACGTTATACGTTGTATCGTAATGCTACATAACGTTATACGTTATATCGTAATGCTACATGACGTTATACGTTATATCGTAATGCTACATAACGTTATACGTTATATCGTAATGCTACATAACGTTATACTTTGTATCGTAATGCTACATAACGTTATACGTTATATCGTAATGCTACATAACGCTATACGTTATATCGTAATGCTACATAACGTTATACGTTATAACGTGTTACCATATCACGTTATACGTTGTATCGTAATGCTACATAACGTTATACGTTATATCGTAATGCTACATAACGTTATACGTTGTATCGTAATGCTACATAACGTTATACGTTATATCGTAATGCTACATGACGTTATACGTTATATCGTAATGCTACATAACGTTATACGTTATATCTTAATGCTACATAACGTTATACGTTATATCGTAATGCTACATAACGTTATACGTTATATCGTAATGCTACATAACGTTATACGTTATATCGTAATGCTACATAACGTTATACGTTATAACGTAATACCATATAACGTTGTACATTATATCATTATGCTACATAACTTTATACGTTATAACGTATTACCTTATAACGTTATACGTTATATCGTAGTGCTACATAACGTTATACGTTATATCGTAATGCTACATAACGTTATACGTTATATCGTAATGGTACATAACGTTATACGTTATATCGTAATGCTACATAACGTTATACGTTATATCGTAATGCTACATAACGTTATACGTTATAACGTGTTACCATATCACGTTATACGTTATATCGTAATGCTACATATCGTTAAACGTTATAACGTAATACTACATAACGTTATACGTTATATCGTAATGCTACATATCGTTATACGTTATAACGTAATGCTACATAACGTTATACGTTATAACGTAATACTACATAACGTTATACGTTATATCGTAATGCTACATAACGTTATACGTTATATCGTAATGCTACATAACGCTATACGTTATATCGCAATGCTACATAACGTTATACAATATATCGTAATGCTACATAACGTTATACGTTATATCGTAATGCTACATAACGCTATACGTTATATCGTAATGCTACATAACGTTATACGTTATAACGTGTTAACATATCACGTTATACGTTGTATCGTAATGCGACATAACGTTATACGTTATATCGTAATGCTACATAACGTTATACGTTGTATCGTAATGCTACATAACGTTATACGTTATATCGTAATGCTACATGACGTTATACGTTATATCGTAATGCTACATAACGTTATACGTTATATCGTAATGCTACATAACGTTATACGTTATATCGTAATGCTACATAACGTTATACGTTATATCGTAATACTACATAACGTTATACGTTATATCGTAATGCTACATAACGTTATACGTTATATCGTAATGCTACATAACGTTATACGTTATATCGTAATGCTACATAACGTTATACGTTATATCGTAATCCTACATAACGTTATACGTTATATCGTAATGCTACATAACGTTATACGTTATATCGTAATGCTACATAACTTTATACGTTATAACGTATTACCTTATAACGTTATGCGTTATATCGTAGTGCTACATAACGTTATATTTTATAACGTAATACTGCATAACGTTATACGTTATATCGTAATGCTACATAACGTTATACGTTATATCGTAATGCTACATAACGCTATACGTTATATCGGAATGCTACATAACGTTATACGTTATAACGTAATACCATATAACGTTGTACATTATATCATTATGCTACATAACTTTATACGTTATAACGTATTTCCTTATAACGTGATACGTTATATCGTAATGCTACATAACGTTATACGTTATATCGTAGTGCTACATAACGTTATATTTTATAACGTGATACCATATAACGTTGTACATTATATCATTATGCTACATAACTTTATACGTTATAACGTATTACCTTATAACGTTATACGTTATATCGTAATGCTACATAACGTTATACGTTATATCGTAATGCTACATAACGTTATACGTTATATCGTAATGCTACATAACGTTATACGTTATATCGTAATGCTACATAACGTTATACGATATGTCGTAATGCTACATAACGATATACGTTATAACGTAATGCTACATAACGTTATACGTTATATCGTAATGCTACATAACGTTATACGTTATATCGTAATGCTACATAACGTTATACGTTATATCGCAATGCTACATAACGTTATACGTTATATCGTAATGCTACATAACGTTATACGTTATATCGTAATGCTACATAACGTTATGCGTCATAACGTATTACCATATAACGTTATACTTTATATTGTAATGCTACATAACGTTATACGTTATATCGTAATGCTACATAACGTTATACATTATATCGTAATGCTACATAACGTTATATGTTATATCGTAATGCTACATAACGTTATACGTTATATCGTAATGCTACATAACGTTATACGTTATAACGTGTTACCATATCACGTTATACGTTATATCGTAATGCTACATATCGTTAAACGTTATAACGTAATACTACATAACGTTATACGTTATATCGTAATGCTACATAACGTTATTCGTTATATCGTAATGCTACATAACGTTAAACTTTATATCGTAATGCTACATAACGTTATACGTTATATCGTAACGCTACATAACGTTATACGTTATATCGTAGTGCTACATAACGTTATACGTTATATCGCAATGCTACATAACGTTATACGTAATATCGTAATGCTACATAACGTTATACGTTATATCGTAATGCTACATAACGTTATACGTTATATCGTAATGCTACATAACGTTATACGTTATATCGTAATGCTACATAACGTTATACGTTATATCGTAATGCTACATAACGTTATACGTTATATCGTAATCCTACATAACGTTATACGTTATATCGTAATGCTACATATCGTTAAACGTTATGACGTAATACTACATAACGTTATACGTTATATCGTAATGCTACATATCGTTATACGTTATATCGTAATGCTACATAAGGTTATACGTTATATCGTAATGCTACATAACGTTATACGTTATAACGTAATGCTACATAACGTTATACGTTATAACGTAATGCTACATGGCGATATACGTTATAACGTAATACTATGACGCTGTACGCTATATCGTAATGCTACATAACGTTATTCGTTATATCGTAATGCTACATAACGTTAAACTTTATATCGTAATGCTACATAACCTTATAGGTTATATCGTAACGCTACATAACGTTATACGTTATATCGTAGTGCTACATAACGTTATACGTTATATCGCAATGCTACATAACGTTATACGTTATATCGTAATGCTACATAACGTTATACGTTGTATCGTATTGCTACATATGTTATACGTTATATCGTAATGCTACATAACGTTATACGTTATATCATAATGCTACATAACGATATACGTTATAACGTAATACTATGACGTTGAACGTTATATCGTAATGCTACATAACGTTATACGTTATATCGTAATGCTACATAACGTTATACGTTATATCGTAATGCTACATAACGTTATACGTTATATCGTAATGCTACATAACGTTATACGTTATATCGTAATGCTACATAACGTTATACGTTTTATCGTAATCCTACATATCGTTATACGTTATATCGTAATCCTACATAACGTTATACGTTATATCGTAATGCTACATAAGGTTATACGTTATATCGTAATGCTACATAACGTTATACGTTATATCGTAATGCTACATAACTTTATACGTTATAACGTAATACCATATAACGTTGTACATTATATCATTATGCTACATAACTATATACGTTATAACGTATTACCTTATAACGTTATACGTTATATCGTAGTGCTACATAACGTTATACGTTATAACGTAATGCTACATAACGTTATACGTTATAACGTAATGCTACATGGCGATATACGTTATAACGTAATACTATGACGCTGTACGCTATATCGTAATGCTACATAACGTTATTCGTTATATCGTAATGCTACATAACGTTATACGTTGTATCGTATTGCTACATATGTTATACGTTATATCGTAATGCTACATAACGTTATACGTTATATCATAATGCTACATAACGATATACGTTATAACGTAATACTATGACGTTGAACGTTATATCGTAATGCTACATAACGTTATACGTTATATCGTAATGCTACATAACGTTATACGTTTTATCGTAATCCTACATATCGTTATACGTTATATCGTAATCCTACATAACGTTATACGTTATATCGTAATGCTACATAAGGTTATACGTTATATCGTAATGCTACATAACGTTATACGTTATATCGTAATGCTACATAACTTTATACGTTATAACGTAATACCATATAACGTTGTACATTATATCATTATGCTACATAACTTTATACGTTATAACGTATTACCTTATAACGTTATACGTTATATCGTAGTGCTACATAACGTTATACGTTATAACGTAATGCTACATAACGTTATACGTTATAACGTAATGCTACATGGCGATATACGTTATAACGTAATACTATGACGCTGTACGCTATATCGTAATGCTACATAACGTTATTCGTTATATCGTAATGCTACATAACGTTATACGTTGTATCGTATTGCTACATATGTTATACGTTATATCGTAATGCTACATATCGTTATACGTTATAACGTAATACTACATAACGTTATACGTTATAACGTAATACTACATAACGTTATACGTTATATCGTAATGCTACATAACGTTATACGTTATATCGTAATGCTACATAACGTTATACGTTATATCGTAATGCTACATAACGTTATACGTTATATCGTAATCCTACATAACGTTATACGTTATATCGTAATGCTATATAACGTTATACGTTATATCGTAATGCTACATAACGTTATACGTTATATCGTAATGCTACATAACTTTATACGTTATAACGTAATTCCATATAACGTTGTACATTATATCATTATGCTACCTAACTTTATACGTTATAACGTATTACCTTATAACATTATACGTTATATCGTAATGCTACATAACGTTATACGTTATATCGTAATGCTACATAACGTTATACGTTATATCGTAATGCTACATAACGTTATACGTTATATCGTAATGCTACATAACGTTATACGTTATATCGTAATGCTACATAACGTTATACGTTATATCGTAATGCTACATATCGTTATACGTTATAACGTAATACTACATAACGTTATACGTTATAACGTAATACTACATAACGTTATACGTTATATCGTAATGCTACATAACGTTATACGTTATATCGTAATGCTACATAACGTTATACGTTATATCGTAATGCTACATAACGTTATACGTTATATCGTAATGCTACATAACGTTATACGTTATATCGTAATGCTACATAACGTTATACGTTATATCGTAATGCTACATAACGTTATACGTTATAACGTAATACCATATAACGTTGTACATTATATCATTGTGCTACATAACTTTATACGTTATAACGTATTACCTTATAACGTTATACGTTATATCGTAGTGCTACATAACGTTATACGTTATATCGTAATGCTACATAACGTTATACGTTATATCGTAATGCTACATAACGTTATACGTTATATCGTAATGCTACATAACGTTATACGTTATATCGTAATCCTACATAACGTTATACGTTATATCGTAATGCTATATAACGTTATACGTTATATCGTAATGCTACATAACGTTATACGTTATATCGTAATGCTACATAACTTTATACGTTATAACGTATTACCTTATAACGTTATACGTTATATCGTAGTGCTACATAACGTTATACGTTATATCGTAATGCTACATAACTTTATACGTTATATCGTAATGCTACATACCGTTATACGTTATATCGTAATGCTACATAACGTTATAGGTTATATCGTAATCCTACATAACGTTATAAGTAATATCGTAATGCTATATAACGTTATACGTTATATCGTAATGCTACATAACGTTATACGTTATATCGTAATGCTACATAACTTTATACGTTATAACGTAATTCCATATAACGTTGTACATTATATCATTATGCTACATAACTTTATACGTTATAACGTATTACCTTATAACGTTATACGTTATATCGTAATGCTACATAACGTTATACGTTATATCGTAATGCTACATAACGTTATACGTTATATCGTAATGCTACATAACGTTATACGTTATATCGTAATGCTACATAACGTTATACGTTATATCGTAGTGCTACATAACGTTATACGTTATATCGCAATGCTACATAACGTTATACGTTATTTCGTAATGCTACATAACGTTATACGTTATATCGTATTGCTACATATGTTATACGTTATATCGTAATGCTACATAACGTTATACGTTATATCGTAATGCTACATAACGATATACGTTATAACGTAATACTATGACGTTGAACGTTATATCGTAATGCTACATAACGTTATACGTTATATCGTAATGCTACATAACGTTATACGTTATATCGTAATGCTACATAACGTTATACGTTATATCGTAATGCTACATAACGTTATACGTTATATCGTAATGCTACATGACGATATACGTTATAACGTAATACTATGACGTTGTACGCTATATCGTAATGCTACATAACGTTATTCGTTATATCGTAATGCTACATAACGTTAAACTTTATATCGTAATGCTACCTAACGTTATACGTTATATCGTAACGCTACATAACGTTATACGTTATATCGTAGTGCTACATAACGTTATACGTTATATCGCAATGCTACATAACGTTATACGTTATATCGTAATGCTACATAACGTTATACGTTATATCGTATTGCTACATATGTTATACGTTATATCGTAATGCTACATAACGTTATACGTTATATCGTAATGCTACATAACGTTATACGTTATATCGTAATGCTACATAACGTTATACGTTATATCGTAATGCTACATAACGTTATACGTTATATCGTAATGCTGCATAACGTTATACGTTATATCGAAATGCTACATAACGTTATACGTTATATCGTAATGCTACATGACGAAATACGTTATAACGTAATACTATGACGCTGTACGTTATATCGTAATGCTACATAACGCTATACGTTATATCGTAATGCTACATAACGTTAAACTTCATATCGTAATGCTACATAACGTTATACGTTATATCGTAACGCTACATAACGTTATACGTTATATCGTAGTGCTACATAACGTTATACGTTATATCGCAATGCTACATAACGTTATACGTTATATCGTAATGCTACATAACGTTATACGTTATATCGTATTGCTACATATGTTATACGTTATATCGTAATGCTACATAACGTTATACGTTATATCGTAATGCTACATAACGATATACGTTATAACGTAATACTATGACGTTGAACGTTATATCGTAATGCTACATAACGTTATACGTTATATCGTAATGCTACATAACGTTATACGTTATATCGTAATGCTACATGACGATATACGTTATAACGTAATACTATGACGTTGTACGCTATATCGTAATGCTACATAACGTTATTCGTTATATCGTAATGCTAGATAACGTTAAACTTTATATCGTAATGCTACCTAACGTTATACGTTATATCGTAACGCTACATAACGTTATACGTTATATCGTAGTGCTACATAACGTTATACGTTATATCGCAATGCTACATAACGTTATACGTTATATCGTAATGCTACATAACGTTATACGTTATATCGTATTGCTACATATGTTATACGTTATATCGTAATGCTACATAACGTTATACGTTATATCGTAATGCTACATAACGATATACGTTATAACGTAATACTATGACGTTGAACGTTATATCGTAATGCTACATAACGTTATACGTTATATCGTAATGCTACATAACGTTATACGTTATATCGTAATGCTACATAACGTTATACGTTATATCGTAATGCTACATAACGTTATACGTTATATCGTAATGCTGCATAACGTTATACGTTATATCGTAATGCTACATAACGTTATACGTTATATCGTAATGCTACATGACGATATACGTTATGACGTAATACTATGACGCTGTACGTTATATCGTAATGCTACATAACGCTATACGTTATATCGTAATGCTACATAACGTTAAACTTCATATCGTAATGCTACATAACGTTATACGTTATATCGTAACGCTACATAACGTTATACGTTATATCGTAGTGCTACATAACGTTATACGTTATATCGCAATGCTACATAACGTTATACGTTATATCGTAATGCTACATAACGTTATACGTTATAACGTAATTCCATATAACGTTGTACATTATATCATTATGCTACATAACTTTATACGTTATAACGTATTACCTTATAACGTTATGCGTTATATCGTAGTGCTACATAACGTTATATTTTATAACGTAATACTGCATAACGTTATACGTTATATCGTAATGCTACATAACGTTATACGTTATATCGTAATGCTACATAACGCTATACGTTATATCGGAATGCTACATAACGTTATACGTTATAACGTAATACCATATAACGTTGTACATTATATCATTATGCTACATAACTTTATACGTTATAACGTATTTCCTTATAACGTGATACGTTATATCGTAATGCTACATAACGTTATACGTTATATCGTAGTGCTACATAACGTTATATTTTATAACGTGATACCATATAACGTTGTACATTATATCATTATGCTACATAACTTTATACGTTATAACGTATTACCTTATAACGTTATACGTTATATCGTAATGCCACATAACGCTATACGTTATATCGTAATGCTACATAACGTTATACGTTATATCGTAATGATACATAACGTTATACGATATGTCGTAATGCTGCATAACGATATACGTTATAACGTAATGCTACATAACGTTATACGTTATATCGTAATGCTACATAACGTTATACGTTATATCGTAATGCTACATAACGTTATACGTTATATCGTAATGCTACATAACGTTATACGTTATATCGTAATGCTACATAACGTTATACGTTATATCGTAATGCTACATAACGTTATGCGTCATAACGTATTACCATATAACGTTATACTTTATATTGTAATGCTACATGACGTTATACGTTATATCGTAATGCTACATAACGTTATACATTATATCGTAATGCTACATAACGTTATACGTTATATCGTAATGCTACATAACGTTATACGTTATATCGTAATGCTACATAACGTTATACGTTATAACGTGTTACCATATCACGTTATACGTTATATCGTAATGCTACATATCGTTAAACGTTATAACGTAATACTACATAACGTTATACGTTATATCGTAATGCTACATATCGTTATACGTTATAACGTAATGCTACATAACGTTATACGTTATAACGTAATACTACATAACGTTATACGTTATATCGTAATGCTACATAACGTTATACGTTATATCGTAATGCTACATAACGCTATACGTTATATCGTAATGCTACATAACGCTATACGTTATATCGTAATGCTACATAACGTTATACGTTATAACGTGTTAACATATCACGTTATACGTTGTATCGTAATGCTACATAACGTTATACGTTATATCGTAATGCTACATAACGTTATACTTTGTATCGTAATGCTACATAACGTTATACGTTATATCGTAATGCTACATAACGCTATACGTTATATCGTAATGCTACATAACGTTATACGTTATAACGTGTTACCATATCACGTTATACGTTGTATCGTAATGCTACATAACGTTATACGTTATATCGTAATGCTACATAACGTTATACGTTGTATCGTAATGCTACATAACGTTATACGTTATATCGTAATGCTACATGACGTTATACGTTATATCGTAATGCTACATAACGTTATACGTTATATCGTAATGCTACATAACGTTATACGTTATATCGTAATGCTACATAACGTTATACGTTATATCGTAATGCTACATAACGCTATACGTTATATCGTAATGCTACATAACGTTATACGTTATAACGTGTTACCATATCACGTTATACGTTGTATCGTAATGCTACATAACGTTATACGTTATATCGTAATGCTACATAACGTTATACGTTGTATCGTAATGCTACATAACGTTATACGTTATATCGTAATGCTACATGACGTTATACGTTATATCGTAATGCTACATAACGTTATACGTTATATCGTAATGCTACATAACGTTATACTTTGTATCGTAATGCTACATAACGTTATACGTTATATCGTAATGCTACATAACGCTATACGTTATATCGTAATGCTACATAACGTTATACGTTATAACGTGTTACCATATCACGTTATACGTTGTATCGTAATGCTACATAACGTTATACGTTATATCGTAATGCTACATAACGTTATACGTTGTATCGTAATGCTACATAACGTTATACGTTATATCGTAATGCTACATGACGTTATACGTTATATCGTAATGCTACATAACGTTATACGTTATATCTTAATGCTACATAACGTTATACGTTATATCGTAATGCTACATAACGTTATACGTTATATCGTAATGCTACATAACGTTATACGTTATATCGTAATGCTACATAACGTTATACGTTATAACGTAATACCATATAACGTTGTACATTATATCATTATGCTACATAACTTTATACGTTATAACGTATTACCTTATAACGTTATACGTTATATCGTAGTGCTACATAACGTTATACGTTATATCGTAATGCTACATAACGTTATACGTTATATCGTAATGGTACATAACGTTATACGTTATATCGTAATGCTACATAACGTTATACGTTATATCGTAATGCTACATAACGTTATACGTTATAACGTGTTACCATATCACGTTATACGTTATATCGTAATGCTACATATCGTTAAACGTTATAACGTAATACTACATAACGTTATACGTTATATCGTAATGCTACATATCGTTATACGTTATAACGTAATGCTACATAACGTTATACGTTATAACGTAATACTACATAACGTTATACGTTATATCGTAATGCTACATAACGTTATACGTTATATCGTAATGCTACATAACGCTATACGTTATATCGCAATGCTACATAACGTTATACAATATATCGTAATGCTACATAACGTTATACGTTATATCGTAATGCTACATAACGCTATACGTTATATCGTAATGCTACATAACGTTATACGTTATAACGTGTTAACATATCACGTTATACGTTGTATCGTAATGCGACATAACGTTATACGTTATATCGTAATGCTACATAACGTTATACGTTGTATCGTAATGCTACATAACGTTATACGTTATATCGTAATGCTACATGACGTTATACGTTATATCGTAATGCTACATAACGTTATACGTTATATCGTAATGCTACATAACGTTATACGTTATATCGTAATGCTACATAACGTTATACGTTATATCGTAATACTACATAACGTTATACGTTATATCGTAATGCTACATAACGTTATACGTTATATCGTAATGCTACATAACGTTATACGTTATATCGTAATGCTACATAACGTTATACGTTATATCGTAATCCTACATAACGTTATACGTTATATCGTAATGCTACATAACGTTATACGTTATATCGTAATGCTACATAACTTTATACGTTATAACGTATTACCTTATAACGTTATGCGTTATATCGTAGTGCTACATAACGTTATATTTTATAACGTAATACTGCATAACGTTATACGTTATATCGTAATGCTACATAACGTTATACGTTATATCGTAATGCTACATAACGCTATACGTTATATCGGAATGCTACATAACGTTATACGTTATAACGTAATACCATATAACGTTGTACATTATATCATTATGCTACATAACTTTATACGTTATAACGTATTTCCTTATAACGTGATACGTTATATCGTAATGCTACATAACGTTATACGTTATATCGTAGTGCTACATAACGTTATATTTTATAACGTGATACCATATAACGTTGTACATTATATCATTATGCTACATAACTTTATACGTTATAACGTATTACCTTATAACGTTATACGTTATATCGTAATGCTACATAACGTTATACGTTATATCGTAATGCTACATAACGTTATACGTTATATCGTAATGCTACATAACGTTATACGTTATATCGTAATGCTACATAACGTTATACGATATGTCGTAATGCTACATAACGATATACGTTATAACGTAATGCTACATAACGTTATACGTTATATCGTAATGCTACATAACGTTATACGTTATATCGTAATGCTACATAACGTTATACGTTATATCGCAATGCTACATAACGTTATACGTTATATCGTAATGCTACATAACGTTATACGTTATATCGTAATGCTACATAACGTTATGCGTCATAACGTATTACCATATAACGTTATACTTTATATTGTAATGCTACATAACGTTATACGTTATATCGTAATGCTACATAACGTTATACATTATATCGTAATGCTACATAACGTTATATGTTATATCGTAATGCTACATAACGTTATACGTTATATCGTAATGCTACATAACGTTATACGTTATAACGTGTTACCATATCACGTTATACGTTATATCGTAATGCTACATATCGTTAAACGTTATAACGTAATACTACATAACGTTATACGTTATATCGTAATGCTACATAACGTTATTCGTTATATCGTAATGCTACATAACGTTAAACTTTATATCGTAATGCTACATAACGTTATACGTTATATCGTAACGCTACATAACGTTATACGTTATATCGTAGTGCTACATAACGTTATACGTTATATCGCAATGCTACATAACGTTATACGTAATATCGTAATGCTACATAACGTTATACGTTATATCGTAATGCTACATAACGTTATACGTTATATCGTAATGCTACATAACGTTATACGTTATATCGTAATGCTACATAACGTTATACGTTATATCGTAATGCTACATAACGTTATACGTTATATCGTAATCCTACATAACGTTATACGTTATATCGTAATGCTACATATCGTTAAACGTTATGACGTAATACTACATAACGTTATACGTTATATCGTAATGCTACATATCGTTATACGTTATATCGTAATGCTACATAAGGTTATACGTTATATCGTAATGCTACATAACGTTATACGTTATAACGTAATGCTACATAACGTTATACGTTATAACGTAATGCTACATGGCGATATACGTTATAACGTAATACTATGACGCTGTACGCTATATCGTAATGCTACATAACGTTATTCGTTATATCGTAATGCTACATAACGTTAAACTTTATATCGTAATGCTACATAACCTTATAGGTTATATCGTAACGCTACATAACGTTATACGTTATATCGTAGTGCTACATAACGTTATACGTTATATCGCAATGCTACATAACGTTATACGTTATATCGTAATGCTACATAACGTTATACGTTGTATCGTATTGCTACATATGTTATACGTTATATCGTAATGCTACATAACGTTATACGTTATATCGTAATGCTACATAACTTTATACGTTATAACGTAATACCATATAACGTTGTACATTATATCATTATGCTACATAACTTTATACGTTATAACGTATTACCTTATAACGTTATACGTTATATCGTAGTGCTACATAACGTTATACGTTATATCGTAATGCTACATAACGTTATACGTTATATCGTAATGCTACATAACGTTATACGTTATATCGTAATGCTACATAACGTTATACGTTATATCGTAATCCTACATAACGTTATACGTTATATCGTAATGCTACATAAGGTTATACGTTATATCGTAATGCTACATAACGTTATACGTTATATCGTAATGCTACATAACTTTATACGTTATAACGTAATACCATATAACGTTGTACATTATATCATTATGCTACATAACTATATACGTTATAACGTATTACCTTATAACGTTATACGTTATATCGTAGTGCTACATAACGTTATACGTTATAACGTAATGCTACATAACGTTATACGTTATAACGTAATGCTACATGGCGATATACGTTATAACGTAATACTATGACGCTGTACGCTATATCGTAATGCTACATAACGTTATTCGTTATATCGTAATGCTACATAACGTTATACGTTGTATCGTATTGCTACATATGTTATACGTTATATCGTAATGCTACATAACGTTATACGTTATATCATAATGCTACATAACGATATACGTTATAACGTAATACTATGACGTTGAACGTTATATCGTAATGCTACATAACGTTATACGTTATATCGTAATGCTACATAACGTTATACGTTTTATCGTAATCCTACATATCGTTATACGTTATATCGTAATCCTACATAACGTTATACGTTATATCGTAATGCTACATAAGGTTATACGTTATATCGTAATGCTACATAACGTTATACGTTATATCGTAATGCTACATAACTTTATACGTTATAACGTAATACCATATAACGTTGTACATTATATCATTATGCTACATAACTTTATACGTTATAACGTATTACCTTATAACGTTATACGTTATATCGTAGTGCTACATAACGTTATACGTTATATCGTAATGCTACATAACGTTATACGTTATATCGTAATGCTACATAACGTTATACGTTATATCGTAATGCTACATAACGTTATACGTTATATCGTAATCCTACATAACGTTATACGTTACATCGTAATCCCACATAACGTTATACGTTATATCGTAATGCTACATAACGTTATACGTTATATCGTAATGCTACATAACGTTATACGTTATATCGTAATGCTACATAACGTTATACGTTATATCGTAATGCTACATAACGTTATACGTAATATCGTAATGCTACATAACGTTGTACGATATATCTTAATGCTACATAACGTTTTACGTTATATCGTAATGCTACATAACGTTATACGTTATATCGTAATGCTACATAACGTTATACGTTATATCGTAATGCTACATAACGTTATACGTTATATCGTAATGCTACATAACGTTATACGTTATAACGTGTTACCATATCACGTTATACGTTATATCGTAATGCTACATGACGATATACGTTATAACGTAATACTATGACGTTGTACGCTATATCGTAATGCTACATAACGTTATTCGTTATATCGTAATGCTACATAACGTTAAACTTTATATCGTAATGCTACCTAACGTTATACGTTATATCGTAACGCTACATAACGTTATACGTTATATCGTAGTGCTACATAACGTTATACGTTATATCGTAGTGCTACATAACGTTATACGTTATATCGCAATGCTACATAACGTTATACGTTATATCGTAATGCTACATAACGTTATACGTTATATCGTATTGCTACATATGTTATACGTTATATCGTAATGCTACCTAACGTTATACGTTATATCGTAATGCTACATAACGTTATACGTTATACCGTAATGCTACATAACGTTATACGTTATATCGTAATGCTACATAACGTTATACGTTATATCGCAATGCTACATAACGTTATACGTTATATCGTAATGCTACATAACGTTATACGTTATAACGTAATGCCATATAACGTTGTACATTATATCATTATGCTTCATAACTTTATACGTTATAACGTATTACCTTATAACGTTATACGTTATATCGTAGTGCTACATAACGTTATATTTTATAACGTAATACTGCATAACGTTATACGTTATATCGTAATGCTACATAACGTTATACGTTATATCGTAATGCTACATAACGTTATACGTTATATCGTAATGCTACATGACGTTATACGTTATATCGTAATGCTACATAACGTTATACGTTATATCGGAATGCTACATAACGTTATACGTTATAACGTAATACCATATAACGTTGTACATTATATCATTATGCTACATAACTTTATACGTTATAACGTATTTCCTTATAACGTGATACGTTATATCGTAATGCTACATAACGTTATACGTTATATCGTAGTGCTACATAACGTTATATTTTATAACGTAATACTGCATAACGTTATACGTTATAACGTAATACTACATAACGCTATACGTTATAACGTAATGCTACATAACGTTATACGTTATATCGTAATGCTACATAACGTTATACGTTATATCGTAATGCTACATAACGTTATACGTTATATCGTAATCCTACATAACGTTATACGTTACAACGTATTACCATATAACGTTATACGTTATATCTTAATGCTACATAACGTTATTCGTTATATCGTAATGCTACATAACGTTATACGTTATAACGTGTTACCATATCATGTTATACGTTATATCGTAATGCTACATATCGTTATACGTTATAACGTAATACTACATAACGTTATACGTTATAACGTAATGCTACATAACGTTATACGTTATATCGTAATGCTACATAACGTTATACGTTATATCGTAATGCTACATAACGTTGTACGATATATCTTAATGCTACATAACGTTATACGTTATATCGTAATGCTACATAACATTATACGTTATAACGTGTTACCATATCACGTTATACGTTATATCGTAATGCTACATAACGTTATACGTTATATCGTAATGCTACATAACGTTATACGTTATAACGTATTACCATATAACGTTATACGTTATATCGTAATACTACATAACGTTATACGTTATATCGTAATCCTACATAACGTTATACGTTACAGCGTATTACCATATAACGTTATACGTTATATCGTAATCCTACATAACGTTATACGTTACAACGTATTACCATATAACGTTATACGTTATATCTTAATGCTACATAACCTTATACGTTATAACGTAATACTACATAACGTTATACGTTATAACGTAATACTACATAACGTTATACGTTATATCGTAATGCTACATAACGTTATACGTTATAACGTATTACCATATCACGTTATACGTTATATCGTAATGCTACATAACGTTATACGTTATAACGTAATGCCACATAACGTTATATGTTATATCGTAATGCTACATTACGTTATACGTTATATCGTAATGCTACATAACGTTATACGTTATATCGTAATACTACATAACGTTATACGTTATATCGTAATGCTACATAACGTTATACGTTATAACGTATTACCATATAACGTTATACGTTATATCGTAATACTACATAACGTTATACGTTATATCGTAATCCTACATAACGTTATACGTTACAACGTATTACCATATAACGTTATACGTTATATCTTAATGCTACATAACGTTATACGTTATAACGTAATACTACATAACGTTATACGTTATAACGTAATACTACATAACGTTATACGTTATAACGTGTTACCATATCACGTTATACGTTATATCGTAATGCTACATATCGTTATACGTTATAACGTAATACTACATAACGTTATACGTTATAACGTAATGCTACATAACGTTATACGTTATATCGTAATGCTACATAACGTTATACGTTATATCGTAATGCTACATAACGTTATACGTTATATCGTAATGCTACATAACGTTATACGTTATATCGTAATGCTACATAACGTTATACGTTATAACGTGTTACCATATCACGTTATACGTTACATCGTAATGATACATAACGTTATACGTTATATCGTAATGCTACATAACGTTATACGTTATAACGTGTTACCATATCACGTTATACGTTATATCGTAATGCTACATATCGTTATACGTTATAACGTAATACTACATAACGTTATACGTTATAACGTAATACTACATAACGTTATACGTTATATCGTAATGCTACATAACGTTATACGTTATATCGTAATGCTACATAACGTTATACGTTATATCGTAATGCTACATAACGTTATACGTTATATCGTAATGCTACATAACGTTATACGTTATATCGCAATGCTACATAACGTTATACAACATATCGTAATGCTACATAACGTTATACGTTATATCGTAATGCTACATAACGTTATACGTTATATCGTAATGCTACATAACGTTATACGTTATAACGTGTTACCATATCACGTTATACGTTATATCGTAATGCTACATGACGATATACGTTATAACGTAATACTATGACGTTGTACGCTATATCGTAATGCTACATAACGTTATTCGTTATATCGTAATGCTACATAACGTTAAACTTTACATCGTAATGCTACCTAACGTTATACGTTATATCGTAACGCTACATAACGTTATACGTTATATCGTAATGCTACATAACGTTATACGTTATATCGTATTGCTACATATGTTATACGTTATATCGTAATGCTACATAACGTTATACGTTATATCATAATGCTACATATCGATATACGTTATAACGTAATACTATGACGTTGAACGTTATATCGTAATGCTACATAACGTCATACGTTATATCGGAATGCTACATAACGTTATACGCTATACCGTAATGCTACATAACGTTATACAACATATCGTAATGCTACATAACGTTATACGTTATATCGTAATGCTACATAACGTTATACGTTATATCGTAATGCTACATAACGTTATACGTTATATCGTAATGCTACATAACGTTATGCGTTATATCGTAATGCTACATAACGTTATTCGTTATATCGTAATGCTACATAACGTTATACGTAATATCGTAATGCTACATAACGTTGTACGATATATCTTAATGCTACATAACGTTATACGTTATATCGTAATGCTACATAACGTTATACGTTATATCGTAATGCTACATAACGTTATACGTTATAACGTGTTACAATATCACGTTATACGTTATATCGTAATGCTACATAACGTTATACGTTATATCGTAATGCTACATAACGTTATGCGTTATATCGTAATGCTACATAACGTTATTCGTTATATCGTAATGCTACATAACGTTATACGTAATATCGTAATGCTACATAACGTTGTACGATATATCTTAATGCTACATAACGTTATACGTTATATCGTAATGCTTCATAACGTTATACGTTATAACGTGTTACCATATCACGTTATACGTTATATCGTAATGCTACATAACGTTATACGTAATATCGTAATGCTACATAACGTTGTACGTTATTTCTTAATGCTAGATAACGTTATACGTTATATCGTAATGCTACATAACGTTATACGTTACATCGTAATGATACATAACGTTATACGTTATATCGTAATGCTACATAACGTTATACGTTATAACGTGTTACCATATCACGTTATACGTTATATCGTAATGCTACATATCGTTATACGTTATAACGTAATACTACATAACGTTATACGTTATAACGTAATACTACATAACGTTATACGTTATATCGTAATGCTACATAACGTTATACGTTATATCGTAATGCTACATAACGTTATACGTTATATCGTAATGCTACATAACGTTATACGTTATATCTTAATGCTACATAACGTTATACGTTATATCGTAATGCTACATAACGTTATACGTTATATCGTAATGCTACATAACGTTATACGTTATATCGTAATGCTACATAACGTTATACGTTATATCGTAATGCTACATAACGTTATGCGTTATATCGTAATGCTACATAACGTTATTCGTTATATCGTAATGCTACATAACGTTATACGTAATATCGTAATGCTACATAACGTTGTACGATATATCTTAATGCTACATAACGTTATACGTTATATCGTAATGCTACATAACGTTATACGTTATAACGTGTTACCATATCACGTTATATGTTATATCGTAATGCTACATAACGTTATACGTAATATCGTAATGCTACATAACGTTGTACGTTATTTCTTAATGCTAGATAACGTTATACGTTATATCGTAATGCTACATAACGTTATACGTTACATCGTAATGATACATAACGTTATACGTTATATCGTAATACTACATAACGTTATACGTTATAACGTGTTACCATATCACGTTATACGTTATATCGTAATGCTACATATCGTTATACGTTATAACGTAATACTACATAACGTTATACGTTATAACGTAATACTACATAACGTTATACGTCATATCGTAATGCTACATAACGTTATACGTTATATCGTAATGCTACATAACGTTATACGTTATATCGTAATGCTACATAACGTTATACGTTATATCGTAATGCTACATAACGTTATACGTTATATCGCAATGCTACATAACGTTATACAACATATCGTAATGCTACATAACGTTATACGTTATATCGTAATGCTACATAACGTTATACGTTATATCGTTATGCTACATAACGTTATACGTTATAACGTGTTACCATAACACGTTATACGTTATATCGTAATGCTACATGACGATATACGTTATAACGTAATACTATGACGTTGTACGCTATATCGTAATGCTACATAACGTTATTCGTTATATCGTAATGCTACATAACGTTAAACTTTACATCGTAATGCTACCTAACGTTATACGTTATATCGTAACGCTACATAACGTTATACGTTATATCGTAATGCTACATAACGTCATACGTTATATCGTAATGCTACATAACGTTATACGTTATATCGTAATGCTACATAACGTTATACGTTATATCGTAATGCTACATAACGTTATACGTTATATCGTAATGCTACATAACGTTATGCGTTATATCGTAATGCTACATAACGTTATTCGTTATATCGTAATGCTACATAACGTTATACGTAATATCGTAATGCTACATAACGTTGTACGATATATCTTAATGCTACATAACGTTATACGTTATATCGTAATGCTACATAACGTTATACGTTATATCGTAATGCTACATAACGTTATACGTTATAACGTGTTACCATATCACGTTATACGTTATATCGTAATGCTACATAACGTTATACGTAATATCGTAATGCTACATAACGTTGTACGTTATTTCTTAATGCTAGATAACGTTATACGTTATATCGTAATGCTACATAACGTTATACGTTACATCGTAATGATACATAACGTTATACGTTATATCGTAATGCTACATAACGTTATACGTTATATCGTAATGCTACATAACGTTATGCGTTATATCGTAATGCTACATAACGTTATGCGTTATATCGTAATGCTACATAACGTTATACGTTATAACGTATTACCATATAACGTTATACGTTATATCTTAATGCTACATAACGTTATACGTTATAACGTAATACTACATAACGTTATACGTTATAACGTAATACTACATAACGTTATACGTTATAACGTAATACTACATAACGTTATACGTTATAACGTGTTACCATATCACGTTATACGTTATATCGTAATGCTACATATCGTTATACGTTATAACGTAATACTACATAACGTTATACGTTATAACGTAATGCTACATAACGTTATACGTTATATCGTAATGCTACATAACGTTATGCGTTATATCGTAATGCTACATAACGTTATGCGTTATATCGTAATGCTGCATAACGTTATACGTTATAACGTATTACCATATAACGTTATACGTTATATCTTAATGCTACATAACGTTATACGTTATAACGTAATACTACATAACGTTATACGTTATAACGTAATGCTACATAACGTTATACGTTATATCGTAATGCTACATAACGTTATGCGTTATATCGTAATGCTACATAACGTTATTCGTTATATCGTAATGCTACATAACGTTATACGTAATATCGTAATGCTACATAACGTTGTACGATATATCTTAATGCTACATAACGTTATACGTTTTATCGTAATGCTACATAACGTTATACGTTATATCGTAATGCTACATAACGTTATACGTTATAACGTGTTACCATATCACGTTATACGTTATATCGTAATGCTACATAACGTTATACGTAATATCGTAATGCTACATAACGTTGTACGTTATTTCTTAATGCTAGATAACGTTATACGTTATATCGTAATGCTACATAACGTTATACGTTACATCGTAATGATACATAACGTTATACGTTATATCGTAATGCTACATAACGTTATACGTTATAACGTGTTACCATATCACGTTATACGTTATATCGTAATGCTACATATCGTTATACGTTATAACGTAATACTACATAACGTTATACGTTATAACGTAATGCTACATAACGTTATACGTTATATCGTAATGCTACATAACGTTGTACGTTATTTCTTAATGCTAGATAACGTTATACGTTATATCGTAATGCTACATAACGTTATACGTTACATCGTAATGATACATAACGTTATACGTTATATCGTAATGCTACATAACGTTATACGTTATAACGTAATACTACATAACGTTATACGTTATAACGTAATACTACATAACGTTATACGTTATATCGTAATGCTACATAACGTTATACGTTATATCGTAATGCTACATAACGTTATACGTTATATCGTAATGCTACATAACGTTATACGTTATATCGTAATGCTACATAACGTTATACGTTATATCGCAATGCTACATAACGTTATACAACATATCGTAATGCTACATAACGTTATACGTTATATCGTAATGCTACATAACGTTGTACGTTATTTCTTAATGCTAGATAACGTTATACGTTATATCGTAATGCTACATAACGTTATACGTTACATCGTAATGATACATAACGTTATACGTTATATCGTAATGCTACATAACGTTATACGTTATATCGTAATGCTACATAACGTTATACGTTATATCGTAATGCTACATAACGTTATACGTTATATCGTAATGCTACATAACGTTATGCGTTATATCGTAATGCTACATAACGTTATTCGTTATATCGTAATGCTACATAACGTTATACGTAATATCGTAATGCTACATAACGTTGTACGATATATCTTAATGCTACATAACGTTATACGTTATATCGTAATGCTACATAACGTTATACGTTATATCGTAATGCTACATAACGTTATACGTTATAACGTGTTACCATATCACGTTATACGTTATATCGTAATGCTACATAACGTTATACGTAATATCGTAATGCTACATAACGTTGTACGTTATTTCTTAATGCTAGATAACGTTATACGTTATATCGTAATGCTACATAACGTTATACGTTACATCGTAATGATACATAACGTTATACGTTATATCGTAATGCTACATAACGTTATACGTTATATCGTAATGCTACATAACGTTATGCGTTATATCGTAATGCTACATAACGTTATGCGTTATATCGTAATGCTACATAACGTTATACGTTATAACGTATTACCATATAACGTTATACGTTATATCTTAATGCTACATAACGTTATACGTTATAACGTAATACTACATAACGTTATACGTTATAACGTAATACTACATAACGTTATACGTTATAACGTAATACTACATAACGTTATACGTTATAACGTGTTACCATATCACGTTATACGTTATATCGTAATGCTACATATCGTTATACGTTATAACGTAATACTACATAACGTTATACGTTATAACGTAATGCTACATAACGTTATACGTTATATCGTAATGCTACATAACGTTATGCGTTATATCGTAATGCTACATAACGTTATGCGTTATATCGTAATGCTGCATAACGTTATACGTTATAACGTATTACCATATAACGTTATACGTTATATCTTAATGCTACATAACGTTATACGTTATAACGTAATACTACATAACGTTATACGTTATAACGTAATGCTACATAACGTTATACGTTATATCGTAATGCTACATAACGTTATGCGTTATATCGTAATGCTACATAACGTTATTCGTTATATCGTAATGCTACATAACGTTATACGTAATATCGTAATGCTACATAACGTTGTACGATATATCTTAATGCTACATAACGTTATACGTTTTATCGTAATGCTACATAACGTTATACGTTATATCGTAATGCTACATAACGTTATACGTTATAACGTGTTACCATATCACGTTATACGTTATATCGTAATGCTACATAACGTTATACGTAATATCGTAATGCTACATAACGTTGTACGTTATTTCTTAATGCTAGATAACGTTATACGTTATATCGTAATGCTACATAACGTTATACGTTACATCGTAATGATACATAACGTTATACGTTATATCGTAATGCTACATAACGTTATACGTTATAACGTGTTACCATATCACGTTATACGTTATATCGTAATGCTACATATCGTTATACGTTATAACGTAATACTACATAACGTTATACGTTATAACGTAATGCTACATAACGTTATACGTTATATCGTAATGCTACATAACGTTGTACGTTATTTCTTAATGCTAGATAACGTTATACGTTATATCGTAATGCTACATAACGTTATACGTTACATCGTAATGATACATAACGTTATACGTTATATCGTAATGCTACATAACGTTATACGTTATAACGTAATACTACATAACGTTATACGTTATAACGTAATACTACATAACGTTATACGTTATATCGTAATGCTACATAACGTTATACGTTATATCGTAATGCTACATAACGTTATACGTTATATCGTAATGCTACATAACGTTATACGTTATATCGTAATGCTACATAACGTTATACGTTATATCGCAATGCTACATAACGTTATACAACATATCGTAATGCTACATAACGTTATACGTTATATCGTAATGCTACATAACGTTGTACGTTATTTCTTAATGCTAGATAACGTTATACGTTATATCGTAATGCTACATAACGTTATACGTTACATCGTAATGATACATAACGTTATACGTTATATCGTAATGCTACATAACGTTATACGTTATATCGTAATGCTACATAACGTTATGCGTTATATCGTAATGCTACATAACGTTATGCGTTATATCGTAATGCTACATAACGTTATACGTTATAACGTATTACCATATAACGTTATACGTTATATCTTAATGCTACATAACGTTATACGTTATAACGTAATACTACATAACGTTATACGTTATAACGTAATACTACATAACGTTATACGTTATAACGTGTTACCATATCACGTTATACGTTATATCGTAATGCTACATATCGTTATACGTTATAACGTAATACTACATAACGTTATACGTTATAACGTAATGCTACATAACGTTATACGTTATATCGTAATGCTACATAACGTTATACGTTATATCGTAATGCTACATAACGTTATACGTTATATCGTAATGCTACATAACGTTATGCGTTATATCGTAATGCTACATAACGTTATTCGTTATATCGTAATGCTACATAACGTTATACGTAATATCGTAATGCTACATAACGTTGTACGATATATCTTAATGCTACATAACGTTATACGTTATATCGTAATGCTACATAACGTTATACGTTATATCGTAATGCTACATAACGTTATACGTTATAACGTGTTACCATATCACGTTATACGTTATATCGTAATGCTACATAACGTTATACGTAATATCGTAATGCTACATAACGTTGTACGTTATTTCTTAATGCTAGATAACGTTATACGTTATATCGTAATGCTACATAACGTTATACGTTACATCGTAATGATACATAACGTTATACGTTATATCGTAATGCTACATAACGTTATACGTTATATCGTAATGCTACATAACGTTATACGTTATAACGTGTTACCATATCACGTTATACGTTATATCGTAATGCTACATAACGTTATACGTAATATCGTAATGCTACATAACGTTGTACGTTATTTCTTAATGCTAGATAACGTTATACGTTATATCGTAATGCTACATAACGTTATACGTTACATCGTAATGATACATAACGTTATACGTTATATCGTAATGCTACATAACGTTATACGTTATATCGTAATGCTACATATCGTTATACGTTATAACGTAATACTACATAACGTTATACGTTATAACGTAATACTACATAACGTTATACGTTATATCGTAATGCTACATAACGTTATACGTTATATCGTAATGCTACATAACGTTATACGTTATATCGTAATGCTACATAACGTTATACGTTATATCGTAATGCTACATAACGTTATACGTTATATCGCAATGCTACATAACGTTATACAACATATCGTAATGCTACATAACGTTATACGTTATATCGTAATGCTACATAACGTTATACGTTATATCGTAATGCTACATAACGTTATACGTTATAACGTGTTACCATATCACGTTATACGTTATATCGTAATGCTACATGACGATATACGTTATAACGTAATACTATGACGTTGTACGCTATATCGTAATGCTACATAACGTTATTCGTTATATCGTAATGCTACATAACGTTAAACTTTACATCGTAATGCTACCTAACGTTATACGTTATATCGTAACGCTACATAACGTTATACGTTATATCGTAATGCTACATAACGTTATACGTTATATCGTATTGCTACATATGTTATACGTTATATCGTAATGCTACATAACGTTATACGTTATATCATAATGCTACATATCGATATACGTTATAACGTAATACTATGACGTTGAACGTTATATCGTAATGCTACATAACGTCATACGTTATATCGGAATGCTACATAACGTTATACGTTATACCGTAATGCTACATAACGTTATACGTTATATCGTAATGCTACATAACGTTATACGTTATATCGTAATGCTACATAACGTTATACGTTATATCGTAATGCTACATAACGTTATACGTTATAACGTAATACCATATAACGTTGTACATTATATCATTATGCTACATAACTTTATACGTTATAACGTATTACCTTATAACGTTATACGTTATATCGTAGTGCTACATAACGTTATATTTTATAACGTAATACTGCATAACGTTATACGTTATATCGTAATGCTACATAACGTTATACGTTATATCGTAATGCTACATAACGCTATACGTTATATCGCAATGCTACATAACGTTATACAACATATCGTAATGCTACATAACGTTATACGTTATATCGTAATGCTACATAACGTTATACGTTATATCGTAATGCTACATATCGTTATACGTTGTATCGTAATGCTACATAACGTTATACGTTATATCGTAATGCTACATGACGTTATACGTTATATCGTAATGCTACATAACGTTATACGTTATATCGGAATGCTACATAACGTTATACGTTATAACGTAATACCATATAACGTTGTACATTATATCATTATGCTACATAACTTTATACGTTACAACGTATTTCCTTATAACGTGATACGTTATATCGTAATGCTACATAACGTTATACGTTATATCGTAGTGCTACATAACGTTATACGTTACAACGTATTACCATATAACGTTATACGTTATAACGTAATGCTACATAACGTTATACGTTATATCGTAATGCTACATAACGTTATACGTTATATCGTAATGCTACATAACGTTGTACGTTATATCGTAATGCTACATAACGTTATACGTTATAACGTATTACCATATAACGTTATACGTTATATCGTAATACTACATAACGTTATACGTTATATCTTAATGCTACATAACGTTATACGTTGTAACGTAATACTACATAACGTTATACGTTATAACGTAATACTACATAACGTTATACGTTATAACGTGTTACCATATCACGTTATACGTTATATCGTAATGCTACATAACGTTATACGTTATAACGTGTTACCATATCACGTTATACGTTATATCGTAATGCTACATATCGTTATACGTTATAACGTAATACTACATAACGTTATACGTTATAACGTAATGCTACATAACGTTATACGTTATATCGTAATGCTACATAACGTTATACGTTATATCGTAATGCTACATAACGTTATACGTTATATCGTAATGCTACATAACGTTATACGTTATAACGTGTTACCATATCACGTTATACGTTATAACGTAATGCCACATAACGTTATATGTTATATCGTAATGCTACATTACGTTATACGTTATATCGTAATGCTACATAACGTTATACGTTATATCGTAATACTACATAACGTTATACGTTATATCGTAATGCTACATAACGTTATACGTTATAACGTATTACCATATAACGTTATACGTTATATCGTAATACTACATAACGTTATACGTTATATCGTAATCCTACATAACGTTATACGTTACAACGTATTACCATATAACGTTATACGTTATATCTTAATGCTACATAACGTTATACGTTATAACGTAATACTACATAACGTTATACGTTATAACGTAATACTACATAACGTTATACGTTATAACGTGTTACCATATCACGTTATACGTTATATCGTAATGCTACATATCGTTATACGTTATAACGTAATACTACATAACGTTATACGTTATATCGTAATGCTACATAACGTTATACGTTATATCGTAATGCTACATAACGTTATACGTTATATCGTAATGCTACATAACGTTATGCGTTATATCGTAATGCTACATAACGTTATTCGTTATATCGTAATGCTACATAACGTTATACGTAATATCGTAATGCTACATAACGTTGTACGATATATCTTAATGCTACATAACGTTATACGTTATATCGTAATGCTACATAACGTTATACGTTATATCGTAATGCTACATAACGTTATACGTTATAACGTGTTACCATATCACGTTATACGTTATATCGTAATGCTACATAACGTTATACGTAATATCGTAATGCTACATAACGTTGTACGTTATTTCTTAATGCTAGATAACGTTATACGTTATATCGTAATGCTACATAACGTTATACGTTACATCGTAATGATACATAACGTTATACGTTATATCGTAATGCTACATAACGTTATACGTTATAACGTGTTACCATATCACGTTATACGTTATATCGTAATGCTACATATCGTTATACGTTATAACGTAATACTACATAACGTTATACGTTATAACGTAATACTACATAACGTTATACGTTATATCGTAATGCTACATAACGTTATACGTTATATCGTAATGCTACATAACGTTATACGTTATATCGTAATGCTACATAACGTTATACGTTATATCGTAATGCTACATAACGTTATACGTTATATCGTAATGCTACATAACGTTATACGTTATACCGTGTTACCATATCACGTTATACGTTATATCGTAATGTTACATATCGTTATACGTTATATCGTAATACTACATAACGTTATACGTTATAACGTAATGCTACATAACGTTATACGTTATATCGTAATGCTACATAACGTTATACGTTATATCGTAATGCTACATAACGTTATACGTTATATCGTAATGCTACATAACGTTATTCGTTATATCGTAATCCTACATAACGTTATACGTTACAACGTATTACCATATAACGTTATACGTTATATCGTAATGCTACATAACGTTATACGTAATATCGTAATGCTACATAACGTTGTACGTTATTTCTTAATGCTAGATAACGTTATACGTTATATCGTAATGCTACATAACGTTATACGTTATATCGTAATGCTACATAACGTTATACGTTACAACGTATTACCATATAACGTTATACGTTATATCGTAATACTACATAACGTTATACGTTATAACGTAATACTACATAACGTTATACGTTATATCGTAATGCTACATAACGTTGTACGTTATATCGTAATGCTACATAACGTTATACGTTATATCGTAATGCTACATAACGTTGTACGATATATCTTAATGCTACATAACGTTATACGTTATATCGTAATGCTACATAACGTTATACGTTATATCGTAATGCTACATAACGTTATACGTTATAACGTGTTACCATATCACGTTATACGTTATATCGTAATGCTACATAACGTTATACGTAATATCGTAATGCTACATAACGTTGTACGTTATTTCTTAATGCTAGATAACGTTATACGTTATATCGTGATGCTACATAACGTTATACGTTATATCGTAATGCTACATAACGTTATACGTTATAACGTGTTACCATATCACGTTATACGTTATATCGTAATGCTACATAACGTTATATGTTATATCGTAATGCTACATTACGTTATACGTTATATCGTAATGCTACATAACGTTATACGTTATAACGTAATACTACATAACGTTATACGTTATAACGTAATGCTACATAACGTTATACGTTATATCGTAATGCTACATAACGTTATACGTTATATCGTAATGCTACATAACGTTATACGTTATATCGTAATGCTACATAACGTTATGCGTTATATCGTAATGCTACATAACGTTATTCGTTATATCGTAATGCTACATAACGTTATACGTAATATCGTAATGCTACATAACGTTGTACGATATATCTTAATGCTACATAACGTTATACGTTATATCGTAATGCTACATAACGTTATACGTTATATCGTAATGCTACATAACGTTATACGTTATAACGTGTTACCATATCACGTTATACGTTATATCGTAATGCTACATAACGTTATACGTAATATCGTAATGCTACATAACGTTGTACGTTATTTCTTAATGCTAGATAACGTTATACGTTATATCGTAATGCTACATAACGTTATACGTTACATCGTAATGATACATAACGTTATACGTTATATCGTAATGCTACATAACGTTATACGTTATAACGTGTTACCATATCACGTTATACGTTATATCGTAATGCTACATATCGTTATACGTTATAACGTAATACTACATAACGTTATACGTTATAACGTAATACTACATAACGTTATACGTTATATCGTAATGCTACATAACGTTATACGTTATATCGTAATGCTACATAACGTTATACGTTATATCGTAATGCTACATAACGTTATACGTTATAACGTGTTACCATATCACGTTATACGTTATATCGTAATGTTACATATCGTTATCCGTTATATGGTAATACTACATAACGTTATACGTTATAACGTAATACTACATAACGTTATACGTTATATCGTAATGCTACATAACGTTATACGTTATATCGTAATGCTACATAACGTTATACGTTATATCGTAATGCTACATAACGTTATACGTTATATCGTAGTGCTACATAACGTTATACGTTATATCGCAATGCTACATAACGTTATACGTTATATCGTAATGCTACATAACGTTATACGTTATATCGTATTGCTACATATGTTATACGTTATATCGTAACGCTACATAACGTTATACGTTATATCGTAGTGCTACATAACGTTATACGTTATATCGCAATGCTACATAACGTTATTCGTTATATCGTAATGCTACATAACGTTATACGTTATATCGTAATGCTACATAACGTTATACGTTATATCGTAATGCTACATAACGTTATACGTTATAACGTGTTACCATATCACGTTATACGTTATATCGTAATGCTACATGACGATACACGTTATAACGTAATACTATGACGTTGTACGCTATATCGTAATGCTACATAACGTTATTCGTTATATCGTAATGCTACATAACGTTAAACTTTATATCGTAATGCTACATAACGTTATACGTTATATCGTAATGCTACATAACGTTACACGTTATAACGTAATACCATATAACGTTGTACATTATATCATTATGCTACATAACTTTATACGTTATAACGTATTACCTTATAACGTTATACGTTATATCGTAGTGCTACATAACGTTATATCTTATAACGTAATACTGCATAACGTTATACGTTATATCGTAATGCTACATAACGTTATACGTTATATCGTAATACTACATAACGCTATACGTTATATCGCAATGCTACATAACGTTATACAACATATCGTAATGCTACATAACGTTATACGTTATATCGTAATGCTACATAACGTTATACGTTATATCGTAATGCTACATATCGTTATACGTTGTATCGTAATGCTACATAACGTTATACGTTATATCGTAATGCTACATGACGTTATACGTTATATCGTAATGCTACATAACGTTATACGTTATATCGGAATGCTACATAACGTTATACGTTATAACGTAATACCATATAACGTTGTACATTATATCATTATGCTACATAACTTTATACGTTATAACGTATTTCCTTATAACGTGATACGTTATATCGTAATGCTACATAACGTTATACGTTATATCGTAGTGCTACATAACGTTATACGTTATATCGTAATCCTACATAACGTTATACGTTACAACGTATTACCATATAACGTTATACGTTATAACGTAATGCTACATAACGTTATACGTTATATCGTAATGCTACATAACGTTATACGTTATATCGTAATGCTACATAACGTTGTACGATATATCTTAATGCTACATAACGTTATACGTTATATCGTAATGCTACATAACGTTATACGTTATATCGTAATGCTACATAACGTTATACGTTATATCGTAATGCTACATAACGTTATACGTTATATCGTAATGCTACATAACGTTATACGTTATAACGTGTTACCATATCACGTTATACGTTATATCGTAATGCTACATAACGTTATACGTTACATCGTAATGATACATAACGTTATACGTTATATCGTAATGCTACATAACGTTATACGTTATAACGTGTTACCATATCACGTTATACGTTATATCGTAATGTTACATATCGTTATACGTTATATCATAATACTACATAACGTTATACGTTATAACGTAATACTACATAACGTTATACGTTATATCGTAATGCTACATAACGTTATACGTTATATCGTAATGCTACATAACGTTATACGTTATATCGTAATGCTACATAACGTTATACGTTATATCGTAATGCTACATAACGTTATACGTTATATCGTAATGCTACATAACGTTATTCGTTATATCGTAATCCTACATAACGTTATACGTTACAACGTATTACCATATAACGTTATACGTTATATCTTAATGCTACATAACGTTATACGTTATAACGTAATACTACATAACGTTATACGATATAACGTAATACTACATAACGTTATACGTTATATCGTAATGCTACATAACGTTATACGTTATATCGTAATGCTACATAACGTTATACGTTATATCGTAATGCTACATAACGTTATACGTTATATCGTAATGCTACATAACGTTATTCGTTATATCGTAATGCTACATAACGTTATACGTTATAACGTGTTACCATATCACGTTATACGTTATATCGTAATGCTACATATCGTTATACGTTATAACGTAATACTACATAACGTTATACGTTATAACGTAATGCTACATAACGTTATACGTTATATCGTAATGCTACATAACGTTATACGTTATATCGTAATGCTACATAACGTTATACGTTATATCGTAATGCTACATAACGTTATACGTTATATCGTAATGCTACATAACGTTATACGTTATATCGTAATGCTACATAACGTTATACGTAATATCGTAATGCTACATAACGTTGTACGATATATCTTAATGATACATAACGTTATACGTTATATCGTAATGCTACATAACGTTATACGTTATATCGAAATGCTACATAACGTTATACGTTATATCGTAATGCTACATAACGTTATACGTTATATCGTAATGCTACATAACGTTATACGTTATAACGTGTTACCATATCACGTTATACGTTATATCGTAATGCTACATAACGTTATACGTTATAACGTAATGCCACATAACGTTATATGTTATATCGTAATGCTACATTACGTTATACGTTATATCGTAATGCTACATAACGCTATACGTTATATCGTAATACGACATAACGTTATACGTTATATCGTAATGCTACATAACGTTATACGTTATAACGTATTACCATATAACGTTATACGTTATATCGTAATACTACATAACGTTATACGTTATATCGTAATCCTACATAACGTTATACGTTACAACGTATTACCATATAACGTTATACGTTATATCTTAATGCTACATAACGTTATACGTTATAACGTAATACTACATAACGTTATACGTTATAACGTAATACTACATAACGTTATACGTTATAACGTGTTACCATATCACGTTATACGTTATATCGTAATGCTACATATCGTTATACGTTATAACGTAATACTACATAACGTTATACGTTATAACGTAATGCTACATAACGTTATACGTTATATCGTAATGCTACATAACGTTATACGTTATATCGTAATGCTACATAACGTTATACGTTATATCGTAATGCTACATAACGTTATACGTTATATCGTAATGCTACATAACGTTATGCGTTATATCGTAATGCTACATAACGTTATTCGTTATATCGTAATGCTACATAACGTTATACGTAATATCGTAATGCTACATAACGTTGTACGATATATCTTAATGCTACATAACGTTATACGTTATATCGTAATGCTACATAACGTTATACGTTATATCGTAATGCTACATAACGTTATACGTTATATCGTAATGCTACATAACGTTATACGTTATAACGTGTTACCATATCACGTTATACGTTATATCGTAATGCTACATAACGTTATACGTAATATCGTAATGCTACATAACGTTGTACGTTATTTCTTAATGCTAGATAACGTTATACGTTATATCGTAATGATACATAACGTTATACGTTACATCGTAATGATACATAACGTTATACGTTATATCGTAATGCTACATAACGTTATTCGTTATATCGTAATGCTACATAACGTTATACGTTATAACGTGTTACCATATCACGTTATACGTTATATCGTAATGCTACATAACGTTATACGTTATAACGTAATGCCACATAACGTTATATGTTATATCGTAATGCTACATTACGTTATACGTTATATCGTAATGCTACATAACGCTATACGTTATATCGTAATACTACATAACGTTATACGTTATATCGTAATGCTACATAACGTTATACGTTATAACGTATTACCATATAACGTTATACGTTATATCGTAATACTACATAACGTTATACGTTATATCGTAATCCTACATAACGTTATACGTTACAACGTATTACCATATAACGTTATACGTTATATCGTAATGCTACATATCGTTATACGTTATAACGTAATACTACATAACGTTATACGTTATAACGTAATGCTACATAACGTTATACGTTATATCGTAATGCTACATAACGTTATACGTTATATCGTAATGCTACATAACGTTATACGTTATATCGTAATGCTACATAACGTTATGCGTTATATCGTAATGATACATAACGTTATTCGTTATATCGTAATGCTACATAACGTTATACGTAATATCGTAATGCTACATAACGTTGTACGATATATCTTAATGCTACATAACGTTATACGTTATATCGTAATGCTACATAACGTTATACGTTATATCGTAATGCTACATAACGTTATACGTTATATCGTAATGCTACATAACGTTATACGTTATAACGTGTTACCATATCACGTTATACGTTATATCGTAATGCTACATAACGTTATACGTAATATCGTAATGCTACATAACGTTGTACGTTATTTCTTAATGCTAGATAACGTTATACGTTATATCGTAATGCTACATAACGTTATACGTTACATCGTAATGATACATAACGTTATACGTTATATCGTAATGCTACATAACGTTATACGTTATAACGTGTTACCATATCACGTTATACGTTATATCGTAATGCTACATATCGTTATACGTTATAACGTAATACTACATAACGTTATACGTTATAACGTAATACTACATAACGTTATACGTTATATCGTAATGCTACATAACGTTATACGTTATATCGTAATGCTACATAACGTTATGCGTTATATCGTAATGCTACATAACGTTATTCGTTATATCGTAATGCTACATAACGTTATACGTAATATCGTAATGCTACATAACGTTGTACGATATATCTTAATGCTACATAACGTTATACGTTATATCGTAATGCTACATAACGTTATACGTTATATCGTAATGCTACATAACGTTATACGTTATAACGTGTTACCATATCACGTTATACGTTATATCGTAATGCTACATAACGTTATACGTTATAACGTAATGCCACATAACGTTATATGTTATATCGTAATGCTACATTACGTTATACGTTATATCGTAATGCTACATAACGCTATACGTTATATCGTAATACTACATAACGTTATACGTTATATCGTAATGCTACATAACGTTATACGTTATAACGTATTACCATATAACGTTATACGTTATATCGTAATACTACATAACGTTATACGTTATATCGTAATCCTACATAACGTTATACGTTACAACGTATTACCATATAACGTTATACGTTATATCTTAATGCTACATAACGTTATACGTTATAACGTAATACTACATAACGTTATACGTTATAACGAAATACTACATAACGTTATACGTTATAACGTGTTACCATATCACGTTATACGTTATATCGTAATGCTACATATCGTTATACGTTATAACGTAATACTACATAACGTTATACGTTATAACGTAATGCTACATAACGTTATACGTTATATCGTAATGCTACATAACGTTATACGTTATATCGTAATGCTACATAACGTTATACGTTATATCGTAATGCTACATAACGTTATGCGTTATATCGTAATGCTACATAACGTTATTCGTTATATCGTAATGCTACATAACGTTATACGTAATATCGTAATGCTACATAACGTTGTACGATATATCTTAATGCTACATAACGTTATACGTTATATCGTAATGCTACATAACGTTATACGTTATATCGTAATACTACATAACGTTATACGTTATATCGTAATGCTACATATCGTTATACGTTATAACGTAATACTACATAACGTTATACGTTATAACGTAATGCTACATAACGTTATACGTTATATCGTAATGCTACATAACGTTATACGTTATATCGTAATGCTACATAACGTTATACGTTATATCGTAATGCTACATAACGTTATGCGTTATATCGTAATGCTACATAACGTTATTCGTTATATCGTGATGCTACATAACGTTATACGTAATATCGTAATGCTACATAACGTTGTACGATATATCTTAATGCTACATAACGTTATACGTTATATCGTAATGCTACATAACGTTATACGTTATATCGTAATGCTACATAACGTTATACGTTATAACGTGTTACCATATCACGTTATACGTTATATCGTAATGCTACATAACGTTATACGTAATATCGTAATGCTACATAACGTTGTACGTTATTTCTTAATGCTAGATAACGTTATACGTTATATCGTAGTGCTACATAACTTTATACGTTACATCGTAATGATACATAACGTTATACGTTATATCGTAATGCTACATAACGTTATACGTTATATCGTAATGCTACATAACGTTATACGTTATATCGTAATGCTACATAACGTTATACGTTATATCGTAATGCTACATAACGTTATACGTAATATCGTAATGCTACATAACGTTGTACGTTATTTCTTAATGCTAGATAACGTTATACGTTATATCGTAGTGCTACATAACGTTATACGTTACATCGTAATGATACATAACGTTATACGTTATATCGTAATGCTACATAACGTTATACGTTATATCGTAATGCTACATAACGTTATACGTTATATCGTAATGCTACATAACGTTATACGTTATATCGTAATGCTACATAACGTTATACGTTATATCGTAATGCTACATAACGTTATACGTTATATCGTAATGCTACATAACGTTATACGTTATAACGTGTTACCATATCACGTTATACGTTATATCGTAATGCTACATGACGATATACGTTATAACGTAATACTATGACGTTGTACGCTATATCGTAATGCTACATAACGTTATTCGTTATATCGTAATGCTACATAACGTTAAACTTTATATCGTAATGCTACCTAACGTTATACGTTATATCGTAATGCTACATAACGTTATACGTTATATCGTATTGCTACATATGTTATACGTTATATCGTAATGCTACATAACGTTATACGTTATATCATAATGCTACATAACGATATACGTTATAACGTAATACTACATAACGTTATACGTTATATCGTAATGCTACATAACGTTATACGTTATAACGTAATACCATATAACGTTGTACATTATATCATTATGCTACATAACTTTATACGTTATAACGTATTACCTTATAACGTTATACGTTATATCGTAGTGCTACATAACGTTATATTTTATAACGTAATACAGCATAACGTTATACGTTATATCGTAATGCTACATAACGTTATACGTTATATCGTAATGCTACATAACGCTATACGTTATATCGCAATGCTACATAACGTTATACAACATATCGTAATGCTACATAACGTTATACGTTATATCATAATGCTACATAACGTTATACGTTATATCGTAATGCTACATATCGTTATACGTTGTATCGTAATGCTACATAACGTTATACGTTATATCGTAATGCTACATGACGTTATACGTTATATCGTAATGCTACATAACGTTATACGTTATATCGGAATGCTACATAACGTTATACGTTATAACGTAATACCATATAACGTTGTACATTATATCATTATGCTACATAACTTTATACGTTATAACGTATTTCCTTATAACGTGATACGTTATATCGTAATGCTACATAACGTTATACGTTATATCGTAGTGCTACATAACGTTATACGTTATATCGTAATCCTACATAACGTTATACGTTACAACGTATTACCAGATAACGTTATACGTTATAACGTAATGCTACATAACGTTATACATTATATCGTAATGCTACATAAAGTTATACGTTATATCGTAATGCTACATAACGTTGTACGATATATCTTAATGCTACATAACGTTATACGTTATATCGTAATGCTACATAACGTTATACGTTATATCGTAATGCTACATAACGTTATACGTTATATCGTAATGCTACATAACGTTATACGTTATAACGTGTTACCATATCACGTTATACGTTATATCGTAATGCTACATAACGTTATACGTTATAACGTAATGCCACATAACGTTATATGCTATATCGTAATGCTACATTACGTTATACGTTATATCGTAATGCTACATAACGTTATACGTTATATCGTAATACTACATAACGTTATACGTTATATCGTAATGCTACATAACGTTATACGTTATAACGTATTACCATATAACGTTATACGTTATATCGTAATACTACATAACGTTATACGTTATATCGTAATCCTACATAACGTTATACGTTACAACGTATTACCATATAACGTTATACGTTATATCTTAATGCTACATAACGTTATACGTTATAACGTAATACTACATAACGTTATACGTTATAACGTAATACTACATAACGTTATACGTTATAACGTGTTACCATATCACGTTATACGTTATATCGTAATGCTACATATCGTTATACGTTATAACGTAATACTACATAACGTTATACGTTATAACGTAATGCTACATAACGTTATACGTTATATCGTAATGCTACATAACGTTATGCGTTATATCGTAAAGCTACATAACGTTATTCGTTATATCGTAATGCTACATAACGTTATACGTAATATCGTAATGCTACATAACGGTGTACGATATATCTTAATGCTACATAACGTTATACGTTATATCGTAATGCTACATAACGTTATACGTTATATCGTAATGCTACATAACGTTATACGTTATAACGTGTTACCATATCACGTTATACGTTATATCGTAATGCTACATAACGTTATACGTAATATCGTAATGCTACATAACGTTGTACGTTATTTCTTAATGCTAGATAACGTTATACGTTATATCGTAATGCTACATAACGTTATACGTTACATCGTAATGATACATAACGTTATACGTTATATCGTAATGCTACATAACGTTATACGTTATAACGTGTTACCATATCACGTTATACGTTATATCGTAATGTTACATATCGTTATACGTTATATCATAATACTACATAACGTTATACGTTATAACGTAATACTACATAACGTTATACGTTATATCGTAATGCTACATAACGTTATACGTTATATCGTAATGCTACATAACGTTGTACGATATATCTTAATGCTACATAACGTTATACGTTATATCGTAATGCTACATAACGTTATACGTTATATCGTAATGCTACATAACGTTATACGTTATATCGTAATGCTACATAACGTTATACGTTATAACGTGTTACCATATCACGTTATACGTTATATCGTAATGCTACATAACGTTATACGTTATAACGTAATGCCACATAACGTTATATGTTATATCGTAATGCTACATTACGTTATACGTTATATCGTAATGCTACATAACGTTATACGTTATATCGTAATACTACATAACGTTATACGTTATATCGTAATGCTACATAACGTTATACGTTATAACGTATTACCATATAACGTTATACGTTATATCGTAATACTACATAACGTTATACGTTATATCGTAATCCTACATAACGTTATACGTTACAACGTATTACCATATAACGTTATACGTTATATCTTAATGCTACATAACGTTATACGTTATAACGTAATACTACATAACGTTATACGTTATAACGTAATACTACATAACGTTATACGTTATAACGTGTTACCATATCACGTTATACGTTATATCGTAATGCTACATATCGTTATACGTTATAACGTAATACTACATAACGTTATACGTTATAACGTAATGCTACATAACGTTATACGTTATATCGTAATGCTACATAACGTTATGCGTTATATCGTAAAGCTACATATCGTTATTCGTTATATCGTAATGCTACATAACGTTATACGTAATATCGTAATGCTACATAACGGTGTACGATATATCTTAATGCTACATAACGTTATACGTTATATCGTAATGCTACATAACGTTATACGTTATATCGTAATGCTACATAACGTTATACGTTATAACGTGTTACCATATCACGTTATACGTTATATCGTAATGCTACATAACGTTATACGTAATATCGTAATGCTACATAACGTTGTACGTTATTTCTTAATGCTAGATAACGTTATACGTTATATCGTAATGCTACATAACGTTATACGTTACATCGTAATGATACATAACGTTATACGTTATATCGTAATGCTACATAACGTTATACGTTATAACGTGTTACCATATCACGTTATACGTTATATCGTAATGTTACATATCGTTATACGTTATATCATAATACTACATAACGTTATACGTTATAACGTAATACTACATAACGTTATACGTTATATCGTAATGCTACATAACGTTATACGTTATATCGTAATGCTACATAACGTTATACGTTATATCGTAATGCTACATAACGTTATACGTTATATCGTAATGCTACATAACGTTATACGTTATATCGTAATGCTACATAACGTTATTCGTTATATCGTAATCCTACATAACGTTATACGTTACAACGTATTACCATATAACGTTATACGTTATATCTTAATGCTACATAACGTTATACGTTATAACGTAATACTACATAACGTTATACGATATAACGTAATACTACATAACGTTATACGTTATATCGTAATGCTACATAACGTTATACGTTATATCGTAATGCTACATAACGTTATACGTTATATCGTAATGCTACATAACGTTATACGTTATATCGTAATGCTACATAACGTTATTCGTTATATCGTAATGCTACATAACGTTATACGTTATAACGTGTTACCATATCACGTTATACGTTATATCGTAATGCTACATATCGTTATACGTTATAACGTAATACTACATAACGTTATACGTTATAACGTAATGCTACATAACGTTATACGTTATATCGTAATGCTACATAACGTTATACGTTATATCGTAATGCTACATAACGTTATACGTTATATCGTAATGCTACATAACGTTATACGTTATACCGTAATGCTACATAACGTTATACGTTATATCGTAATGCTACATAACGTTATACGTAATATCGTAATGCTACATAACGTTGTACGATATATCTTAATGATACATAACGTTATACGTTATATCGTAATGCTACATAACGTTATACGTTATATCGAAATGCTACATAACGTTATACGTTATATCGTAATGCTACATAACGTTATACGTTATATCGTAATGCTACATAACGTTATACGTTATAACGTGTTACCATATCACGTTATACGTTATATCGTAATGCTACATAACGTTATACGTTATAACGTAATGCCACATAACGTTATATGTTATATCGTAATGCTACATTACGTTATACGTTATATCGTAATGCTACATAACGCTATACGTTATATCGTAATACGACATAACGTTATACGTTATATCGTAATGCTACATAACGTTATACGTTATAACGTATTACCATATAACGTTATACGTTATATCGTAATACTACATAACGTTATACGTTATATCGTAATCCTACATAACGTTATACGTTACAACGTATTACCATATAACGTTATACGTTATATCTTAATGCTACATAACGTTATACGTTATAACGTAATACTACATACCGTTATACGTTATAACGTAATACTACATAACGTTATACGTTATAACGTGTTACCATATCACGTTATACGTTATATCGTAATGCTACATATCGTTATACGTTATAACGTAATACTACATAACGTTATACGTTATAACGTAATGCTACATAACGTTATACGTTATATCGTAATGCTACATAACGTTATACGTTATATCGTAATGCTACATAACGTTATACGTTATATCGTAATGCTACATAACGTTATACGTTATATCGTAATGCTACATAACGTTATGCGTTATATCGTAATGCTACATAACGTTATTCGTTATATCGTAATGCTACATAACGTTATACGTAATATCGTAATGCTACATAACGTTGTACGATATATCTTAATGCTACATAACGTTATACGTTATATCGTAATGCTACATAACGTTATACGTTATATCGTAATGCTACATAACGTTATACGTTATATCGTAATGCTACATAACGTTATACGTTATAACGTGTTACCATATCACGTTATACGTTATATCGTAATGCTACATAACGTTATACGTAATATCGTAATGCTACATAACGTTGTACGTTATTTCTTAATGCTAGATAACGTTATACGTTATATCGTAATGATACATAACGTTATACGTTACATCGTAATGATACATAACGTTATACGTTATATCGTAATGCTACATAACGTTATTCGTTATATCGTAATGCTACATAACGTTATACGTTATAACGTGTTACCATATCACGTTATACGTTATATCGTAATGCTACATAACGTTATACGTTATAACGTAATGCCACATAACGTTATATGTTATATCGTAATGCTACATTACGTTATACGTTATATCGTAATGCTACATAACGCTATACGTTATATCGTAATACTACATAACGTTATACGTTATATCGTAATGCTACATAACGTTATACGTTATAACGTATTACCATATAACGTTATACGTTATATCGTAATACTACATAACGTTATACGTTATATCGTAATCCTACATAACGTTATACGTTACAACGTATTACCATATAACGTTATACGTTATATCGTAATGCTACATATCGTTATACGTTATAACGTAATACTACATAACGTTATACGTTATAACGTAATGCTACATAACGTTATACGTTATATCGTAATGCTACATAACGTTATACGTTATATCGTAATGCTACATAACGTTATACGTTATATCGTAATGCTACATAACGTTATGCGTTATATCGTAATGATACATAACGTTATTCGTTATATCGTAATGCTACATAACGTTATACGTAATATCGTAATGCTACATAACGTTGTACGATATATCTTAATGCTACATAACGTTATACGTTATATCGTAATGCTACATAACGTTATACGTTATATCGTAATGCTACATAACGTTATACGTTATATCGTAATGCTACATAACGTTATACGTTATAACGTGTTACCATATCACGTTATACGTTATATCGTAATGCTACATAACGTTATACGTAATATCGTAATGCTACATAACGTTGTACGTTATTTCTTAATGCTAGATAACGTTATACGTTATATCGTAATGCTACATAACGTTATACGTTACATCGTAATGATACATAACGTTATACGTTATATCGTAATGCTACATAACGTTATACGTTATAACGTGTTACCATATCACGTTATACGTTATATCGTAATGCTACATATCGTTATACGTTATAACGTAATACTACATAACGTTATACGTTATAACGTAATACTACATAACGTTATACGTTATATCGTAATGCTACATAACGTTATACGTTATATCGTAATGCTACATAACGTTATGCGTTATATCGTAATGCTACATAACGTTATTCGTTATATCGTAATGCTACATAACGTTATACGTAATATCGTAATGCTACATAACGTTGTACGATATATCTTAATGCTACATAACGTTATACGTTATATCGTAATGCTACATAACGTTATACGTTATATCGTAATGCTACATAACGTTATACGTTATAACGTGTTACCATATCACGTTATACGTTATATCGTAATGCTACATAACGTTATACGTTATAACGTAATGCCACATAACGTTATATGTTATATCGTAATGCTACATTACGTTATACGTTATATCGTAATGCTACATAACGCTATACGTTATATCGTAATACTACATAACGTTATACGTTATATCGTAATGCTACATAACGTTATACGTTATAACGTATTACCATATAACGTTATACGTTATATCGTAATACTACATAACGTTATACGTTATATCGTAATCCTACATAACGTTATACGTTACAACGTATTACCATATAACGTTATACGTTATATCTTAATGCTACATAACGTTATACGTTATAACGTAATACTACATAACGTTATACGTTATAACGAAATACTACATAACGTTATACGTTATAACGTGTTACCATATCACGTTATACGTTATATCGTAATGCTACATATCGTTATACGTTATAACGTAATACTACATAACGTTATACGTTATAACGTAATGCTACATAACGTTATACGTTATATCGTAATGCTACATAACGTTATACGTTATATCGTAATGCTACATAACGTTATACGTTATATCGTAATGCTACATAACGTTATGCGTTATATCGTAATGCTACATAACGTTATTCGTTATATCGTAATGCTACATAACGTTATACGTAATATCGTAATGCTACATAACGTTGTACGATATATCTTAATGCTACATAACGTTATACGTTATATCGTAATGCTACATAACGTTATACGTTATATCGTAATGCTACATAACGTTATACGTTATATCGTAATGCTACATAACGTTATACGTTATAACGTGTTACCATATCACGTTATACGTTATATCGTAATGCTACATATCGTTATACGTAATATCGTAATGCTACATAACGTTGTACGTTATTTCTTAATGCTAGATAACGTTATACGTTATATCGTAATGCTACATAACGTTATACGTTACATCGTAATGATACATAACGTTATACGTTATATCGTAATGCTACATAACGTTATACGTTATAACGTGTTACCATATCACGTTATACGTTATATCGTAATGCTACATATCGTTATACGTTATAACGTAACACTACATAACGTTATACGTTATAACGTAATACTACATAACGTTATACGTTATATCGTAATGCTACATAACGTTATACGTTATATCGTAATGCTACATAACGTTATACGTTATATCGTAATGCTACATAACGTTATACGTTATATCGTAATGCTACATAACGTTATACGTTATATCGTAATGCTATATAACGTTATACGTAATACCGTGTCGCCATATCACGTTATACGTTATATCGTAATGCTACATATCGTTATACGTTATAACGTAATACTACATAACGTTATACGTTATAACGTAATGCTACATAACGTTATACGTTATATCGTAATGCTACATAACGTTATACGTTATATCGTAATGCTACATAACGTTATACGTTATATCGTAATGCTACATAACGTTATACGTTATATCGTAATCCTACATAACGTTATACGTTACAACGTATTACCATATAACGTTATACGTTATAACGTAATGCTACATAACGTTATACATTATATCGTAATGCTACATAAAGTTATACGTTATATCGTAATGCTACATAACGTTATACGTTATAACGTAATACCATATAACGTTGTACATTATATCATTATGCTACATAACTGTATACGTTATAACGTATTACCTTATAACGTTATACGTTATATCGTAGTGCTACATAACGTTATATTTTATAACGTAATACAGCATAACGTTATACGTTATATCGTAATGCTACATAACGTTATACGTTATATCGTAATGCTACATAACGCTATACGTTATATCGCAATGCTACATAACGTTATACAACATATCGTAATGCTACATAACGTTATACGTTATATCATAATGCTACATAACGTTATACGTTATAACGTGTTACCATATCACGTTATACGTTATATCGTAATGCTACATAACGTTATACGTAATATCGTAATGCTACATAACGTTGTACGTTATTTCTTAATGCTAGATAACGTTATACGTTATATCGTAATGATACATAACGTTATACGTTACATCGTAATGATACATAACGTTATACGTTATATCGTAATGCTACATAACGTTATACGTTATATCGTAATGCTACATAACGTTATTCGTTATATCGTAATCCTACATAACGTTATACGTTACAACGTATTACCATATAACGTTATACGTTATATCTTAATGCTACATAACGTTATACGTTATAACGTAATACTACATAACGTTATACGATATAACGTAATACTACATAACGTTATACGTTATATCGTAATGCTACATAACGTTATACGTTATATCGTAATGCTACATAACGTTATACGTTATATCGTAATGCTACATAACGTTATACGTTATATCGTAATGCTACATAACGTTATTCGTTATATCGTAATGCTACATAACGTTATACGTTATAACGTGTTACCATATCACGTTATACGTTATATCGTAATGCTACATATCGTTATACGTTATAACGTAATACTACATAACGTTATACGTTATAACGTAATGCTACATAACGTTATACGTTATATCGTAATGCTACATAACGTTATACGTTATATCGTAATGCTACATAACGTTATACGTTATATCGTAATGCTACATAACGTTATACGTTATATCGTAATGCTACATAACGTTATACGTTATATCGTAATGCTACATAACGTTATACGTAATATCGTAATGCTACATAACGTTGTACGATATATCTTAATGATACATAACGTTATACGTTATATCGTAATGCTACATAACGTTATACGTTATATCGAAATGCTACATAACGTTATACGTTATATCGTAATGCTACATAACGTTATACGTTATATCGTAATGCTACATAACGTTATACGTTATAACGTGTTACCATATCACGTTATACGTTATATCGTAATGCTACATAACGTTATACGTTATAACGTAATGCCACATAACGTTATATGTTATATCGTAATGCTACATTACGTTATACGTTATATCGTAATGCTACATAACGCTATACGTTATATCGTAATACTACATAACGTTATACGTTATATCGTAATGCTACATAACGTTATACGTTATAACGTATTACCATATAACGTTATACGTTATATCGTAATACTACATAACGTTATACGTTATATCGTAATCCTACATAACGTTATACGTTACAACGTATTACCATATAACGTTATACGTTATATCGTAATGCTACATATCGTTATACGTTATAACGTAATACTACATAACGTTATACGTTATAACGTAATGCTACATAACGTTATACGTTATATCGTAATGCTACATAACGTTATACGTTATATCGTAATGCTACATAACGTTATACGTTATATCGTAATGCTACATAACGTTATGCGTTATATCGTAATGCTACATAACGTTATTCGTTATATCGTAATGCTACATAACGTTATACGTAATATCGTAATGCTACATAACGTTGTACGATATATCTTAATGCTACATAACGTTATACGTTATATCGTAATGCTACATAACGTTATACGTTATATCGTAATGCTACATAACGTTATACGTTATATCGTAATGCTACATAACGTTATACGTTATAACGTGTTACCATATCACGTTATACGTTATATCGTAATGCTACATAACGTTATACGTAATATCGTAATGCTACATAACGTTGTACGTTATTTCTTAATGCTAGATAACGTTATACGTTATATCGTAATGCTACATAACGTTATACGTTACATCGTAATGATACATAACGTTATACGTTATATCGTAATGCTACATAACGTTATACGTTATAACGTGTTACCATATCACGTTATACGTTATATCGTAATGCTACATATCGTTATACGTTATAACGTAATACTACATAACGTTATACGTTATAACGTAATACTACATAACGTTATACGTTATATCGTAATGCTACATAACGTTATACGTTATATCGTAATGCTACATAACGTTATGCGTTATATCGTAATGCTACATAACGTTATTCGTTATATCGTAATGCTACATAACGTTATACGTAATATCGTAATGCTACATAACGTTGTACGATATATCTTAATGCTACATAACGTTATACGTTATATCGTAATGCTACATAACGTTATACGTTATATCGTAATGCTACATAACGTTATACGTTATAACGTGTTACCATATCACGTTATACGTTATATCGTAATGCTACATAACGTTATACGTTATAACGTAATGCCACATAACGTTATATGTTATATCGTAATGCTACATTACGTTATACGTTATATCGTAATGCTACATAACGCTATACGTTATATCGTAATACTACATAACGTTATACGTTATATCGTAATGCTACATAACGTTATACGTTATAACGTATTACCATATAACGTTATACGTTATATCGTAATACTACATAACGTTATACGTTATATCGTAATCCTACATAACGTTATACGTTACAACGTATTACCATATAACGTTATACGTTATATCTTAATGCTACATAACGTTATACGTTATAACGTAATACTACATAACGTTATACGTTATAACGAAATACTACATAACGTTATACGTTATAACGTGTTACCATATCACGTTATACGTTATATCGTAATGCTACATATCGTTATACGTTATAACGTAATACTACATAACGTTATACGTTATAACGTAATGCTACATAACGTTATACGTAATATCGTAATGCTACATAACGTTGTACGATATATCTTAATGCTACATAACGTTATACGTTATATCGTAATGCTACATAACGTTATACGTTATATCGTAATGCTACATAACGTTATACGTTATATCGTAATGCTACATAACGTTATACGTTATAACGTGTTACCATATCACGTTATACGTTATATCGTAATGCTACATATCGTTATACGTAATATCGTAATGCTACATAACGTTGTACGTTATTTCTTAATGCTAGATAACGTTATACGTTATATCGTAATGCTACATAACGTTATACGTTACATCGTAATGATACATAACGTTATACGTTATATCGTAATGCTACATAACGTTATACGTTATAACGTGTTACCATATCACGTTATACGTTATATCGTAATGCTACATATCGTTATACGTTATAACGTAATACTACATAACGTTATACGTTATAACGTAATACTACATAACGTTATACGTTATATCGTAATGCTACATAACGTTATACGTTATATCGTAATGCTACATAACGTTATACGTTATATCGTAATGCTACATAACGTTATACGTTATATCGTAATGCTACATAACGTTATACGTTATATCGTAATGCTATATAACGTTATACGTAATACCGTGTCGCCATATCACGTTATACGTTATATCGTAATGCTACATATCGTTATACGTTATAACGTAATACTACATAACGTTATACGTTATAACGTAATGCTACATAACGTTATACGTTATATCGTAATGCTACATAACGTTATACGTTATATCGTAATGCTACATAACGTTATACGTTATATCGTAATGCTACATAACGTTATACGTTATATCGTAATGCTACATAACGTTATACGTTATATCGTAATGCTACATAACGTTATACGTTATAACGTAATACTACATAACGTTATACGTTATATCGTAATGCTACATAACGTTATACGTTATAACGTATTACCATACAACGTTATACGTTATATCGTAATGCTACATAACGTTATACGTTATATCGTAATGCTACATAACGTTATACGTTATGTCGTAATGCTACATAACGTTATACGTTATATCGTAATGCTACATAACGTTATACGTTATAACGTGTTACCATATCACGTTATACGTTATATCGTAATGCTACATAACGTTATACGTAATATCGTAATGCTACATAACGTTGTACGTTATTTCTTAATGCTAGATAACGTTATACGTTATATCGTAATGCTACATAACGTTATACGTTACATCGTAATGATACATAACGTTATACGTTATATCGTAATGCTACATAACGTTATACGTTATAACGCGTTACCATATCACGTTATACGTTATATCGTAATGCTACATATCGTTATACGTTATATCGTAATGCTACATAACGTTATACGTTATATCGTAATGCTACATAACGTTATACGTTATAACGTAATACTACATAACGTTATACGTTATATCGTAATGCTACATAACGTTATACGTTATAACGTATTACCATACAACGTTATACGTTATATCGTAATGCTACATAACGTTATACGTTATATCGTAATGCTACATAACGTTATACGTTATACCGTAATACTACATAACGTTATACGTTATAACGTAATACTACATAACGTTATACGTTATATCGTAATGCTACATAACGTTATACGTTATATCGTAATGCTACATAACGTTATACGTTATATCGTAATGCTACATAACGTTATACGTTATATCGTAATGCTACATAACGTTATACGTTATATCGTAATGCTACATAACGTTATACGTTATAACGTGTTACCATATCACGTTATACGTTATATCGTAATGCTACATATCGTTATACGTTATAACGTAATACTACATAACGTTATACGTTATAACGTAATGCTACATAACGTTATACGTTATATCGTAATGCTACATAACGTTATACGTTATATCGTAATGCTACATAACGTTATACGTTATATCGTAATGCTACATAACGTTATGCGTTATATCGTAATGCTACATAACGTTATTCGTTATATCGTAATGCTACATAACGTTATACGTAATATCGTAATGCTACATAACGTTGTACGATATATCTTAATGCTACATAACGTTATACGTTATATCGTAATGCTACATAACGTTATACGTTATATCGTAATGCTACATAACGTTATACGTTATATCGTAATGCTACATAACGTTATACGTTATAACGTGTTACCATATCACGTTATACGTTATATCGTAATGCTACATATCGTTATACGTAATATCGTAATGCTACATAACGTTGTACGTTATTTCTTAATGCTAGATAACGTTATACGTTATATCGTAATGCTACATAACGTTATACGTTATATCGTAATGCTACATAACGTTATACGTTATAACGTAATACTACATAACGTTATACGTTATATCGTAATGCTACATAACGTTATACGTTATAACGTATTACCATACAACGTTATACGTTATATCGTAATGCTACATAACGTTATACGTTATATCGTAATGCTACATAACGTTATACGTTGTATCGTAATGCTACATAACGTTATACGTTATATCGTAATGCTACATAACGTTATACGTTATATCGTAATGCTACATAACGTTATACGTTATAACGTGTTACCATATCACGTTATACGTTACATCGTAATGTTACATATCGTTATACGTTATATCGTAATACTACATAACGTTATACGTTATAACGTAATACTACATAACGTTATACGTTATATCGTAATGCTACATAACGTTATACGTTATATCGTAATGCTACATAACGTTATACGTTATATCGTAATGCTACATAACGTTATACGTTATAACGTATTACCATACAACGTTATACGTTATATCGTAATGCTACATGACGTTATACGATATATCGTAATGCTACATAACGTTATACGTTATGTCGTAATGCTACATAACGTTATACGTTATGTCGTAATGCTACATAACGTTATACGTTATATCGTAATGCTACATAACGTTATACGTTATAACGTGTTACCATATCACGTTATACGTTATATCGTAATGCTACATAACGTTATACGTAATATCGTAATGCTACATAACGTTGTACGTTATTTCTTAATGCTAGATAACGTTATACGTTATATCGTAATGCTACATAACGTTATACGTTACATCGTAATGATACATAACGTTATACGTTATATCGTAATGCTACATAACGTTATACGTTATAACGTGTTACCATATCACGTTATACGTTATATCGTAATGCTACATATCGTTATACGTTATAACGTAATACTACATAACGTTATACGTTATAACGTAATACTACATAACGTTATACGTTATATCGTAATGCTACATAACGTTATACGTTATATCGTAATGCTACATAACGTTATACGTTATATCGTAATGCTACATAACGTTATACGTTATATCGTAATGCTACATAACGTTATACGTTATATCGTAATGCTACATAACGTTATACGTTATAACGTGTTACCATATCACGTTATACGTTATATCGTAATGTTACATATCGTTATACGTTATATCGTAATACTACATAACGTTATACGTTATAACGCACTGCTACATAACGTTATACGTTATATCGTAATGCTACATAACGTTATACGTTATATCGTAATGCTACATAACGTTATACGTTATATCGTAATGCTACATAACGTTATACGTTATATCGTAATGCTACATAACGTTATACGTTATATCGTAATGCTACATAACGTTATACGTAATATCGTAATGCTACATAACGTTGTACGATATATCTTAATGCTACATAACGTTATACGTTATATCGTAATGCTACATAACGTTATACGTTATATCGTAATGCTACATAACGTTATACGTTATACCGTAATGCTACATAACGTTATACGTTATATCGTAATGCTACATAACGTTATACGTTATATCGTAATGCTACATAACGTTATTCGTTATATCGTAATGCTACATAACGTTATACGTTATAACGTGTTACCATATCACGTTATACGTTATATCGTAATGCTACATATCGTTATACGTTATAACGTAATACTACATAACGTTATACGTTATAACGTAATGCTACATAACGTTATACGTTATATCGTAATGCTACATAACGTTATACGTTATATCGTAATGCTACATAACGTTATACGTTATATCGTAATGCTACATAACGTTATACGTTATATCGTAATGCTACATAACGTTATACGTTATATCGTAATGCTACATAACGTTATACGTAATATCGTAATGCTACCTAACGTTGTACGATATATCTTAATGATACATAACGTTATACGTTATATCGTAATGCTACATAACGTTATACGTTATATCGAAATGCTACATAACGTTATACGTTATATCGTAATGCTACATAACGTTATACGTTATATCGTAATGCTACATAACGTTATACGTTATAACGTGTTACCATATCACGTTATACGTTATATCGTAATGCTACATAACGTTATACGTTATAACGTAATGCCACATAACGTTATATGTTATATCGTAATGCTACATTACGTTATACGTTATATCGTAATGCTACATAACGCTATACGTTATATCGTAATACTACATAACGTTATACGTTATATCGTAATGCTACATAACGTTATACGTTATAACGTATTACCATATAACGTTATACGTTATATCGTAATACTACATAACGTTATACGTTATATCGTAATCCTACATAACGTTATACGTTACAACGTATTACCATATAACGTTATACGTTATATCGTAATGCTACATATCGTTATACGTTATAACGTAATACTACATAACGTTATACGTTATAACGTAATGCTACATAACGTTATACGTTATATCGTAATGCTACATAACGTTATACGTTATATCGTAATGCTACATAACGTTATACGTTATATCGTAATGCTACATAACGTTATGCGTTATATCGTAATGCTACATAACGTTATTCGTTATATCGTAATGCTACATAACGTTATACGTAATATCGTAATGCTACATAACGTTGTACGATATATCTTAATGCTACATAACGTTATACGTTATATCGTAATGCTACATAACGTTATACGTTATATCGTAATGCTACATAACGTTATACGTTATATCGTAATGCTACATAACGTTATACGTTATAACGTGTTACCATATCACGTTATACGTTATATCGTAATGCTACATAACGTTATACGTAATATCGTAATGCTACATAACGTTGTACGTTATTCCTTAATGCTAGATAACGTTATACGTTATATCGTAATGCTACATAACGTTATACGTTACATCGTAATGATACATAACGTTATACGTTATATCGTAATGCTACATAACGTTATACGTTATAACGTGTTACCATATCACGTTATACGTTATATCGTAATGCTACATATCGTTATACGTTATAACGTAATACTACATAACGTTATACGTTATAACGTAATACTACATAACGTTATACGTTATATCGTAATGCTACATAACGTTATACGTTATATCGTAATGCTACATAACGTTATGCGTTATATCGTAATGCTACATAACGTTATTCGTTATATCGTAATGCTACATAACGTTATACGTAATATCGTAATGCTACATAACGTTGTACGATATATCTTAATGCTACATAACGTTATACGTTATATCGTAATGCTACATAACGTTATACGTTATATCGTAATGCTACATAACGTTATACGTTATAACGTGTTACCATATCACGTTATACGTTATATCGTAATGCTACATAACGTTATACGTTATAACGTAATGCCACATAACGTTATATGTTATATCGTAATGCTACATTACGTTATACGTTATATCGTAATGCTACATAACGCTATACGTTATATCGTAATACTACATAACGTTATACGTTATATCGTAATGCTACATAACGTTATACGTTATAACGTATTACCATATAACGTTATACGTTATATCGTAATACTACATAACGTTATACGTTATATCGTAATCCTACATAACGTTATACGTTATAACGTAATACTACATAACGTTATACGTTATAACGTAATGCTACATAACGTTATACGTTATATCGTAATGCTACATAACGTTATACGTTATATCGTAATGCTACATAACGTTATACGTTATATCGTAATGCTACATAACGTTATGCGTTATATCGTAATGCTACATAACGTTATTCGTTATATCGTAATGCTACATAACGTTATACGTAATATCGTAATGCTACATAACGTTGTACGATATATCTTAATGCTACATAACGTTATACGTTATATCGTAATGCTACATAACGTTATACGTTATATCGTAATGCTACATAACGTTATACGTTATATCGTAATGCTACATAACGTTATACGTTATAACGTGTTACCATATCACGTTATACGTTATATCGTAATGCTACATATCGTTATACGTAATATCGTAATGCTACATAACGTTGTACGTTATTTCTTAATGCTAGATAACGTTATACGTTATATCGTAATGCTACATAACGTTATACGTTACATCGTAATGATACATAACGTTATACGTTATATCGTAATGCTACATAACGTTATACGTTATAACGTGTTACCATATCACGTTATACGTTATATCGTAATGCTACATATCGTTATACGTTATAACGTAATACTACATAACGTTATACGTTATAACGTAATACTACATAACGTTATACGTTATATCGTAATGCTACATAACGTTATACGTTATATCGTAATGCTACATAACGTTATACGTTATATCGTAATGCTACATAACGTTATACGTTATATCGTAATGCTACATAACGTTATACGTTATATCGTAATGCTATATAACGTTATACGTAATACCGTGTCGCCATATCACGTTATACGTTATATCGTAATGCTACATATCGTTATACGTTATAACGTAATACTACATAACGTTATACGTTATAACGTAATGCTACATAACGTTATACGTTATATCGTAATGCTACATAACGTTATACGTTATATCGTAATGCTACATAACGTTATACGTTATATCGTAATGCTACATAACGTTATACGTTATATCGTAATGCTACATAACGTTATACGTTATATCGTAATGCTACATAACGTTATACGTTATAACGTAATACTACATAACGTTATACGTTATATCGTAATGCTACATAACGTTATACGTTATAACGTATTACCATACAACGTTATACGTTATATCGTAATGCTACATAACGTTATACGTTATATCGTAATGCTACATAACGTTATACGTTATGTCGTAATGCTACATAACGTTATACGTTATATCGTAATGCTACATAACGTTATACGTTATAACGTGTTACCATATCACGTTATACGTTATATCGTAATGCTACATAACAATATACGTAATATCGTAATGCTACATAACGTTGTACGTTATTTCTTAATGCTAGATAACGTTATACGTTATATCGTAATGCTACATAACGTTATACGTTACATCGTAATGATACATAACGTTATACGTTATATCGTAATGCTACATAACGTTATACGTTATAACGTGTTACCATATCACGTTATACGTTATATCGTAATGCTACATATCGTTATACGTTATAACGTAATACTACATAACGTTATACGTTATAACGTAATACTACATAACGTTATACGTTATATCGTAATGCTACATAACGTTATACGTTATATCGTAATGCTACATAACGTTATACGTTATATCGTAATGCTACATAACGTTATACGTTATATCGTAATGCTACATAACGTTATACGTTATATCGTAATGCTACATAACGTTATACGTTATAACGTGTTACCATATCACGTTATACGTTATATCGTAATGTTACATATCGTTATACGTTATATCGTAATACTACATAACGTTATACGTTATAACGTAATGCTACATAACGTTATACGTTATATCGTAATGCTACATAACGTTATACGTTATATCGTAATGCTACATAACGTTATACGTTATATCGTAATGCTACATAACGTTATACGTTATATCGTAATGCTACATAACGTTATACGTTATATCGTAATGCTACATAACGTTATACGTTATATCGTAATGCTACATAACGTTATACGTAATATCGTAATGCTACATAACGTTGTACGATATATCTTAATGCTACATAACGTTATACGTTATATCGTAATGCTACATAACGTTATACGTTATATCGTAATGCTACATAACGTTATACGTTATATCGTAATGCTACATAACGTTATACGTTATATCGTAATGCTACATAACGTTATACGTTATAACGTAATACTATATAACGTTATACGTTATAACGTAATGCTACATAACGTTATACGTTATAACGTAATACTACATAACGTTATACGTTATAACGTAATACTACATAACGTTATACGTTATATCGTAATGCTACATAACGTTATACGTTATATCGTAACGCTACATAACGTTATACGTTATATCGTAATGCTACATAACGTTATACGTTATATCGTAATACTACATAACGTTATACGTTATAACGTAATGCTACATAACGTTATACGTTATATCGTAATGCTACATAACGTTATACGTTATATCGTAATGCTACATAACGTTATACGTTATATCGTAATGCTACATAACGTTATACGTTATATCGTAATGCTACATAACGTTATACGTTATATCGTAATGCTACATAACGTTATACGTAATATCGTAATGCTACATAACGTTGTACGATATATCTTAATGCTACATAACGTTATACGTTATATCGTAATGCTACATAACGTTATACGTTATAACGTAATGCTACATAACGTTATACGTTATATCGTAATGCTACATAACGTTATACGTTATATCGTAATGCTACATAACGTTATACGTTATAACGTAATACTATATAACGTTATACGTTATAACGTAATGCTACATAACGTTATACGTTACAACGTAATACTACATAACGTTATACGTTATAACGTAATACTACATAACGTTATACGTTATATCGTAATGCTACATAACGTTATACGTTATATCGTAATGCTACATAACGTTATACGTTATATCGTAATGCTACATAACGTTATACGTTATATCGTAATGCCACATAACGTTATACGTTATATCGTAATGCTATATAACGTTATACGTTATAACGTGTTACCATATCACGTTATACGTTATATCGTAATGCTACATATCGTTATACGTTATAACGTAATACTACATAACGTTATACGTTATAACGTAATACTACATAACGTTATACGTTATATCGTAATGCTACATAACGTTATACGTTATATCGTAATGCTACATAACGTTATGCGTTATATCGTAATGCTACATAACGTTATTCGTTATATCGTAATGCTACATAACGTTATACGTAATATCGTAATGCTACATAACGTTGTAAGATATATCTTAATGCTACATAACGTTATACGTTATATCGTAATGCTACATAACGTTATACGTTATATCGTAATGCTACATAACGTTATACGTTATAACGTGTTACCATATCACGTTATACGTTATATCGTAATGCTACATAACGTTATACGTAATATCGTAATGCTACATAACGTTGTACGTTATTTCTTAATGCTAGATAACGTTATACGTTATATCGTAATGCTACATAACGTTATACGTTACATCGTAATGATACATAACGTTATACGTTATATCGTAATGCTACATAACGTTATACGTTATAACGTATTACCATATCACGTTATACGTTATATCGTAATGCTACATATCGTTATACGTTATAACGTAATACTACATAACGTTATACGTTATAACGTAATACTACATAACGTTATACGTTATATCGTAATGCTACATAACGTTATACGTTATATCGTAATGCTACATAACGTTATACGTTATATCGTAATGCTACATAACGTTATACGTTATATCGTAATGCTACATAACGTTATACGTTATATCGTAATGCTATATAACGTTATACGTTATAACGTGTTACCATACCACGTTATACGTTATATCGTAATGCTACATATCGTTATACGTTATAACGTAATACTACATAACGTTATACGTTATAACGTAATGCTACATAACGTTATACGTTATATCGTAATGCTACATAACGTTATACGTTATATCGTAATGCTACATAACGTTATACGTTATATCGTAATGCTACATAACGTTATACGTTATATCGTAATGCTACATAACGTTATACGTTATATCGTAATGCTACATAACGTTATACGTTATAACGTAATACTACATAACGTTGTACGTTATATCGTAATGCTACATAACGTTATACGTTATAACGTATTACCATACAACGTTATACGTTATATCGTAATGCTACATAACGTTATACGTTATATCGTAATGCTACATAACGTTATACGTTATGTCGTAATGCTACATAACGTTATACGTTATAACGTGTTACCATATCACGTTATACGTTATATCGTAATGCTACATAACGTTATACGTAATATCGTAATGCTACATAACGTTGTACGTTATTTCTTAATGCTAGATAACGTTATACGTTATATCGTAATGCTACATAACGTTATACGTTACATCGTAATGATACATAACGTTATACGTTATATCGTAATGCTACATAACGTTATACGTTATAACGTGTTACCATATCACGTTATACGTTATATCGTAATGCTACATATCGTTATACGTTATAACGTAATACTACATAACGTTATACGTTATAACGTAATACTACATAACGTTATACGTTATATCGTAATGCTACATAACGTTATACGTTATATCGTAATGCTACATAACGTTATACGTTATATCGTAATGCTACATAACGTTATACGTTATATCGTAATGCTACATAACGTTATACGTTATATCGTAATGCTACATAACGTTATACGTTATAACGTGTTACCATATCACGTTATACGTTATATCGTAATGTTACATATCGTTATACGTTATATCGTAATACTACATAACGTTATACGTTATAACGTAATGCTACATAACGTTATACGTTATATCGTAATGCTACATAACGTTATACGTTATATCGTAATGCTACATAACGTTATACGTTATATCGTAATGCTACATAACGTTATACGTTATATCGTAATGCTACATAACGTTATACGTTATATCGTAATGCTACATAACGTTATACGTAATATCGTAATGCTACATAACGTTGTACGATATATCTTAATGCTACATAACGTTATACGTTATATCGTAATGCTACATAACGTTATACGTTATATCGTAATGCTACATAACGTTATACGTTATATCGTAATGCTACATAACGTTATACGTTATATCGTAATGCTACATAACGTTATACGTTATAACGTGTTACCATATTACGTTATACGTTATATCGTAATGCTACATATCGTTATACGTTATAACGTAATACTATATAACGTTATACGTTATAACGTAATGCTACATAACGTTATACGTTATATCGTAATGCTACATAACGTTATACGTTATAACGTAATACTACATAACGTTATACGTTATAACGTAATACTACATATGTTATACGTTATATCGTAATGCTACATAACGTTATACGTTATATCGTAATGCTACGTAACGTTATACGTTATAACGTATTACCATACAACGTTATACGTTATATCGTAATGCTACATAACGTTATACGTTATATCGTAATGCTACATAACGTTATACGTTATGTCGTAATGCTACATAACGTTATACGTTATATCGTAATGCTACATAACGTTATACGTTATAACGTGTTACCATATCACGTTATACGTTATATCGTAATGCTACATAACGTTATACGTAATATCGTAATGCTACATAACGTTGTACGTTATTTCTTAATGCTAGATAACGTTATACGTTATATCGTAATGCTACATAACGTTATACGTTACATCGTAATGATACATAACGTTATACGTTATATCGTAATGCTACATAACGTTATACGTTATAACGTGTTAACATATCACGTTATACGTTATATCGTAATGCTACATATCGTTATACGTTATAACGTAATACTACATAACGTTATACGTTATAACGTAATACTACATAACGTTATACGTTATATCGTAATGCTACATAACGTTATACGTTATATCGTAATGCTACATAACGTTATACGTTATATCGTAATGCTACATAACGTTATACGTTATATCGTAATGCTACATAACGTTATACGTTATATCGTAATGCTATATAACGTTATACGTTATAACGTGTTACCATATCACGTTATACGTTATATCGTAATGCTACATATCGTTATACGTTATAACGTAATACTACATAACGTTATACGTTATAACGTAATGCTACATAACGTTATACGTTATATCGTAATGCTACAAAACGTTATACGTTATATCGTAATGCTACATAACGTTATACGTTATATCGTAATGCTACATAACGTTATACGTTATATCGTAATGCTACATAACGTTATACGTTATATCGTAATGCTACATAACGTTATACGTTATAACGTAATACTACATAACGTTATACGTTATATCGTAATGCTACATAACGTTATACGTTATAACGTATTACCATACAACGTTATACGTTATATCGTAATGCTACATAACGTTATACGTAATATCGTAATGCTACATAACGTTATACGTTATGTCGTAATGCTACATAACGTTATACGTTATAACGTGTTACCATATCACGTTATACGTTATATCGTAATGCTACATAACGTTATACGTAATATCGTAATGCTACATAACGTTGTACGTTATTTCTTAATGCTAGATAACGTTATACGTTATATCGTAATGCTACATAACGTTATACGTTACATCGTAATGATACATAACGTTATACGTTATATCGTATTGCTACATAACGTTATACGTTATAACGTGTTACCATATCACGTTATACGTTATATCGTAATGCTACATATCGTTATACGTTATAACGTAATACTACATAACGTTATACGTTATAACGTAATACTACATAACGTTATACGTTATATCGTAATGCTACATAACGTTATACGTTATATCGTAATGCTACATAACGTTATACGTTATATCGTAATGCTACATAACGTTATACGTTATATCGTAATGCTACATAACGTTATACGTTATATCGTAATGCTACATAACGTTATACGTTATAACGTGTTACCATATCACGTTATACGTTATATCGTAATGTTACATATCGTTATACGTTATATCGTAATACTACATAACGTTATACGTTATAACGTAATGCTACATAACGTTATACGTTATATCGTAATGCTACATAACGTTATACGTTATATCGTAATGCTACATAACGTTATACGTTATATCGTGATGCTACATAACGTTATACGTTATATCGTAATGCTACATAACGTTATACGTTATATCGTAATGCTACATAACGTTATACGTAATATCGTAATGCTACATAACGTTGTACGATATATCTTAATGCTACATAACGTTATACGTTATATCGTAATGCTACATAACGTTATACGTTATATCGTAATGCTACATAACGTTATACGTTATATCGTAATGCTACATAACGTTATACGTTATATCGTAATGCTACATAACGTTATACGTCATAACGTGTTACCATATTACGTTATACGTTATATCGTAATGCTACATATCGTTATACGTTATAACGTAATACTATATAACGTTATACGTTATAACGTAATGCTACATAACGTTATACGTTATATCGTAATGCTACATAACGTTATACGTTATAACGTAATACTACATAACGTTATACGTTATAACGTAATACTACATATGTTATACGTTATATCGTAATGCTACATAACGTTATACGTTATATCGTAATGCTACATAACGTTATACGTTATAACGTATTACCATACAACGTTATACGTTATATCGTAATGCTACATAACGTTATACGTTATATCGTAATGCTACATAACGTTATACGTTATGTCGTAATGCTACATAACGTTATACGTTATATCGTAATGCTACATAACGTTATACGTTATAACGTGTTACCATATCACGTTATACGTTATATCGTAATGCTACATAACGTTATACGTAATATCGTAATGCTACATAACGTTGTACGTTATTTCTTAATGCTAGATAACGTTATACGTTATATCGTAATGCTACATAACGTTATACGTTACATCGTAATGATACATAACGTTATACGTTATATCGTAATGCTACATAACGTTATACGTTATAACGTGTTAACATATCACGTTATACGTTATATCGTAATGCTACATATCGTTATACGTTATAACGTAATACTACATAACGTTATACGTTATAACGTAATACTACATAACGTTATACGTTATATCGTAATGCTACATAACGTTATACGTTATATCGTAATGCTACATAACGTTATACGTTGTATCGTAATGCTACATAACGTTATACGTTATATCGTAATGCTACATAACGTTATACGTTATATCGTAATGCTACATAACGTTATACGTTATAACGTGTTACCATATCACGTTATACGTTACATCGTAATGTTACATATCGTTATACGTTATATCGTAATACTACATAACGTTATACGTTATAACGTAATACTACATAACGTTATACGTTATATCGTAATGCTACATAACGTTATACGTTATATCGTAATGCTACATAACGTTATACGTTATATCGTAATGCTACATAACGTTATACGTTATAACGTATTACCATACAACGTTATACGTTATATCGTAATGCTACATGACGTTATACGATATATCGTAATGCTACATAACGTTATACGTTATGTCGTAATGCTACATAACGTTATACGTTATGTCGTAATGCTACATAACGTTATACGTTATATCGTAATGCTACATAACGTTATACGTTATAACGTGTTACCATATCACGTTATACGTTATATCGTAATGCTACATAACGTTATACGTAATATCGTAATGCTACATAACGTTGTACGTTATTTCTTAATGCTACATGACGTTATACGATATATCGTAATGCTACATAACGTTATACGTTATGTCGTAATGCTACATAACGTTATACGTTATGTCGTAATGCTACATAACGTTATACGTTATATCGTAATGCTACATAACGTTATACGTTATAACGTGTTACCATATCACGTTATACGTTATATCGTAATGCTACATAACGTTATACGTAATATCGTAATGCTACATAACGTTGTACGTTATTTCTTAATGCTAGATAACGTTATACGTTATATCGTAATGTTACATAACGTTATACGTTACATCGTAATGATACATAACGTTATACGTTATATCGTAATGCTACATAACGTTATACGTTATAACGTGTTAACATATCACGTTATACGTTATATCGTAATGCTACATATCGTTATACGTTATAACGTAATACTACATAACGTTATACGTTATAACGTAATACTACATAACGTTATACGTTATATCGTAATGCTACATAACGTTATACGTTATATCGTAATGCTACATAACGTTATACGTTGTATCGTAATGCTACATAACGTTATACGTTATATCGTAATGCTACATAACGTTATACGTTATATCGTAATGCTACATAACGTTATACGTTATAACGTGTTACCATATCACGTTATACGTTACATCGTAATGTTACATATCGTTATACGTTATATCGTAATACTACATAACGTTATACGTTATAACGTAATACTACATAACGTTATACGTTATATCGTAATGCTACATAACGTTATACGTTATATCGTAATGCTACATAACGTTATACGTTATATCGTAATGCTACATAACGTTATACGTTATAACGTATTACCATACAACGTTATACGTTATATCGTAATGCTACATAACGTTATACGATATATCGTAATGCTACATAACGTTATACGTTATGTCGTAATGCTACATAACGTTATACGTTATATCGTAATGCTACATAACGTTATACGTTATAACGTGTTACCATATCACGTTATACGTTATATCGTAATGCTACATAACGTTATACGTAATATCGTAATGCTACATAACGTTGTACGTTATTTCTTAATGCTAGATAACGTTATACGTTATATCGTAATGCTACATAACGTTATACGTTACATCGTAATGATACATAACGTTATACGTTATATCGTAATGCTACATAACGTTATACGTTATAACGTGTTACCATATCACGTTATACGTTATATCGTAATGCTACATATCGTTATACGTTATAACGTAATACTACATAACGTTATACGTTATAACGTAATACTACATAACGTTATACGTTATATCGTAATGCTACATATCGTTATACGTTATATCGTAATACTACATAACGTTATACGTTATAACGTAATACTACATAACGTTATACGTTATATCGTAATGCTACATAACGTTATACGTTATAACGTAATGCTACATAACGTTATACGTTATATCGTAATGCTACATAACGTTATACGTTATATCGTAATGCTACATAACGTTATACGTTATATCGTAATGCTACATAACGTTATGCGTTATATCGTAATGCTACATAACGTTATTCGTTATATCGTAATGCTACATAACGTTATACGTAATATCGTAATGCTACATAACGTTGTACGATATATCTTAATGCTACATAACGTTATACGTTATATCGTAATGCTACATAACGTTATACGTTATATCGTAATGCTACATAACGTTATACGTTATATCGTAATGCTACATAACGTTATACGTTATAACGTGTTACCATATCACGTTATACGTTATATCGTAATGCTACATATCGTTATACGTAATATCGTAATGCTACATAACGTTGTACGTTATTTCTTAATGCTAGATAACGTTATACGTTATATCGTAATGCTACATAACGTTATACGTTACATCGTAATGATACATAACGTTATACGTTATATCGTAATGCTACATAACGTTATACGTTATAACGTGTTACCATATCACGTTATACGTTATATCGTAATGCTACATATCGTTATACGTTATAACGTAATACTACATAACGTTATACGTTATAACGTAATACTACATAACGTTATACGTTATATCGTAATGCTACATAACGTTATACGTTATATCGTAATGCTACATAACGTTATACGTTATATCGTAATGCTACATAACGTTATACGTTATATCGTAATGCTACATAACGTTATACGTTATATCGTAATGCTATATAACGTTATACGTAATACCGTGTCGCCATATCACGTTATACGTTATATCGTAATGCTACATATCGTTATACGTTATAACGTAATACTACATAACGTTATACGTTATAACGTAATGCTACATAACGTTATACGTTATATCGTAATGCTACATAACGTTATACGTTATATCGTAATGCTACATAACGTTATACGTTATATCGTAATGCTACATAACGTTATACGTTATATGGTAATGCTACATAACGTTATACGTTATATCGTAATGCTACATAACGTTATACGTTATAACGTAATACTACATAACGTTATACGTTATATCGTAATGCTACATAACGTTATACGTTATAACGTATTACCATACAACGTTATACGTTATATCGTAATGCTACATAACGTTATACGTTATATCGTAATGCTACATAACGTTATACGTTATGTCGTAATGCTACATAACGTTATACGTTATATCGTAATGCTACATAACGTTATACGTTATAACGTGTTACCATATCACGTTATACGTTATATCGTAATGCTACATAACGTTATACGTAATATCGTAATGCTACATAACGTTGTACGTTATTTCTTAATGCTAGATAACGTTATACGTTATATCGTAATGCTACATAACGTTATACGTTACATCGTAATGATACATAACGTTATACGTTATATCGTAATGCTACATAACGTTATACGTTATAACGTGTTACCATATCACGTTATACGTTATATCGTAATGCTACATATCGTTATACGTTATAACGTAATACTACATAACGTTATACGTTATAACGTAATACTACATAACGTTATACGTTATATCGTAATGCTACATAACGTTATACGTTATATCGTAATGCTACATAACGTTATACGTTATATCGTAATGCTACATAACGTTATACGTTATAACGTGTTACCATATCACGTTATACGTTATATCGTAATGTTACATATCGTTATACGTTATATCGTAATACTACATAACGTTATACGTTATAACGTAATGCTACATAACGTTATACGTTATATCGTAATGCTACATAACGTTATACGTTATATCGTAATGCTACATAACGTTATACGTTATATCGTAATGCTACATAACGTTATACGTTATATCGTAATGCTACATAACGTTATACGTTATATCGTAATGCTACATAACGTTATACGTAATATCGTAATGCTACATAACGTTGTACGATATATCTTAATGCTACATAACGTTATACGTTATATCGTAATGCTACATAACGTTATACGTTATATCGTAATGCTACATAACGTTATACGTTATATCGTAATGCTACATAACGTTATACGTTATATCGTAATGCTACATAACGTTATACGTTATAACGTAATACTATATAACGTTATACGTTATAACGTAATGCTACATAACGTTATACGTTATAACGTAATACTACATAACGTTATACGTAATAACGTAATACTACATAACGTTATACGTTATATCGTAATGCTACATAACGTTATACGTTATATCGTAATGCTACATAACGTTATACGTTATATCGTAATGCTACATAACGTTATACGTTATATCGTAATACTACATAACGTTATACGTTATAACGTAATGCTACATAACGTTATACGTTATATCGTAATGCTACATAACGTTATACGTTATATCGTAATGCTACATAACGTTATACGTTATATCGTAATGCTACATAACGTTATACGTTATATCGTAATGCTACATAACGTTATACGTTATATCGTAATGCTACATAACGTTATACGTAATATCGTAATGCTACATAGCGTTGTACGATATATCTTAATGCTACATAACGTTATACGTTATATCGTAATGCTACATAACGTTATACGTTATATCGTAATGCTACATAACGTTATACGTTATATCGTAATGCTACATAACGTTATACGTTATATCGTAATGCTACATAACGTTATACGTTATAACGTAATACTATATAACGTTATACGTTATAACGTAATGCTACATAACGTTATACGTTATAACGTAATACTACATAACGTTATACGTTATAACGTAATACTACATAACGTTATACGTTATATCGTAATGCTACATAACGTTATACGTTATATCGTAATGCTACATAACGTTATACGTTATAACGTAATACTACATAACGTTATACGTTATATCGTAATGCCACATAACGTTATACGTTATATCGTAATGCTATATAACGTTATACGTTATAACGTGTTACCATATCACGTTATACGTTATATCGTAATGCTACATATCGTTATACGTTATAACGTAATACTACATAACGTTATACGTTATAACGTAATACTACATAACGTTATACGTTATATCGTAATGCTACATAACGTTATACGTTATATCGTAATGCTACATAACGTTATGCGTTATATCGTAATGCTACATAACGTTATTCGTTATATCGTAATGCTACATAACGTTATACGTAATATCGTAATGCTACATAACGTTGTAAGATATATCTTAATGCTACATAACGTTATACGTTATATCGTAATGCTACATAACGTTATACGTTATATCGTAATGCTACATAACGTTATACGTTATAACGTGTTACCATATCACGTTATACGTTATATCGTAATGCTACATAACGTTATACGTAATATCGTAATGCTACATAACGTTGTACGTTATTTCTTAATGCTAGATAACGTTATACGTTATATCGTAATGCTACATAACGTTATACGTTACATCGTAATGATACATAACGTTATACGTTATATCGTAATGCTACATAACGTTATACGTTATAACGTATTACCATATCACGTTATACGTTATATCGTAATGCTACATATCGTTATACGTTATAACGTAATACTACATAACGTTATACGTTATAACGTAATACTACATAACGTTATACGTTATATCGTAATGCTACATAACGTTATACGTTATATCGTAATGCTACATAACGTTATACGTTATATCGTAATGCTACATAACGTTATACGTTATATCGTAATGCTACATAACGTTATACGTTATATCGTAATGCTACATAACGTTATACGTTATGTCGTAATGCTACATAACGTTATACGTTATAACGTGTTACCATATCACGTTATACGTTATATCGTAATGCTACATAACGTTATACGTAATATCGTAATGCTACATAACGTTGTACGTTATTTCTTAATGCTAGATAACGTTATACGTTATATCGTAATGCTACATAACGTTATACGTTACATCGTAATGATACATAACGTTATACGTTATATCGTAATGCTACATAACGTTATACGTTATAACGTGTTACCATATCACGTTATACGTTATATCGTAATGCTACATATCGTTATACGTTATAACGTAATACTACATAACGTTATACGTTATATCGTAATGCTACATAACGTTATACGTTATAACGTGTTACCATATCACGATATACGTTATATCGTAATGCTACATATCGTTATACGTTATAACGTAATACTACATAACGTTATACGTTATAACGTAATACTACATAACGTTATACGTTATATCGTAATGCTACATAACGTTATACGTTATAACGTAATACTACATAACGTTATACGTTATATCGTAATGCTACATAACGTTATACGTTATATCGTAATGCTACATAACGTTATACGTTATATCGTAATGCTACATAACGTTATACGTTATATCGTAATGCTACATAACGTTATACGTTATATCGTAATGCTACATAACGTTATACGTTATAACGTGTTACCATATCACGTTATACGTTATATCGTAATGTTACATATCGTTATACGTTATATCGTAATACTACATAACGTTATACGTTATAACGTAATGCTACATAACGTTATACGTTATATCGTAATGCTACATAACGTTATACGTTATATCGTAATGCTACATAACGTTATACGTTATATCGTAATGCTACATAACGTTATACGTTATATCGTAATGCTACATAACGTTATACGTTATATCGTAATGCTACATAACGTTATACGTAATATCGTAATGCTACATAACGTTGTACGATATATCTTAATGCTACATAACGTTATACGTTATATCGTAATGCTACATAACGTTATACGTTATATCGTAATGCTACATAACGTTATACGTTATATCGTAATGCTACATAACGTTATACGTTATATCGTAATGCTACATAACGTTATACGTTATAACGTGTTACCATATTACGTTATACGTTATATCGTAATGCTACATATCGTTATACGTTATAACGTAATACTATATAACGTTATACGTTATAACGTAATGCTACATAACGTTATACGTTATATCGTAATGCTACATAACGTTATACGTTATAACGTAATACTACATAACGTTATACGTTATAACGTAATACTACATATGTTATACGTTATATCGTAATGCTACATAACGTTATACGTTATATCGTAATGCTACATAACGTTATACGTTATAACGTATTACCATACAACGTTATACGTTATATCGTAATGCTACATAACGTTATACGTTATATCGTAATGCTACATAACGTTATACGTTATGTCGTAATGCTACATAACGTTATACGTTATATCGTAATGCTACATAACGTTATACGTTATAACGTGTTACCATATCACGTTATACGTTATATCGTAATGCTACATAACGTTATACGTAATATCGTAATGCTACATAACGTTGTACGTTATTTCTTAATGCTAGATAACGTTATACGTTATATCGTAATGCTACATAACGTTATACGTTACATCGTAATGATACATAACGTTATACGTTATATCGTAATGCTACATAACGTTATACGTTATACGTGTTAACATATCACGTTATACGTTATATCGTAATGCTACATATCGTTATACGTTATAACGTAATACTACATAACGTTATACGTTATAACGTAATACTACATAACGTTATACGTTATATCGTAATGCCTACATAACGTTATACGTTATAACGTATTACCATATCACGTTATACGTTATATCGTAATGCTACATATCGTTATACGTTATAACGTAATACTACATAACGTTATACGTTATAACGTAATACTACATAACGTTATACGTTATATCGTAATGCCACATAACGTTATACGTATATCGTAATGCTATATAACGTTATACGTTATAACGTGTTACCATATCACGTTATACGTTATATCGTAATGCTACATATCGTTATACGTTATAACGTAATACTACATAACGTTATACGTTATAACGTAATTACTACATAACGTTATACGTTATATCGTAATGCTACATAACGTTATACGTTATATCGTAATGCTACATAACGTTATGCGTTATATCGTAATGCTACATAACGTTATTCGTTATATCGTAATGCTACATAACGTTATACGTAATATCGTAATGCTACATAACGTTGTAAGATATATCTTAATGCTACATAACGTTATACGTTATATCGTAATGCTACATAACGTTATACGTTATATCGTAATGCTACATAACGTTATACGTTATAACGTGTTACCATATCACGTTATACGTTATATCGTAATGCTACATAACGTTATACGTAATATCGTAATGCTACATAACGTTGTACGTTATTTCTTAATGCTAGATAACGTTATACGTTCTATCGTAATGCTACATAACGTTATACGTTACATCGTAATGATACATAACGTTATACGTTATATCGTAATGCTACATAACGTTATACGTTATAACGTATTACCATATCACGTTATACGTTATATCGTAATGCTACATATCGTTATACGTTATAACGTAATACTACATAACGTTATACGTTATAACGTAATACTACATAACGTTATACGTTATATCGTAATGCTACATAACGTTATACGTTATATCGTAATGCTACATAACGCTTATACGTTATATCGTAATGCTACATAACGTTATACGTTATATCGTAATGCTACATAACGTTATACGTTATATCGTAATGCTACATAACGTTATACGTTATGTCGTAATGCTACATAACGTTATACGTTATAACGTGTTACCATATCACGTTATACGTTATATCGTAATGCTACATAACGTTATACGTAATATCGTAATGCTACATAACGTTGTACGTTATTTCTTAATGCTAGATAACGTTATACGTTATATCGTAATGCTACATAACGTTATACGTTACATCGTAATGATACATAACGTTATACGTTATATCGTAATGCTACATAACGTTATACGTTATAACGTGTCTACCATATCACGTTATACGTTATATCGTAATGCTACATATCGTTATACGTTATAACGTAATACTACATAACGTTATACGTTATATCGTAATGCTACATAACGTTATACGTTATAACGTGTTACCATATCACGTTATACGTTATATCGTAATGCTACATATCGTTATACGTTATAACGTAATACTACATAACGTTATACGTTATAACGTAATACTACATAACGTTATACGTTATATCGTAATGCTACATAACGTTATACGTTATAACGTAATACTACATAACGTTATACGTTATATCGTAATGCTACATAACGTTATACGTTATATCGTAATGCTACATAACGTTATACGTTATATCGTAATGCTACATAACGTTATACGTTATATCGTAATGCTACATAACGTTATACGTATATCGTAATGCTACATAACGTTATACGTTATAACGTGTTACCATATCACGTTATACGTTATATCGTAATGTTACATATCGTTATACGTTATATCGTAATACTACATAACGTTATACGTTATAAACGTAATGCTACATAACGTTATACGTTATATCGTAATGCTACATAACGTTATACGTTATATCGTAATGCTACATAACGTTATACGTTATATCGTAATGCTACATAACGTTATACGTTATATCGTAATGCTACATAACGTTATACGTTATATCGTAATGCTACATAACGTTATACGTAATATCGTAATGCTACATAACGTTGTACGATATATCTTAATGCTACATAACGTTATACGTTATATCGTAATGCTACATAACGTTATACGTTATATCGTAATGCTACATAACGTTATACGTTATATCGTAATGCTACATAACGTTATACGTTATATCGTAATGCTACATAACGTTATACGTTATAACGTGTTACCATATTACGTTATACGTTATATCGTAATGCTACATATCGTTATACGTTTATAACGTAATACTATATAACGTTATACGTTATAACGTAATGCTACATAACGTTATACGTTATATCGTAATGCTACATAACGTTATACGTTATAACGTAATACTACATAACGTTATACGTTATAACGTAATACTACCATATGTTATACGTTATATCGTAATGCTACATAACGTTATACGTTATATCGTAATGCTACATAACGTTATACGTTATAACGTATTACCATACAACGTTATACGTTATATCGTAATGCTACATAACGTTATACGTTATATCGTAATGCTACATAACGTTATACGTTATGTCGTAATGCTACATAACGTTATACGTTATATCGTAATGCTACATAACGTTATACGTTATAACGTGTTACCATATCACGTTATACGTTATATCGTAATGCTACATAACGTTATACGTAATATCGTAATGCTACATAACGTTGTACGTTATTTCTTAATGCTAGATAACGTTATACGTTATATCGTAATGCTACATAACGTTATACGTTACATCGTAATGATACATAACGTTATACGTTATATCGTAATGCTACATAACGTTATACGTTATAACGTGTTAACATATCACGTTATACGTTATATCGTAATGCTACATATCGTTATACGGTTATAACGTAATACTACATAACGTTATACGTTATAACGTAATACTACATAACGTTATACGTTATATCGTAATGCTACATAACGTTATACGTTATATCGTAATGCTACATAACGTTATACGTTGTATCGTAATGCTACATAACGTTATACGTTATATCGTAATGCTACATAACGTTATACGTTATATCGTAATGCTACATAACGTTATACGTTATAACGTGTTACCATATCACGTTATACGTTACATCGTAATGTTACATATCGTTATACGTTATATCGTAATACTACATAACGTTATACGTTATAACGTAATACTACATAACGTTATACGGTATATCGTAATGCTACATAACGTTATACGTTATATCGTAATGCTACATAACGTTATACGTTATATCGTAATGCTACATAACGTTATACGTTATAACGTATTACCATACAACGTTATACGTTATATCGTAATGCTACATGACGTTATACGATATATCGTAATGCTACATAACGTTATACGTTATGTCGTAATGCTACATAACGTTATACGTTATGTCGTAATGCTACATAACGTTATACGTTATATCGTAATGCTACATAACGTTATACGTTATAACGTGTTACCATATCACGTTATACGTTATATCGTAATGGCTACGATAACGTTATACGTAATATCGTAATGCTACATAACGTTGTACGTTATTTCTTAATGCTAGATAACGTTATACGTTATATCGTAATGCTACATAACGTTATACGTACATCGTAATGATACATAACGTTATACGTTATATCGTAATGCTACATAACGTTATACGTTATAACGTGTTAACATATCACGTTATACGTTATATCGTAATGCTACATATCGTTATACGTTATAACGTAATACTACATAACGTTATACGTTATACGTAATACTACATAACGTTATACGTTATATCGTAATGCTACATAACGTTATACGTTATATCGTAATGCTACATAACGTTATACGTTGTATCGAATGCTACATAACGTTATACGTTAATATCGTAATGCTACATAACGTTATACGTTATAACGTGTTACCATATCACGTTATACGTTACATCGTAATGTTACATATCGTTATACGTTATATCGTAATACTACATAACGTTATACGTTATAACGTAATACTACATAACGTTATACGTTATATCGTAATGCTACATAACGTTATACGTTATATCGTAATGCTACATAACGTTATACGTTATATCGTAATGCTACATAACGTTATACGTTATAACGTATTACCATACAACGTTATACGTTATATCGTAATGCTACATAACGTTATACGATATATCGTAATGCTACATAACGTTATACGTTATGTCGTAAATGCTACATAACGTTATACGTTATATCGTAATGCTACATAACGTTATACGTTATAACGTGTACCCATATCACGTTATACGTTATATCGTAATGCTACATAACGTTATACGTAATATCGTAATGCTACATAACGTTGTACGTTATTTCTTAATGCTAGATAACGTTATACGTTATATCGTAATGCTACATAACGTTATACGTTACATCGTAATGATACATAACGTTATACGTTATATCGTAATGCTACATAACGTTATACGTTATAACGTGTTACCATATCACGTTATACGTTATATCGTAATGCTACATATCGTTATACGTTATAACGTAACTACATAACGTTATACGTTATAACGTAATACTACATAACGTTATACGTTAGATCGTAATGCTACATAACGTTATACGTTATAACGTGTTACCATATCACGTTATACGTTATATCGTAATGTTACATATCGTTATACGTTATATCGTAATACTACATAACGTTATACGTTATAACGTAATACTACATAACGTTATACGTTATATCGTAATGCTACATAACGTTATACGTTATATCGTAATGCTACATAACGTTATACGTTACATCGTAATGATACATAACGTTATACGTTATATCGTAATGCTACATATCGTTATACGTTATATCGTAATACTACATAACGTTATACGTTATAACGTAATACTACATATCGTTATACGTTATATCGTAATACTACATAACGTTATACGTTATATCGTAATGCTACATAACGTTATACGTTATATCGTAATGCTACATAACGTTATACGTTATATCGTAATGCTACATAACGTTATACGTTATATCGTAATGCTACATAACGTTATTCGTTATATCGTAATCCTACATAACGTTATACGTTATAAACGTATTACCATACAACGTTATACGTTATATCGTAATGCTACATGACGTTATACGATATATCGTAATGCTACATAACGTTATACGTTATGTCGTAATGCTACATAACGTTATACGTTATGTCGTAATGCTACATAACGTTATACGTTATATCGTAATGCTACATAACGTTATACGTTATAACGTGTTACCATATCACGTTATACGTTATATCGTAATGCTACATAACGTTATACGTAATATCGTAATGCTACATAACGTTGTACGTTCTTTCTTAATGCTAGATAACGTTATACGTTATATCGTAATGCTACATAACGTTATACGTTACATCGTAATGATACATAACGTTATACGTTATATCGTAATGCTACATAACGTTATACGTTATAACGTGTTAACATATCACGTTATACGTTATATCGTAATGCTACATATCGTTATACGTTATAACGTAATACTACATAACGTTATACGTTATAACGTAATACTACAATAACGTTATACGTTATATCGTAATGCTACATAACGTTATACGTTATATCGTAATGCTACATAACGTTATACGTTGTATCGTAATGCTACATAACGTTATACGTTATATCGTAATGCTACATAACGTTATACGTTATAACGTTTTACCATATCACGTTATACGTTACATCGTAATGTTACATATCGTTATACGTTATATCGTAATACTACATAACGTTATACGTTATAACGTAATACTACATAACGTTATACGTTATATCGTAATGCTACATAACGTTATACGTTATATCGTAATGCTACATAACGTTATACGTTATATCGTAATGCTACATAACGTTATACGTTATAACGTATTACCATACAACGTTATACGTTATATCGTAATGCTACATAACGTTATACGATATATCGTAATGCTACATAACGTTATACGTTATGTCGTAATGCTACATAACGTTATACGTTATATCGTAATGCTACATAACGTTATACGTTATAACGTGTTACCATATCACGTTATACGTTATATCGTAATGCTACATAACGTTATACGTAATATCGTAATGCTACATAACGTTGTACGTTATTTCTTAATGCTAGATAACGTTATACGTTATATCGTAATGCTACATAACGTTATACGTTACATCGTATTGATACATAACGTTATACGTTATATCGTAATGCTACATAACGTTATACGTTATAACGTGTTACCATATCACGTTATACGTTATATCGTAATGCTACATATCGTTATACGTTATAACGTAATACTACATAACGTTATACGTTATAACGTAATACTACATAACGTTATACGTTATATCGTAATGCTAACATAACGTTATACGTTATAACGTGTTACCATATCACGTTATACGTTATATCGTAATGTTACATATCGTTATACGTTATATCGTAATACTACATAACGTTATACGTTATAACGTAATACTACATAACGTTATACGTTATATCGTAATGCTACATAACGTTATACGTTATATCGTAATGCTACATAACGTTATACGTTACATCGTAATGATACATAACGTTATACGTTATATCGTAATGCTACATATCGTTATACGTTATATCGTAATACTACATAACGTTATACGTTATAACGTAATACTACATATCGTTATACGTTATATCGTAATACTACATAACGTTATACGTTATATCGTAATGCTACATAACGTTATACGTTATATCGTAATGCTACATAACGTTATACGTTATATCGTAATGCTACATAACGTTATACGTTATATCGTAATGCTACATAACGTTATTCGTTATATCGTAATCCTACATAACGTTATACGTTACAACGTATTACCATATAACGTTATACGTTATATCTTAATGCTACATAACGTTATACGTTATAACGTAATACTACATAACGTTATACGATATAACGTAATACTACATAACGTTATACGTTATATCGTAATGCTACATAACGTTATACGTTATATCGTAATGGTACATAACGTTATACGTTATATCGTAATGCTACATAACGTTATGCGTTATATCGTAATGCTACATAACGTTATTCGTTATATCGTAATGCTACATAACGTTATACGTTATAACGTGTTACCATATCACGTTATACGTTATATCGTAATGCTACATATCGTTATACGTTATAACGTAATACTACATAACGTTATACGTTATAACGTAATGCTACATAACGTTATACGTTATATCGTAATGCTACATAACGTTATACGTTATATCGTAATGCTACATAACGTTATACGTTATATCGTAATGCTACATAACGTTATACGTTATATCGTAATGCTACATAACGTTATACGTTATATCGTAATGCTACATAACGTTATACGTAATATCGTAATGCTACATAACGTTGTACGATATATCTTAATGCTACATAACGTTATACGTTATATCGTAATGCTACATAACGTTATACGTTATATCGTAATGCTACATAACGTTATACGTTATATCGTAATGCTACATAACGTTATACGTTATATCGTAATGCTACATAACGTTATACGTTATATCGTAATGCTATATAACGTTATACGTTATAACGTGCTACCATATCACGTTATACGTTATATCGTAATGCTACATATCGTTATACGTTCTAACGTAATACTACATAACGTTATACGTTATAACGTAATACTACATAACGTTATACGTTATATCGTAATGCTACATAACGTTATACGTTATATCGTAATGCTACATAACGTTATACGTTATAACGTAATACTACATAACGTTATACGTTATATCGTAATGCTACATAACGTTATACGTTATATCGTAATGCTACATAACGTTATACGTTATATCGTAATGCTACATAACGTTATACGTTATAACGTGTTACCATATCACGTTATACGTTATATCGTAATGTTACATATCGTTATACGTTATATCGTAATACTACATAACGTTATACGTTATAACGTAATGCTACATAACGTTATACGTTATATCGTAATGCTACATAACGTTATACGTTATATCGTAATGCTACATAACGTTATACGTTATATCGTAATGCTACATAACGTTATACGTTATATCGTAATGCTACATAACGTTATACGTTATATCGTAATGCTACATAACGTTATACGTTATATCGTAATGCTACATAACGTTATACGTTATATCGTAATGCTACATAACGTTATACGTTATATCGTAATGCTACATAACGTTATACGTAATATCGTAATGCTACATAACGTTGTACGATATATCTTAATGCTACATAACGTTATACGTTATATCGTAATGCTACATAACGTTATACGTTATATCGTAATGCTACATAACGTTATACGTTATATCGTAATGCTACATAACGTTATACGTTATATCGTAATGCTATATAACGTTATACGTTATAACGTGTTACCATATCACGTTAAATACGTAATATGGTAACACGTTATAACGTATAACGTTATATAGCATTACGATATAACGTATAACGTTATGTAGCATTACGATATAACGTATAACGTTATGTAGCATTACGATATAACGTATAACGTTATGTAGCATTACGATATAACGTATAACGTTATGTAGCATTAAGATATATCGTACAACGTTATGTAGCATTACGATATTACGTATAACGTTATGTCAGCCATTACGATATAACGTATAACGTTATGTAGCATTACGATATAACGTATAACGTTATGCTAGCATTACGATATAACGTATAACGTTATGTAGCATTACGATATAACGTATAACGTTATGTAGCATTACGATACTAACGTATAACGTTATGTAGCATTACGATATAACGTATAACGTTATGTAGCATTACGATATAACGTATAACGTTATGTAGCATTACGATATAACGTATAACGTTATGTAGCATTACGTTATAACGTATAACGTTATGTAGTATTACGATATAACGTATAACCGATATGTAACATTACGATATAACGTATAACGTGATATGGTAACACGTTATAACGTATAACGATATGTAGCATACGATATAACGTATAACGTATGTAGCATTACGATATAACGTATAACGTTATGTAGCATACGATATAACGTATAACGTTATGTAGTTTCGTTATAACGTATAACGTTATGTAGCATTACGATATAACGTATAACGTTATGTAGCATTACGATATAACGTATAACGTTATGTAGTAATTACGTTATAACGTATAACGTTATGTAGTATTACGTTATAACGTATAACGATATGTAGCATACGATATAACGTATAACGTGATATGGTAGCACGTTATAACGTATACGTTATATAGCATTACGATAAACCGTATAACGTTATGTAGCATTACGATATAACGTATAACGTTATGTAGCATTACGATATAACGTATAACGTTATGTAGCATTACGATATAACGTATAACGTTAAGTAGGCATTACGATATAACGTATAACGTTATGTAGCATTAAGATATATCGTACAACGTTATGTAGCATTACGATATTACGTATAACGTTATGTAGCATTACGATATAACGTATAACGTTATGTAGCATTACGATATAACGTATAACGTTATGTAGCATTACGATATACCGTATAACGTTATGTAGCATTACGATATAACGTAAAACGTTATGTAGCATTACGATATAACGTATAACGTATGTAGCATTCCGTTATAACGTATAACGTTATGTAGTATTACGTTATAACGTATAACGATATGTAGCATTACGATATAACGTATAACGTGATCTGGTAACACGTTATAACGTTATAACGTTATGTAGCATTACGATATAACGAATAAACGTTATGTAGCATTACGATATAACGCATAACGTTATGTAGCATTACGATATAAACGTATAACGTTATGTACCCATTACGATATAACGTATAACGTTATGTAGCATTACGATATAACGTATAACGTTATGTAGTATTACGTTATATCGTATAACGTTATGTAGTATTACGTTTATAACGTATAACGTTATGTAGCATTAAGATATAACGTATAACGTTATATGGTAATACGTTGTAACGTATAACGTTATGTAGGATTCGATATAACGAAATAACGTTATGTAGCATTACGATATAACGTATAACGTTATGTAGCATTACGATATAACGTATAACGTTATGTAGCATTACGATATAACGTATAACGATATGTAGCATTACGATATAACGAATAACGTTATGTAGTATTACGATATAACGTCTAACGATATGTAGTATTACGTTATAACGTATAACGTTATGTAGTATTACGATATAACGTATAACGATATGTAGCATTACGATATAACGTATAACGTTATGTATCATTACGATGTAACGTATAACGTTATGTAGCATTACGATATAACGTATACGTATGTAGCATTACGATATAACCGAATAACGTTATGTAGTATTACGTTATAACGTATCAACGTTATGTAGTATTACGATATAACGTATAACGATATGTAACATTACGATATAACGTATAACGTGATATGGTAACACGTTATAACGTATAACGTTATGTAGCATTACGATATCACGTATAACGTTATGTAGTATTACGTTATAACGTATAACGTTATGTAGTATTACGTTATAACGATAACGATATGTAGCATTCCGATATAACGTATAACGTGATATGGTAACCACGTTATAACGTATAACGTTATGTAGCATTACGCTATAACGTATAACGTTATGTATCAATACGATGTAACGTATAACGTTATGTAGCATTACGATATAACGTATAACGTTATCTAGCATTAAGAAATAAAGTACAACGTTATGTAGCATTACGATATTACGTATAACGTTATGTAGCATTACGATATAACGTATAACGTGCTATGGTAACACGTTATAACGTATAACGTTATGTAGCATTACGATATAACGTATAACGTTATGTAGCATTACGACATAACGTATAACGTTATGTAGCATTACGATATATCGTAGTCAACGTTATGTAGCATTACGATATAACGTATAACGTTGTCTGGTAATCCGTTATAACGTATACGTTATGTAGCATTACGATATAACGTATAACGTTAAGTAGCATTACGATATAAACGTATAACGTTATGTAGCATTACGATATAACGTATAACGTTATGTAGTATACGTTATAACGTATAACGTTATGTAGTATTACCGATATAACGTATAACGATATGAAACATTACGATGTAACGTATAACGTGATATGGTAAAACGTTATAACGTATAACGTTATGTAGCATTACGATATAACGTATAACGTTATGTAGCATTACGATACAACGTATAACGTTATGTAGCATTACGATATAACGTATAACGTTATGTAGCATTACGATATAACGTATAACGTTATGTAGTATTACGTTATAACGTATAACGTTATGTAGTATTACGTTATAACGTATAACGATATGTAGCATTACGATATAAGTATAACGTGACTATGTTAACCACGTTATAACGTATAACGTTATGTAGCATTACGATATAACGTATAACGTTATGTATCATACGATGTAACGTATAACGTTATGTAGCATTACGATATAACGTATAACGTTATCTAGCACTTAAGAAATACGTACAACGTTATGTAGCATTACGATATTACCGTATAACGTTATGTAGCATTACGATATAACGTATAACGTGATATGGTAACACGTTATAACGTATAACGTATGTAGCATTACGATATAACGTATAACGTTATGTAGCATTACGACATAACGTATAACGTTATGTAGCATTACGACATAACGTATAACGTTATGTAGCATTACGATATATCGTAATAACGTCATGTAGCATTACGATATAACGTATAAACGTTGTATGGTAATACGTTATAACGTATAACGTTATGTAGGATACGATATAACGAACTAACGTTATGTAGCATTACGATATAACGTATAACGTTATGTAGCATTACGATATAACGTATAACGTTATGTAGCATTACGATATAACGTATAACGTTATGTAGCATTACGATATAACGTATAACGTTATGTAGTATTACGATATAACGTATAACGATATGTAGTATTACGTTATAACGTATAACCGTTATGTAGTATTACGATATAACGTATAACGATATGTAGCATTACGATATAACGTATAACGTTATGTATCTTACGATGTAACGTATAACGTTATGTAGCATTACGATATAAACGTATAACGTTATGTAGCATTACGATATAACGTATAACGTTATGTAGTATTACGTTATAACGTATAACGTTATGTAGTATTACGATATAACGTATAAACGATATGTAACATTACGATATAACGTATAACGTGATATGGTAACACGTTATAACGTATACAGTTATGTAGCATTACGATATAACGTATAACGTTATGTAGTATTCCGTTATACGTATAACGTTATGTAGTATTACGTTATAACGTATAACGATATGTAGCATTACGATATAACGTATAACGTGATATGGTAACACGTATCACGTATAACGTTATGTAGCCTTACGATATAACGTATAACGTTATGTATCATTACGATGTAACGTATAACGTTATGTAGCATTACGATATAACGTATAACGTTATCTAGCATTAAGAAATAACGTACAACGTTATGTAGCATTACGATATATACGTAAACCGTTAAGTAGCATTACGATATAACGTATAACGTGATATGGTAACACGTTATAACGTATAACGTTATGTAGCATTACGATATAACGTATAACGTTATGTAGCATTACGACATAACGTATAACGTTATGTAGCATTACGATATATCGTATAACGTTATGTAGCAATACGATATAACGTATAACGTTGTATGGTAATACGTTATAACGTATAACGTTATGTAGCATTACGATATAACGTATAAACGTTATGTAGCATTACGATATAACGTATAACGTTATGTAGCATTACGATCTAACGTATACCGTTATGTAGTATTACGTTATAACGGTATAACGTTATGTAGTATTACGATATAACGTATAACGATATGTAACATTACGATGTACAGTATAACGTGATATGGTACACGTTATAACGTATAACGTATGTAGCATTACGATATAACGTATAACGTTATGTAGCATTACGATACAACGTATAACCGTTATGTAGCATTACGATATAACGTATAACGTTATGTAGCATTACGATATAACGTATAACGTGATGTAGTATTACGTTATAACGTATAACGTTATGTAGTATTACGTTATACGTTATAACCGATATGTAGCATTACGATATCACGTATAACGTGATATGTTAACACGATATAACGTATAACGTTATGTAGCATTACGATATAACGTATAACGTTATGTATCATTACGATGTAACGTATAACGTTATGTAGCATTACGATAAACGTATAACGTTATCTAGCATTAAGAAATAACGTACAACGTTAAGTAGCATTACGATATTACGTATAACGTTATGTAGCATACGAATATAACGTATAACGTGATATGGTAACACGTTATAACGTATAACGTTATGTAGCATTACGATATACCGGTATAACGTTATGTAGCATTACCGACATAACGTAATAACGTTATGTAGCATTACGACATAACGTATAACGTTATGTCGCATTACGATATATCGTATAACGTCCTGTAGCATTACGATATACGTATACGTTGTATGGTAATACGTTTATAACGTATAACGTTATGTAGCATTACGATATAACGTATAACGTTATGGTAGCATTACGATATAACGTATAACGTATGTAGCATTACGATATAACGTATAACGTTATGTAGTATTACGTTATAACGTATAACGTTATGTAGTATTACGATATAACGTATAACGATATGTAACATTACGAGTAACGTATAACGTGATATGGTAACACGTTATAACGTATAACGTTATGTAGCATTACGATATAACGTATAACGTTATGTAGCATTACGATATAACGTATAACGTTATGTAGCATTACGATACAACGTATAACGTATGTAGCATTACGATATAACGTATAACGTTATGTAGCATTACGATATAACGTATACCGTTAGTAGTATTACGTTATAACGTATAACGTTATGTAGTATTACGTTATAACGTATAACGATATGTAGCATTACGATATAACGTATAACGTGATATGTTAACACGTTATAACGTATAACGTTATGTAGCATTACGATATAACGTATACGTTATGTATCATTACGATGTAACGTATAACGTTATGTAGCATTACGATATACCGTATAACGTTATCTAGCATTAAGAAATAACGTACAACGTTATGTAGCATTACGATATTACGTATAACGTTATGTAGCATTACGATATAACGTATAACGTGATATGGTAACACGTTATAACGTATAACGTTATGTAGCATTACGATATAAACGTATAACGTTATGTAGCATTACGACATAACGTATAACGTTATGTAGCATTACGAACATAACGTATAACGTATGTAGCATTACGATATAACGTATAACGTTGTATGGTAATACGTTCTAACGTATAACGTTATGTAGCATTACGATATAACGTATAACGTTATGTAGCATTACGATATAACGTATAACATATGTAGTATTACGTTATAACGTATAACGTTATGTAGAATTACGTTATAACGTATAACGTTATGTAGCATTACGATATAACGTATACCGTTATGTAGCATTACGTTATAACGTATAACGTTATCTAGTATTACGTTATAACGTATAACGATATGTAGCATTACGATATAACGTATAACGTAATATGGTAACACGTTATAACGTACTAACGTTATGTAGCATTACGATATAACGTATAACGTATGTAGCATACGATATAACGTATAACGTTATGTAGCATTACGATATAACGTATAACGTTATGTAGCCATTACGATATAACGTATAACGTTATGTAGCCTTAAGATATATCGTACAACGTTATGTAGCATTACGATATTACGTCTAACGTTATGTAGCATTACGATATAACGTATAACGTTATGTAGCCATACGATATAACGTATAACGTTATGTAGCATTACGATATAACGTATAACGTTATGTAGCCATTACGATATAACGTATAACGTTATGTAGCATTACGATATAACGTATAACGTTATGTAGCATTACGTTATAACGTATAACGTTATGTAGTATTACGATATAAACGTATAACGATATGTAACATTACGATATAACGTATAAACGTGATATGGTAACACGTTATAACGTATAACGTTATGTAGCATTACGATATAACCGTATAACGTTATGTAGCATTACGATATACCGTATAACGTTATGTAGCATTACGATATAACGTATAACGTTAATGTAGCATACGATATAACGTATAACGTTATGTAGCATTACGATATAACGTATAACGTTATGTAGTATTACGTTATAACGTATAACGTTATGTAGCATTACGATATAACGTATAACGTTATGTAGTATTACGTTATAACGTATAACGTTATGTAGTATTACGTTATAACGTATAACGATATGTAGCATTACGATATAACGTATAACGTGATATGGTAACACGTTATAACGTATAACGTTATGTAGCATTACGATATAACGTATAACGTTATGTAGTATTACGTTATAACGTATAACGATATGTAGCATTACGATATAACGTATAACGTGATATGGTAACACGTTATAACGTATAACGCTTATGTAGCATTACGATATAACGTATAACGTTATGTATCATTACGATGTAACGTATAACGTTATGTAGCATTACGATATAACGTATAACGTTATCTAGCATTAAGAAATAACGTACAACGTTATGTAGCATTACGATATTACGTATAACGTTATGTAGCATTACGATATAACGTATAACGTGATATGGTAACACGTTATAACGTATAACGTTATGTAGCATTACGACATAACGTATAACGTTATGTAGCATTACGATATAACGTATAACGTTATGTAGCATTACGATATAACGTATAACGTTATGTAGCCTTACGATATAACGTATAACGTTATGTAGCATTACGATATAACGTATAACGTTATGTAGCATTACGATATAACGGTATAACGTTATGTAGTATTACGTTATAACGTATAACGTTATGTAGTATTACGTTATAACGTATAACGATATGTAGCATTACGATATAACGTATAACGTGATATGGTAATACGTTATAACGTATAACGTTATGTAGCATTACGATATAACGTATAACGTTATGTATCATTACGATGGTAACGTATAACGTTATGTAGCATTACGATATACGTATAACGTTATCTAGCATTAAGAAATAACGTACAACGTTATGTAGCATTACGATATTACGTATAACGTTATGTAGCATTACGATATAACGTATAACGTGATATGGTAACACGTTATAACGTATAACGTTATGTAGCATTACCGATATAACGTATAACGTTATGTAGCATTTACGATATAACGTATAACGTTATGTAGCATTAAGATATATCTTACAACGTTATGTAGCATTACGATATTACGTATAACGTTATGTAGCATTACGATATAAACGAATAACGTTATGTAGCATTACGATATAACGCATAACGTTATGTAGCATTACGATATAACGTATAACGTTATGTAGCATTACGATATAACGTATAACGTTATGTAGTATTACGTTATAACGTATAACGTTATGTAGTATTACGTTATAACGTATAACGATATGTAGCATTACGATATAAACGTATAACGTGATATGGTAACACGTTATAACGTATAACGTTATATAGCATTACGATATAACGTATAACGTTATGTGGCATTACGATATAACGTATAACGTTATGTAGTATATACGTTATAACGTATAACGTTATGTAGTATACGTTATAACGTATAACGATATGTAGCATTACGATATAACGTATAACGTGATATGGTAATACGTTATAACGTATAACGTTATGTAGCATACGATATAACGTATAACGTTATGTAGTATTACGTTAACGTATAACGTTATGTAGTATTACGTTATAACGTATAACGATATGTAGCATTACGATATAACGTATAACGTGATATGTTAACACGTTATAACGTATAACGTTATGTAGCATTACGATATAACGTATAACGTTATGTATCATTACGATGTAACGTATAACGTTATGTAGCATTACGATATAACGTTAACGTGTATCTAGCATTAAGAAATAACGTACAACGTTATGTAGCATTACGATATTACGTATAACGTTATGTAGCATTACGATATAACGTATAACGTGATATGGTAACACGTTATAACGTATAACGTTATGTAGCATTACGATATAACGTATAACGTTATGTAGCATTACCGACATAACGTATAACGTATGTAGGCATTACGATATAACGTATAAACGTTATGTAGCATTACGATATAACGTATAACGTTGTATGGTAATACGTTATAACGTATAACGTTATGTAGCATTACGATATAACGTATAACGTTATGTAGCATTACGATATAACGTATAACATATGTAGTATTACGTTATAACGTATAACGTTATGTAGTATTACGTATAACGTATAACGTATGTAGCATTACGATATAACGTATAACGTTATGTAGCATTACGTTATACGCTATAACGATATATAGTATTACGTTATAACGTATAACGATATGTAGCATTACGATAAACGTATAACGTAATATGGTAACACGTTTATAACGTATAACGTCTATGTAGCATTACGATATAACGTATAACGTTATGTAGCATTACGATATAACGTATAACGTTATGTAGCATTACGATATAACGTATAACGTTATGTAGCATTACGATATAACGTATAACGTTATGTAGCATTAAGATATATCGTACAACGTTATGTAGCATTACGATATTACGTATAACGTTATGTAGCATTACGATATAACGTATAACGTTATGTAGCATTACGATATAACGTATACGTTATGTAGCATTACGATATAACGTAAACGTTATGTAGCATTACGATATACCGTATAACGTTATGTAGCATTACGATATAACGTATAACGTTATGTAGCATTACGTTTAACGTATAACGTTATGTAGTATTACGATATAACGTATAACGATATGTAACATTACGATATAACGTATAACGTGATATGGTAACACGTTATAACGTATAACGTTAGGTAGCATTACGATATAACGTATAACGTTATGTAGCATTACGATATAACGTATAACGTTATGTAGCATTACGATATAACGTATAACGTTATGTAGCATTACGATATAACGTATAACGTTCTGTAGCATTACGATATAACGTATAACGTTATGTAGTATTACGTTATAACGTATAACGTTATGTAGCATTACGATATAACGTATAACGTTATGTAGTATTACGTTATAACGTATAACGTTATGTAGTATTACGTTATAACGTATAAACGATATGTAGCATTACGATATAACGTATAACGTGATAATGGTAACACGTTATAACGTATAACGTTATGTAGCATTACGATATAACGTATAACGTTATGTAGTATTACGTTATAACGTATAACGATATGTAGCATTACGATATAACGTATAACGTGATATGGTAACACGTTATAACGTATAACGTTATGTAGCATTACGATATAACGTATAACGTTATGTATCATTACGATGTAACGTATAACGTTATGTAGCATTACGATATAACGTATAACGTATCTAGCATTAAGAAATAACGTACAACGTTATGTAGCATTACGATATTACGTATAACGTTATGTAGCATTACGATATAACGTATAACGTGATATGGTAACACGTTATAACGTATAACGTTATGTAGCATTACGACATAACGTATAACGTTATGTAGCATTACGATATAAACGTATAACGTTATGTAGCAATTACGCATAACGTATAACGTTATGTAGCATTACGATAAACGTATAACGTTATGTAGCATTACGATATAACGTATAACGTTATGTAGCATTACGATATAACGTATAACGTTATGTAGTATTACGTTATCAACGTATAACGTTATGTAGTATTACGTTATAACGTATAACGATATGTAGCATTACGATATAACGTATAACGTGATATGGTAATACGTTATAACGTATAACGTTATGTAGCATTACGATATAACGTATAACGTTATGTATCATTACGATGTAACGTATAACGTTATGTAGCATACGATATAACGTATAACGTTATCTAGCATTAAGAAATAACGTACAACGTTATGTAGCATTACGATATTACGTATAACGATATGTAGCATTACGATATAACGTAAAACGTGATATTGGTAACACGTTATAACGTATAACGTTATGTAGCATTACGATATAACGTATAACGTTATGTAGCATTACGATATAACGTATAACGTTATGTAGCATTAAGATATATCTTACAACGTTATGTAGCATTACGATATTACGTATAACGTTATGTAGCATTACGATATAACGAATAACGTTATGTAGCATTACGATATAACGCATAACGTTATGTAGCATTACGATATAACGTATAACGTTATGTAGCATTACGATATAACGTATAACGTTATGTAGTATTACGTTATAACGTATAACGTTATGTAGTATTACGTTATAACGTATCACGATATGTAGCATTACGATATAACGTATAACGTGATATGGTAACACGTTATAACGTATAACGTTATATAGCATTACGATATAACGTAATAACGTTATGTGGCATTACGATATAACGTATACGTTATGTAGTATTACGTTATAACGTATAACGTTATGTAGCATTACGATATAACGTATAACGTTATGTAGCATTACGATATAACGTATAACGTTATGTAGTATTACGTTATAACGTATAACGTTATGTAGTATTACGTTATAACGTATAACGTTTATGTAGCATAACGTTATAACGTATAACGTTATATAGTATTACGTTATAACGTATAACGTTATGTAGCATTACGATATAACGTATAACGTTATGTAGCATTACGATATAACGTATAACGTTATGTAGCATTACGATATAACGTATAACGTTATGTAGCATTACGATATAACGTATAACGTTATGTAGCATTAAGATATATCGTACAACGCTATGTAGCATACGATATTACGTATAACGTTATGTAGCATTACGATATAACGTATAACGTTATGTAGCATACGATATAACGTATAACGTTATGTAGCATTACGATATAACGTATAACCGTTATGTAGCATTACGATATAACGTATAACGTTATGTAGCATTACGATATACCGTATAACGTTATGTAGCATTACGTTATAACGTATAACGTTATGTAGTATTACGATATAACGTATAACGTATGTAGCATTACGATATAACGTATAACGTTATGTAGCATTACGATATAACGTATAACGTTATGTAGCATTACGATATAACGTATAACGTTATGTAGTATTACGTTATTACGTATAACGTTATGTAGTATTACGTTATAACGTATAACGTTATGTAGCATTACGTTATAACGTATAACGTTATATAGTATTACGTTATAACGTATAACGTTATGTAGCATTACGATATAACGTATAACGTTATGTAGCATTACGATATAACGTATAACGTTATGTAGCCATTACGATATAACGTATAACGTTATGTAGCATTACGATATAACGTATAACGTTATGTAGCATTAAGATATATCGTACAACGTTATGTAGCATTTACGATATTACGTAAACGTTATGTAGCATTACGATATAACGATAACGTATGTAGCATTACGATATAACGTATAACGTTATGTAGCATTACGATATAACGTATAACGTTATGTAGCATTACCGATATAACGTATACCGTTATGTAGCATTACGATATAACGTATAACGTTATGTAGATTACGTTATAACGTATAACGTTATGTAGTATTACGATATAACGTATAACGATATGTAACATTACGATATAACGTATAACGTGATATGGTAACACGTTATAACGTATAACGTTATGTAGCATTACGATATAACGTATAACGTTATGTAGCATTACGATATAACGTATAACGTTATGTAGCATTACGATATAACGTATAACGTTATGTAGTATTACGTTATAAACGTATAACGTTATGTAGTATTACGTTATAAAGTATAACGATTGTAGCATTACGATATAACGTATAACGTGATATGGTAACACGTTATAACGTATAACGTATGTAGCATTACGATATAACGTATAACGTTATGTATCATTACGATGTAACGTTAACGTTATGTAGCATTACGATATAACGTATAAACGTTATCTAGCATTAAGAAATAACGTACAACGTTATGTAGCATTACGATATTACGTATAACGTTATTGTAGCATTACGATATAACGTATAACGTGATATGGTAACACGTTATAACGTATAACGTTATGTAGCATTACGATATAACGTATACGTTAAGTAGCATTACGACATAACGTATAACGTTATGTAGCATTACGATATAACGTATAACGTTATGTAGCATTACGATATAACGTATAACGTTGTATGGTAATACGTTATAACGTATAACGTTATGTAGCATTACGATATAACGTATAACGTTATGTAGTATTACGTTATAACGTATAACGTTATGTAGCATTACGATATAACGTATAACGTTATGTAGCATTACATATAACGTATAACGTTATGTAGCATTACGATATAACGTAATAACGTTATGTAGCATTACGATATAACGTATAACGTTATGTAGCATTACGATATAACGTATAACGTTATGTAGCATTACGTTATAACGTATAACGTTATGTAGTATTACGTGATAACGTATAACGATATGTAGCATTACGATATAACGTATAACGTGATATGGCGACACGGTATTACGTATAACGTTATATAGCATTACGATATAACGTATAACGTTATGTAGCATTACGATATCACGTATAACGTTATGTAGCATTACGATATAACGTATAACGTTATGTAGCATTACGATATAACGTATAACGTTATGTAGCATTACGATATACCGTATAACGTATGTAGTATTACGTTATAACGTATACGTTATGTAGTATTACGTTATAACGTATAAACGATATGTAGCATTACGATATAACGTATAACGTGATATGGTAACACGTTATAACGTATAACGTTATGTAGCATTACGATATAACGTATAACGTTATGTATCATTACGATGGTAACGTATAACGTTATGTAGCATTACGATATAACGTATAACGTTATCTAGCATTAAGAAATAACGTACAACGTTATGTAGCATTACGATATTACGTATAACGATATGTAGCATTACGATATAACGTATAACGTGATATGGTAACACGTTATAACGTATAACGTTATGTAGCATTACGATATAACGTATAACGTTATGTAGCATTACGATAAAACGTATAACGTTATGTAGCATTACGATATAACGTATAACGTTATGTAGCATTAAGCTATTATCGTACACGTTATGTAGCATTACGACTATTACGTATAACGTTATGTAGCATTACGATATACGAATAACGTTATGTAGCATTACGATATAACGCATAACGTTATGTAGCATTACGATATAACGTATAACGTTATGTAGCATTACGATATAACGTATAACGTTATGTAGCATTACGATATAACGTATAACGTTATGTAGCATTACGTTATAACGTATAACGTTATGTAGCATTACGATATAACGTATAACGTTATGTAGTATTACGTTATAACGTATAACGTTATGTAGTATTACGATATAACGTATAACGATATGTAGCATTACGCTATAACGTATAACGTTATGTAGTATTACGTTATAACGTATAACGTTATGTAGTATTACGTTATAACGTATAACGATATGTAGCATTACGATATAACGTATAACGTGATATGGTAACCCGTTATAACGTATAACGTATGTAGCATTACGATATAACGTATAACGTTATGTATCATTACGATGTAACGTATAAACGTTATGTAGCATTACGATATAACGTATAACGTTATCTAGCATTAAGAAATAACGTACAACGTTATGTAGCATTACGATATTACGTATACGTTATGTCGCATTACGATATAACGTATAACGTGATATGGTAACACGTTATAACGTATAACGTTATGTAGCATTACGATATAACGTATAACGTTATGTAGCATTACGACATAACGTATAACGTTATGTAGCATTACGATATATCGTATAACGTTATGTAGCATTACGATATAACGTATAACGTTGTATGGTAATACGTTATAACGTATAACGTTATGTAGCATTACGATATAACGTATAACGTTATGTAGCATTACGATATAACGTATAACGTTATGTAGCATTACGATATAACGTATAACGTTAATGTAGTATTACGTTTTAACGTATAACGTTATGTAGATTACGATATAACGTATAACGAATATGTAACATTACGATGTAACGTATAACGTGATATGGTAACACGTTATAACGTATACGTTATGTAGCATTACGATATAACGTATAACGTTATGTAGCATTACGATATAACGTATAACGTTATGTAGCATTACGATACAACGTATAACGTATGTAGCATTACGATATAAACGTATAACGTTATGTAGCATTACGATATAACGTATAACGTTATGTAGTATTACGTTATACGTATCACGTTATGTAGTATTACGTTATAACGTATAACGATATGTAGCATTACGATATAACGTATAACGTGATATGTTAACACGTTATACGTATAACGTTATGTAGCATTACGCTATAACGTATAAACGTTATGTATCATTACGATGTAACGTATAACGTTATGTAACATTACGATATAACGTATAACGTTATCTAGCATTAAGAAATAACGTACAACGTTATGTAGCATTACGCTATTACGTATAACGTTATGTAGCATTACGATATAACGTATAACGTGATATGGTAACACGTTATAACGTATAACGTTATGTAGCATTACGATATAACGTATAACGTTATGTAGCATTCCGCCATACGTATAACGTTATGTAGCATTACGACATAACGTATAACGTTCTGTAGCATTACGATATATCGTATAACGTCATGTAGCAATAAGAAATAACGTACAACGTTACTGTAGCATTACGATATTACGTATAACGTTATGTAGCATTACGATATAACGTATAACGTGATATGGTAACACGTTATAACGTATAACGGTTATGTAGGCATTACGATAGAACGTATAACGTTATGTAGCATTACGACATAACGTATAACGTTATGTAGCATTACGACATAACGTATAACGTTATGTAGCATTACGATATATCGTATAACGTCATGTAGCATTACGATATAACGTATAACGTTGTATGGTAATACGTTATAACGTATAAACGTTATGTAGGCATTACGATATAACGTATAACGTTATGTAGCATTACGATATAACGTATAACGTTATGTAGCATTACGATATAACGTATAACGTTAATGTAGTATTACGTTATAACGTATAACGTTATGTAGTATTACGATATAACGTATAACGATATGTAACATTACGATGTAACGTATAACGTGATATGGTAACACGTTATAACGTATAACGTTATGTAGCATTACGATATAACGTATAACGTTATGTAGCATTACGATATAACGTATAACGGTTATGTAGCATTACGATACAACGTATAACGTTATGTAGCATTACGATATAACGTATAACGTTATGTAGCATTACGATATAACGTATAACGTTATGTAGTATTACGTTATAACGTATAACGTTATGTAGTATTACGTTATAACGTATAACGATATGTAGCATTACGATATAACGTATAACGTGATATGTTAATCTGATAGAGTGTGTA